>JANFOE010001718.1:0-209809 GCA_025667525.1 Glebionis coronaria | reverse complement strand
ACCCAGATTCTCGAAGCGCAAGAAGAATCACTTAAAGTAGAGAATGTTGGAGATGAGAAATTAAGAGGAATGGATAGAGAATTTTAAATCCGTCAAGATGGAATTCGTTGATAGTTGTTGGTTACCTGGCTATGGTAATTTACGAGATTTGATTATGCATGAGTCTCATAAATCAAAGTATTCTATACATCCTGGTTCCGACAAGATGTATCAAGATCTGGAGAAACTCTATTGGTGGCCTAACATTAAGGCAATCATAGCAGAATACGTTGGCAAGTGTTTAACGTGTTCAAGAGTTAAAGCAGAGTATCATAAACCATCTGGTCTATTGATACAACCAGAGATTCCAATATGGAAGTGGGAAAGAATTACGATGGATTTTGTGACTAAATTACCTAAGACATCAAATTGACATGACACTATTTGGGTTATCGTCGATCGTCTTACAAAATCTGCACGATTTCTTCCTATTAAAGAGACTGATGGTATGGAAACTCTTCTGAGATTGTACATTAAGGAAATAATCTCACAACACGGAGTGCTTGTATCTATTATCTCAGATCGTGATAGTCGTTTTACATTTGAATTTTGGAAATCAATGCAAAGTGCCTTAGGTACTCAATTGGATATGAGTACGGCATATCATCCACAAACAGATGGACAAAGTGAAAGAACAATTCAAACTCTCGAGGATATGCTTAGAGCTTGTGTGATAGATTTTAGACAAGGATGAGGGAAACATCTACCTTTAGTAGAATTATCTTATAACAATAGTTATCATGCTAGTATTAAAGTAGCGCCTTTCAAAATACTTTACGGAAGAAAGTGTCGATCGCTTGATTGCTGGGCTGAAGTTGGAGATATTCAACTGACAAGACCAGAAATAATACATGAAACTACTGAAAAGATTGTTCAAATTCGACAGCGATTACAAGCTGCATAAGATAGACAAAGAAGTTACACTAATACTAGACGTAAACCTTTGGAATTTTTAGTAGGAGATCGTGTTATGTTGAAAGTTTCGCCTCGTCAAGAAGTTATTCGATTCGGAAAGAAGAAGAAACTGAACCCAAGGTATATAGGACCATCCAAAATAATCAAAGAATTGGCCCTATGGCATATAAACTAGAGCTTCCTGAAGAGTTTAGTAATGTTCACAATACTCTTCATATTTCGAATCTGAAGAAGTGCTTATATGATGAATCTCTCATTATACCGTTGAAAGAACTTCAACTCGATGATAAATTAAATTTTATAGAAGAGCCGGTGGAAATTATGGATAGAGAAGTAAAACGCTTGACGCACAACTGATTGTGGTAAAATACACCCTTTAGGGAAAAGGCGTAAAAGCGGTAAGAATCAAACAAATGACTTTAGGAAAAATCAAGTGTTAATGACCCAATTAAGTTCGTTTCCCAAGGAGGTATATGTGTGTGACTAAGATGTACAAGATTTGAGATTAATATTTGGTTTAGAAGGGGATTAGAAGAGAAAATGACGAAGTCGTAAAAATAAAAATTAACTAAAAATCACTATTAGAAAGTTAAAACGTAGAAGCTTAAAAACCACAAAAATAAAAATAAATTCTAAAAATTACCAAAAATTTACCAAAAATCAAAAATAATAAACTAAGAGTTTACTAATGATCAAAACTTTTTCAAACCTTTTAAATAATTAAATATTCAATTTTTAAATGCTAATTAAAGCCCTAAAAATAAAATAAATTATCAAAAAGCCCAAATAAAGATTTTTCAATTGATAAACCTCTAAAATGACCTAAACTGATTAAAAACTATTTTTTGAAATTTTAAAACTAATCAAAACTATTTAAAATGATTTAAATACTATTAAAACTTATAATAATTATAAAAATTAATCTATTAGTGATAAAATTATTCTAAAAGTTGCTAAATTCCTATTTTAATGTATTTAACCTAAGAAAAATGTAAAAAGTTGGAAAAAGTGAAATTTTAAAAATAATAATAAAATAATAATAAAATAATATTAAAAATCCAAAAATTATAAAAAATTCTAAAAACTTGCAAACTAGTTTATTTTAACCTAAATAATCAGAAAATCAAAGTGAAATTACCAAAATACCCCTAATGGGCCCTCAAATGGGCCAAATCCAAATTCAGTCAACACAAATGGGCTTTTGGGCCCAAAAAGTCAAACTTGGCCCAATTGACTTGGAAAAACCCTATCTGACTTAAAATTTAATTCTAAGAACAAAACTCTAAAGGACCAAAAGCTGAAAATGTGCTTATCACAGCTTATTGAACACAAAGCTTATTCTTATTGGTCTTTTCAGCCCATTAAGCCATAAGCAAATGCCATAAGCTCTAATTTGACACACAACCCTCTTTTTGGATGCTTAAGAGATCTGTCAAAAGAAATTTCCAATAAGCTCACTCAATAAGCCAGAAAATAGAAAAGCAAAATTCCACAAAACGACAAAATAGTCGTTTTTGAGAAATACTGAACCTCAGAAGCTGATTCAACTTGCAAAAGCTTTCAAATGGACTCAATAAGCAATATCAATCAACAAAAATCAAATAAGCACAAGAAATAAGCCAGAATAAGCACAAAAGAGCTTATGTAAAAGTCAAAGGACTTGGTTTTCTAGTCAAACCTAAAAGTCAACCACCCAAATGCTCCAGGATGAACAAATGGGTCAAAATATGAGCACCTATTACAAAAACAAAGTTGTTGCTGGTTAAAATAAGCTATTATAGCTTATTAATAAGCTGACACCAAAATTGCACTAGCAGTGGCAACCAGCAGGGGAAAGGAGTTCCCACTGCTTTGACTAATTGACCAAGCTTATTTGAGAGTTCTGGTTTGATTCAATTGGAAACAAAGGCACCCTTGTGATCAGGGAACCACAAGGAGTCAATAGCAACAATAAAATCACAAAATGATCCACACAATAAGCCACAATAAGCCAAACAGTCCACAGATATGCTCCAGGTATGCAAATAAGCAGTTTAGCACTTAATAAGCAGATTTCAGCAAAATAAGCCAACCAAACTTAACCAGATGCATACACAAGCTATATAAACTAACAATGAACACAAAGCAACAAGAATCAAACACTGAATCAAAGTAAATAGCAAGATCAAAGCACAAAAAGTTACTGATGAACAAAGAACAATATGCAGAAACGGTTTGCTGATATACTTGACACTTGATCCAATTTTAAGCCTCAAATCCCTCCACCCTGGTGTGATTAACTATGATTTAGCACTTGTTACCCTTAACCTAAGCTTAGATCTAGGTGTCCTCAAAATCCTAGCCAATTTTACCAAGTTATGAAGATTTTATAGCCAATCTATGAATCTATGTGTTCAAAGCCTCAAAACCTGCAAACAGATGAACATATGCTCCCCAATAGCAGATACCAATACTTGCATACAACACACAAGCACTTAACAAACCTCAAATCCAACTTATGCAGTAATCCCAAACACCCCTTAAAAACTTGATTTCACAAATTTTCAAAGTCTCATGAAGATTCAACCCACAAATCAGATTAGTAACACCTTATTAACATCAAACAAAGCCAAATCAACAATAAACAACCACAATAACACAGATTCAAGCATAAATCCACAAAAATCACAAATATTCAGAAACTTAAAGAGAAAATGAAAACGGAAGAAGGTGCAAACCTCCAAGACCTACATCCAGGCCCTGGATTGTTTGAGCTGAGGTACTAGCAGAACAAGTACCAGCTTCCAATGCTGCTAAGATGAACAAACACAAAGGTGAGATCAAATAAACAAGGACTTTCTGATTTTTTATGCACAAGCTTTATCACTTAAAACCTTGCCTCAAAAACCTTCAAACATATAAATGGAACTCAGATTTTAGCTTCTCAAACACCAAACATTTATAAATAACAGATTAAAACTCAAAATTTTAAGAAATTCAAACTTTATTTCATAAAAAGGAATTACAAAGATTAAAAGCTAAAATCTGGAACAAAGGGACTCTCACATGTTGAGGTCTCCTTTTATAGGCAAATGCCTGGCTAACACTATTCATAAACCCTAGAAGTGAAATTCCCTAAATGCCCTAAGTCCTTTCTAGACGTTTTGGTGGAATGAGCTGTCCAAATTGATCCTGGATGTTCATTTTAGCTTTGTGATGAAGCAATGAATCTTAGCTGTTGATTTGGACACGTCACTTAACTTGGAGGCCAAGTTACATTCTGATTGGTTGAAAGGGAATTGGGGGTGGGGTCCTTTGTGAGTGGGAGTGAGGGTTTTGTATGTGGGATGTGTTTAAGGTGAGGTGAATCAAATGTGTGCCAAGGTAATTTCATTTTACCCTTTGATTTAAGTGGTGTAAAATCTGGGCTGGTAAAAGGTAAACAGTACCCTTTTTGATCCGTTTTTGGTGGATTGAGAAGTGTTTGGCGCAAAAACATTTGAATGTTTCAAATGTGGCAAATTAATTCCTTGTGTTTTGGCAGAAAGTGTATAGCACGTTTATTTTGCAAACAAACACATTTCCTTTGTTAATAACTTTCAGGTTTTGATAATTTTGGCACAAGACTTTTCAAAAAGGATTTCAAGGGTTATTTTTGACATGTTTAGATATTTCAAAGGCTGATCTTGGACTTTCTTGATCTTCAAAGGTCTTCATTGTAACTTTGACTTCATGAGGGACCATTATTGGCAATTTTGATTTGTTGAGGGACTATTCTTGCCATTTCTTCAAAGTTTAAGGACCTTTTGTGTAATTTTGATAAACTTAAGGGACCAAACTTGTAATTATGAATATACAAGGGTTTTAAGTGTCATTTCTTCAATAAATGAGGATCAATCTTGTTTGTCTTCAAGTCTTCAAGGGTATTTGTTGAAAATTCCATGATTAGGGCCCGGTTCTTTGTATGACTTCGTTTCTCGTGTCCGTTTTTCCTTGTAACTTGTGATCTTTTGTCTTTTTCACGATATACATACCTAAAGTACACAAGTAAACAAACACAAGCATATATATGGTATTTTATGACATTTTTATGCATTTAAAGCCCGAAAAGAACGATGAGATCATGTATAAATGCCATCTCATCACTCCCCCATACTAAGCCATTGCCGTGCCCTCACGCAATGCTAGAATAAAGTATCTAAGCATCACCAAAGTTCAAATTTTATTAACCTTTATTGAAAAGTAAATAGACTTGCAACATACTACGATGATGTGTAAAGACATAATGTATGATTTTCATCACAAAAAGTGACTTTTAGGGTCAAAGAATAGAAACAAGTAAATGCCCCTTAGAGTAAACTTCGTCATCCTTGATTGTCATACATTCCATGCCAAGTGCAAAAACGAGATCATTGTTGGTACAAGTCACAATGCTAACACTACTCATACGTCCAAATTGTGTAATACTTTTTCTCCCCGCAATCCTAGTTATTATAAAAGGAAATGGGTTACTAGCATTTTTTATCTATTTGTCATGGATCACAAGTGATTCATATTGACTTATTTGAGTAGTTATTAGTCCGAAAGCAAAGTAGCACGATTTGATCAATAGTTAGCCGAAGGACAAAATCTTTTAAAACGGCTTCTCGTGTATCTCCTTAAGTTCATATCTTGGCATAACTCGTTTCACGATTTGAGACCTTTCTCGGACCGATATTTGGCATGTACTTCATACTTCAAATCTTGGGAAGACGTTCTTGAAATTATGGTCTTCTCTTCATATATTTGGAATTTCTTCACTTGACGTTTTTGAGAGATTCTTCATATTGGACCACGACTTCATCATTTTTCTTCAATGTTTACTTTGGATTTTGATATACAACGATCCGCCTCCTTTTTGGACTTGGATATATTTATCCTCATACCTTGTTAGGGTCTTTTCGAATAGACTTTCTCCATTCTTTAGGGGAGTAATAGCTTCTCGTCGTGTGTCTCGATCCTTCATATTGATTTAGGAATAATGATACTTCACATCATCTTTGGATCTTTAGCAAAAATAGAGCTCCTCATGCCTTGTTAGGGCCTTTTTGGATAATCGCCAATCTTCGCGTCCCGCTTCAATAAGTTATGCCTTGGCTATGAACTCTATTCAACCCCGAGCAACTTTTAAACGATCTTGCGCTAGAGGCTAAGTAACCTTTCAAATCGTACGACCTTACTTATTGCAATTATGATTTATTCCTAATGCATTGATCTTATGGGAAGAAAAAGCCACAATTAAAAACATATGAGTTTTTGAAAGAACATTTTCATGTTCTACGTTTAGCATGATCACTTGTCTAACTCTATCATTTCTCGTTCTTCACTATATAAAGACCTCTAATTAAAGAGACTCGTGAATACTTAGCCATGCAAGTCAAAATTAAGCCAAATTTGGATTAGCTTTCATTAAGACTATATCAAATCAAATTTTTGGGTTTTCAAGCCACCTATAGGATCTTGCACTTTCTTGGACTTTTTCAAGTTTAGAGAATGCGTTTTAAAGTTCCCTTGATAAGTGACTTTCTAGAATCAATTATAGGAACTTGCGAAAAGTTCTTGTTCTTAATCCGTATGAATTAAGACTTTCGCGTTTTAAAGCTCCCTATATAAAAGTCTAGCAAAACTTGATTTGTGCGGGTTAAGGAATGTAAATGGCTCCAAATGCCCATCAAGTCAAAAATTAACTCTTATTCTACCCAACGGAAAATATACATTTGTGTCTTAAAAACACTTATGAAAATTAAGAAAAATTTTAAAATTTGGCCATTTTTAGCCTTATTAGCAAAACAAAACATTGAAAATTGGAAACCGTGAGGGCGTAGCAAAGCAAGTACCTATTCACCCCCCCCCATACTAAAAGTAAACATTGTCCTCAATGTTTCGAGTCTAAAGGTGGAGCACCCCCATACTAGAGACGAAGAGTCGAATGCTTAGGATCTAGCATGGAAAGGGTGATCAACAATATATCTAAAGCCGTTTATTAAGTATGCTAAAAGATAATTGTTAGAACAATAAAGGATATGTCATGGATTCGTGAAAAACTTCTTCAAACGAACGATGGAGGCTCACGTAAACGAACACGAGAGTCTTCATACGTAGATAATGATGATGATCTAGATAACACAACCACAAACAACCACGAGACAACGAGTTGAAAGGGTACAAGTCCCTTATTAGTGAATAGTGAGCATAAAAGATAAGAATGGGATCTCCCCCACGAGGCACCTCGTTTTTGATTACCGAGTCATGAGCTCGACTCGATCCCCTCAATGCTAATTATCATTGGGGAAGGTGACTTGGTCGAGGGCAACCATTGAAGGAATTTCCCCACCAAAGTAGTGCTTAAGCCTATGTCCATTCACCTTGAAATTAGGACCATCATTTTGAGCTAGCTCAATGGTCCCATATGGAAACACTTGTGTAATGGTGAACGGACCCGACAAACGAGATTTCAATTTCCCAGAAAATATCTTAAGACGAGAGTTAAAAAGCAACACTTGATCACCAACGTTAAAAACCCGGTTTTTAATCTTTGAATCGTGAAACTTTTTAGTCTTTTCTTTAAAAATTAATGAATTTTAATAAGCATTATCCCTTAATTCATCCAATTCATTCAATTGTATTTTCCGGTGATCTCCCGCGGTCTTCAAGTCAAAATTAGCATGCTTAAGGGCCCAATATGCCTTATGCTCCAATTCAATGGGCAAATGACAATTCTTCCCATAGACTAACTTATAAGGAGTGCAACCGATAGGTGTCTTATAAGCGGTCCTAAAGGCCCATAAAGCGTCATCGAGTTTGTCGGACCATGAAGCACGGTTTTCTCCAATTGACCTCTCTAAAATCCTCTTCAAAGCTCGGTTCGAAACCTCGACTTGCCCACTCGTTTGCGGGTGATAAGCCGTAGAAAGACGATGTGTAACTCCATATTTCTTTAGAACCTTTTCGAATTGGTCATTACAAAAATGGGTTCCACGATCGCTTATAATAGCACGAGGGGTTCCGAACCGAGAGAATAGTTGCTTCAAAAACTTCACTACCACACGAGCATCATTAGTAGGCAAAGCCTTAGCTTCCACCCACTTAGAAAGGTAGTCCACCGCGACGAGGATATATTTGTTGCCATGAGACGATGGGAACGGCCCCATAAAGTCTATTCCCCATATGTCGAAAATCTCACATACTTGAATTATGTTTTGCGGCATTTCATCACGTTGAGACGATTTTCCTTGACGTTGGCACGAATCACACGACTTCACAAGTGCGTGTGCATCACGATAGATAGAAGGCCAAAAGAAACCGGCATCGAACACTTTCTTAGCCGTAAGATTAGCACCGTGGTGACCACCCGTGGTTCCCTCGTGACAAGCTCTAAGGATATTAGAAGCTTCGGCACCAAACACACAACATCGAACGAGTTGATCCGCATAAATCCGAAAGAGATAAGGGTCGTCCCAAAAATTGAACTTGACGTCACGAAAGAATTTTCGTTTTTGTTGTGTCGTCATACCCTTGATTATGAAATGGCCCGTATGGTAATTTGCAATGTCGGTAAACCATGGGGTGGTGTCTTTAGAATCCACTACACCGAGAGTCTCAAGAGGAAATGTTTTGATAATTTCCTTGTTCTCGAAAACATCTTTGTGAGGATATTCTAGACGAGAAAGATGATCGGCCGCTAGATTCTCGGATCCTTTTTTGTCAAGCACGGTGAAATCAAATTCTTGGAGGAGGAGCATCCAACGAAGCAATCTCGGCTTAGCATCTTGCTTAGCTAAGAGATACTTGATAGCCGAATGGTCGGTATACACGATGCTTTTAGTCAAGACGAGATAAGGTCGGAATTTCTCAAAAGCATAGACCACGGCAAGGAATTCCTTTTCCGTTGTGGTGTACTTTAATTAAGCCTCGGTCATCGTCTTACTAGCATAGTGGATAGGACGAAAATGCTTGCCATAACGTTGCCCTAAGACGGCCCCTATAGCATAATCACTTGCATCGCACATGATTTCAAAGGGTAATTCCCAATTAGGAGCAACAAGAATGGGAGCTTCGGTAAGTTTCCTTTTGAGAGTTTCGAAAGCCTTTACACAATCCTCATTAAAGTTAAAAGGAGCATCCTTCTCGAGAAGGTGTGTCATAGGACGAGAAATCTTCGAAAAGTCCTTGATGAAACGACGATAAAAGCCCGCGTGGCCTAGGAAACTCCTAACTCCCTTAACTGTTTGGGGATGAGGTAACTTGGCGATGACGTCTACCTTAGCTTTATCGACCTCAATCCCCGCCTTCGACACCTTATGTCCTAAGACGATTCCTTGTTTACACATGAAATGACATTTTTCCCAATTAAGCACAAGATTGGTTTCTTCACAACGTTTTAACATTTGTTCGAGATTAGATAAACATGACGTGAACGAATTACCAAACACCGAGAAGTCATCCATAAACACTTCCATCGACTTCTCGATCATATCGTGAAAAATTGCCATCATACACCGTTGAAACGTACCGGGTGCATTACAATGTCCTAAAGGCATCCTACGATAAGCGAACGTTCCATAAGGACACGTAAACGTAGTCTTCTCTTGATCACGAGGGTCGATAGGGATTTGAAAGTAACCGGAAAAACCATCTAAAAAGCAATAGAATTCATTTCCCGCAAGTCGCTCCAACATTTGATCCATGAAGGGCAAAGGAAAGTGGTATTTACGAGTGGCGTCATTTAACTTTCGGTAGTCAATACACACCCTCCAATCGGTCACAACACGAGTGGGAATTAACTCGTTGTTTTCATTAGGCACAACGGTCATTCCTCCCTTTTTAGGGACACAATGGATTGGGCTCACCCATGGGCTATCGGATATAGGATAAATCATTCCCGCGTCAAGGTGTTTAAGGACCTCCTTTTTAATGACATCGTGAATTTTGGGATTCACCCTTCTTTGACTTTGAATTGCGGGTTTGTAGTCCTCCTCCATTAAAATCTTGTGAGTACAAAATTTTGGGTCAATACCCTTAATGTCGGATATTTTCCACGCAATTGCCCCTTTGTGAGCCTTAAGAACTTTCAAGAGCTCGGTTTTTTCATTATTAGCAAGACCTTTTGCGATAATAACCGGCAACTTGTCATCACCTTCCAAGAATGCGTATTCAAGGTGAGAAGGAAGATCTTTCAATTCAAGGATAGGTGGTTCCTCGATTGAAGATTTTGGTTCAACACTCATAACTTCCATCGGCGAAAGAAATGGTGGAATAGAAGTATCATCACTAATCAACACCTCATCTTCATTGTCGATTTCATTTGAAGTGAGATCGCCTCCTTGGAATGGAGTGAGATTTGGTGTGGAATTAGCAAGAATCGGATCCAAAATAGTGGGATTGCCACTTGACGAGCTATCGGAAAAACCTAACACTTCTTGTGAAAACTCATCGCAAACCACATCAATGATGTCAATGTGATTGATGGTAGCGATTGCATAAACATGAGAAGGTTTTGAGTTTTGAGTAGCGTTTATAACAAGTTCCTCTTCGTTGAATCTCAAAGTGGTAGTTCTCGCATGAACATCGATAAGCGATCTCGAAGTGTCTAAAAATGATCGACCTAAAATTAGAGGAACTTGAGGATCCGCGGGGATGTCAACTACTATAAAATCAACGGGATAGTAGAACTTCCCCACTTTCACGAAAACATCTTCGGCTACTCCACATGCCATAATCGTAGAATGATCAGCCATCTCGATGGACATGTTCGAAGGAATGAGAGCCGGAAGCGAAAGCGATTTCCAAATGGAAAATGGCATCAAATTAATGCTCGCACCAAGATCGGCCAAGGCGAGGCATTCTTTCATAACTTGTATGTCACAAGGAATGAGAAACTTTCCGGGATCACCAACTTTTTCCGGTATGCGGTTAAGATAAACCGAAGAACAATTAGCAAGCTTTGAAAGCTTTTCCTTATCGCTCGTCATACTTTTAAAAGTGGAAGCGAAACGAGGCATATATAACAACGCGTCGGCTAAACTCACATCAAAATGCACTTGTTGAAACATTTTTATAAAAAGCTCGATTTGTTGTTTGTTACGTTCTTGCAACTTCTCTTTGTTTCGTCTTGAAGGGTAGGGTAAAGGTGGTGTGGGTTGGTCATTAGGCAACGGCCTTGGAAACTCGGGTTCCACAATTGGTATTGGTTCAACCGTAGGTGTGGTATGAGCGGTACTTCGTGGGATTGTAATTTGCTTCTTTTCGACCATTACCTCGGGTTCTTTCTCGATTTCCTTCTCCTTAGAAGTACTTGGACGAGAGATTGGTTCCTTGAAAGTTTTACCACTTCGTGTAGTAATAACCTTCATTTCTCCCTTCGGGTTTGCAATGGTATCACTAGGAAGACCACCCGAAGAAGAGGGTTTACACATGATTGCTTCAAACATCTTAGCCATTCGGTCCTCAAATTTTGATTGTCTAGCATCCGCTTTTAATAACTCTTGCTTAATCTCATGTTGTCCTAATTCCATCTTTTGTTGGTTTTGTTGAAGACGTTGGACATTTCCTTCCATTTTGTTTGCATGAGTTTTAAGTTCATTAGCAAGTTCATTTTTAAGCTCGTTTTTCAACTCGGATCTTAAGCTAATCATCTCACGTTGCATGTTATCAAATTTAGCATCATTTGCTTTTGCATAATCCAAAAATTCTCCTTGCAAATTTTTAGTGTGAGCATTTTGAAAACCTTGTGTAGTGTTTTGAAAATCACGGTTTTGGTTTTGATTAGAGATTTGTCCATTCCCACTTTGATAATTCCCCTTGTTGTAATTGCGTGTGTTGCCTTGGTAATTACCTTGGTTGTTGTTTCGATAATTGTTAACATTTTGGTTTGGTGGAGCTTGATTTGTGCGGGAACCTTGACCGTTTTGGTTGTAAGTTCCCGTTGCTACATAAGCACTCGAAGTGTTACCATCCGCGGTAATGCACTCGGAAAGATCATGAGCTCCCCCACAAGATAAACAACTCTTAGCAACCGCTTTAACCGAAGCGGATTTGGAAGCTTCTTGAGCCTTCCAATGGGACATAAGATTAGCAAATCTATCAAAAAACCGATTTTCCTCATTAGCTTCATCATGTAAGGCGTTAATGCTACGAGACGATTGTGACGAAGATGACGAACCCATATTGGCAACACTCGGTGTGTTACGAGGGTTATAAACCTTAGATCTATTTTCAATGATTTGTAAAGCCTCATTTGTCGTCTTGCACAAAAAATTACCACCCGCGGCGGCATTCAAATAATCTCGTTCATGGTCATTAAGCCCATTATAAAAAGTATCCACTTGATGCAATTCCGTAAAATCATGGTGTGGACATTCATGTAACATTTCTTTAAAGCGTTCCCATGCCATTGAAAAACTTTCATTATTTCTTTGCACAAATCGTGAAATCTCATTTTTTAAGTGTGTTGTTTTAGATGGTGGAAAAAACTTGTTCACAAACTTAGAAACGAGATCGGCCCATGTCAAAATCGAATTTAGCGGTTCTTTCTAGAGCCAAATTTTTGCGGGTCCATCCAATGAGTATGGAAACAACATCATCTTAATGGCGTCATGTGGAACATCCTTAAACTTGCTAGTGGCGGTGAGACGGTTGAAATTACTAATATGGTAATGTCGGTTGTCTTTCTCGTGACCTCTAAACTTATTTGCTTGCAACATCGACATTAAACCCGTCTTAATTTCGAAATTCTCCGCAAGGATGGCGGGAATAACAATAGCCTCTCCAAAACCCTCGGTGGGTGCTTGTAGCAACTCCATCATAGTACGATTAGCCATGACGACTTCTTGTTCTACAATAGGTTCAACAATTGGAGGTTCTTCAACAATCAACGTCTCTTGATTGGCTTGCTTTTGAAGTCGTTTACGAGCTCGTTTTGCTTGATTACGAGTGATCATAAACTTCACGAAGAATGGGAGGTGAGCAAAGAAGATTCTTTTTGGGTGTTTTGTGAATTTTAAATTTTTTTGTGTTTTTGATGATATTTAATTTTTTTGGATTTTGGTGTATCTTCGTAGACAACAATCTACAAAATCTCTCCTCGAATCAAACTCTTGATTAAAGAAGCCTCAAAGGAATGAAAACGATCACGTGGAGTGAACGCCTTCGAATGACTTTAGAACTTTGGTGAAAACCAAATTGTTCAAGAGGGTTTAATCACCAAGAAAACCAAGCAATTATACTATACGTAATAATACTTTGGGCGGCAAAACCTTCGATTAGCCTTCAATCTCAAAATACTCACAAGCAAGCGGGGAAACGAGGCGGCGCGAAGCACTTAAGAGCCTTTTTCCTTAGGGTATATTTTATAATACCCGCCTTATACCCACCTTATAGTTTGTATTTTTCAAAATCGAGGTTCACGAAAGTATTTATCTATTTTTGCCTTTTTCTTTTTGTTTGAGATTCGAATACAATAATTAGGAGATCAAATCCCAATTAAGGTTGTGTTTTCACACTTTTGGAGATATTGTAAATTTATTGTGATACTTAATACAATATATTAATAATATTTGTACAAGAAAAACCAAGAAAACCGATAATACGTATTAGTAGAGTTCTACTAATACAAATACTATTTTGGTTAATATTAAAAACAACAATGCAAATTAATCACGACACACCTCCCCGGCAGCGGCGCCAAAGTGATTGTGGTAAATTACACCCTTTAGGGAAAAGGCGTAAAAGCGGTAAGAATCAAACAAATGACTTTAGGAAAAATCAAGTGTTAATGACCCAATTAAGTTTGTTTCCCAAGGAGGTATATGTGTGTGACTAAGATGTACAAGATTTGAGATTAATATTTGGTTTAGAAGGGGATTAGAAGAGAAAATGACGAAGTCGTAAAAATAAAAATTAACTAAAAATCACTATTAGAAAGTTAAAACGTAGAAGCTTAAAAACCACAAAAAAAAAAAAAATTCTAAAAATTACCAAAAATTTACCAAAAATCAAAAATAATAAACTAAGAGTTTACCAATGATCAAAACGTTTTCAAACCTTTTAAATAATTAAATATTCAATTTTTAAATGCTAATTAAAGCCCTAAAAATCAAATAAATTATCAAAAAGCCCAAATAAATATTTTTCAATTGATAAACCTCTAAAATGACCTAAAATGATTAAAAACTATTTTTAGAAATTTTAAAACTAATCAAAACTATTTAAAATGATTTAAATACTATTAAAACTTAAAATAATTATAAAAATGAATCTATTAGTGATAAAATTATTCTAAAAGTTGCTAAATTCCTATTTTAATGTATTTAACCTAAGAAAAATGTAAAAAGTTGGAAAAAGTGAAATTTTAAAAATAATAATAAAATAATAATAAAATAATATTAAAAATCCAAAAATTATAAAAAATTCTAAAAACTTGCAAACTAGTTTATTTTAACCTAAATAATCAGAAAATCAAAGTGAAATTGCCAAAATACCCCTAATGGGCCCTCAAATGGGCCAAATCCAAATTCAGTCAACACAAATGGGCTTTTGGGCCCAAAAAGTCAAACTTGGCCCAATTGACTTGGAAAAACCCTATCTGACTTAAAATTTAATTCTAAGAACAAAACTCTAAAGGCCCAAAAGCTGAAAATGTGCTTATCACAGCTTATTGAACACAAAGCTTATTCTTATTGGGCTTTTCAGCCCATTAAGCCATAAGCTAATGCCATAAGCTCTAATTTGACACACAACCCTCTTTTTGGATGCTTAAGAGATCTGTCAAAATAAATTTCCAATAAGATCACTCAATAAGCCAGAAAATAGAAAAGCAAAATTCCACAAAACGATAAAATAGTCGTTTTTAAGAAATACTGAACCTCAGAAGCTGATTCAACTTGCAAAAGCTTTCAAATGGACTCAATAAGCAATATCAATCAACAAAAATACAATAAGCACAAGAAATAAGCCAGAATAAGCACAAAAGAGCTTATGTAAAAGTCAAAGGACTTGGTTTTCTAGTCAAACCTAAAAGTCAACCACCCAAATGCTCCAGGATGAACAAATGGGTCAAAATATGAGCACCTATTACAAAAACAAAGTTGTTGCTGGTTAAAATAAGCTATTATAGCTTATTGATAAGCTGACACCAAAATTGCACTAGCAGTGGCAACCAGCAGGGGAAAGGAGTTCCCACTGCTTTGACTAATTGACCAAGCTTATTTGAGAGTTCTGGTTTGATTCAATTGGAAACAAAGGCACCCTTGTGATCAGTGAACCACAAGGAGTCAATAGCAACAATAAAATCACAAAATGATCCACACAATAAGCCACAATAAGCCAAACAGTCCACAAATATGCTCCAGGTATTCAAATAAGCAGTTTAGCACTTAATAAGCAGATTTCAGCAAAATAAGCCAACCAAACTTAACCAGATGCATACACAAGCTATATAAACTAACAATGAACACAAAGCAACAAGAATCAAACACTGAATCAAAGTAAATAGCAAGATCAAAGCACAAAAAGTTACTGATGAACAAAGAACAATATGCAGAAACAGTTTGCTGATATACTTGACACTTTATCCAATTTTAAGCCTCAAATCCCTCCACCCTGGTGTGATTAACTATGATTTAGCACTTGTTACCCTTAACCTAAGCTTAGATCTAGGTGTCCTCAAAATCCTAGCCAGTTTTACCAAGTTATGAAGATTTTATAGCCAATCTACGAATCTATGTGTTCAAAGCCTCAAAACCTGCAAACAGATGAACATATGCTCCCCAATAGCAGATACCAATACTTGCATACAACACACAAGCACTTAACAAACCTCAAATCCAACTTATGCAGTAATCCCAAACACCCCTTAAAAACTTGATTTCACAAATTTTCAAAGACTCATGAAGATTCAACCCACAAATCAGATTAGTAACACCTCATTAACATCAAACAAAGCCAAATCAACAATAAACAACCACAATAACACAGATTCAAGCATAAATCCACAAAAATCACAAATATTCAGAAACTTAAAGAGAAAATGAAAAGGGAAGAAGGTGCAAACCTCCAAGACCTACATCCAGGCCTTGGATTGTTTGAGCTGAGGTACTAGCAGAACAAGTACCAGCTTCTAATGCTGCTAAGATGAACAAACACAAAGGTGAGATTAAATAAACAAGGACTTTCTGATTTTTGATGCACAAGCTTTATCACTTAAAACCTTGCATCAAAAACCTTCAAACATATAAATGGAACTCAGATTTTAGCTTCTCAAACACCAAACATTTATAAATAACAAATTAAAACTCAAAATTTTAAGAAATTCAAACTTTATTTCATAAAAAGGAATTACAAAGATTAAAAGCTAAAATCTGGAACAAAGGGACTCTCACATGTTGGGGTCTCCTTTTATAGGCAAATGCCTGGCTAACACTATTCATAAACCCTATAAGTGAAATTCCCTAAATGCCCTAAGTCCTTTCTAGACGTTTTGGTGGAATGAGCTGTCCAAATTGATCCTGGATGTTCATTTTAGCTTTGTGATGAAGCAATGAATCTTAGCTGTTGATTTGGACACGTCACTTAACTTGGAGGCCAAGTTGCATTCTGATTGGTTGAAAGGGAATTGGGGGTGGGGTCCTTTGTGAGTGGGAGTGAGGGTTTTGTGTGTGGGATGTGTTTAAGGTGAGGTGAATCAAACGTGTGCCAAGGTAATTTCATTTTACCCTTTGATTTAAGTGGTGTAAAATCTGGGCTGGTAAAAGGTAAACAGTACCCTTTTTGATCCGTTTTTGGTGGATTGAGAAGTGTTTGGCGCAAAAACATTTGAATGCTTCAAATGTGGCAAATTAAGTCCTTGTGTTTTGGCAGAAAGTGTATAGCACGTTTGTTTTGCAAACAAACACATTTCCTTTGTTAATAACTTTCAGGTTTTGACAATTTTGGCACAAGACTTTTCAAAAAGGATTTCAAGGGTTATTTTTGACATGTTTAGATATTTCAAGGGCTGATCTTGGACTTTCTTGATCTTCAAAGGTCTTCATTGTAACTTTGACTTCATGAGGGACCATTATTGGCAATTTTGATTTGTTGAGGGACTATTCTTGCCATTTCTTCAAAGTTGAAGGACCTTTTGTGTAATTTTGACAAACTTAAGGGACCAAACTTGTAATTATGAATATACAAGGGTTTTAAGTGTCATTTCTTCAATAAATGAGGATCAATCTTGTTTGTCTTCAAGTCTTCAAGGGTATTTGTTGAAAATTCCATGATTAGGGCCCGGTTCTTTGTACGACTTCGTTTCTCGTGTCCGTTTTTCCTTGTAACTTGTGATCTTTTGTCTTTTTCACGATATCCATACCTAAAATACACAAGTAAACAAACACAAGCATATATATGGTATTTTATGACATTTTTATGCATTTAAAGCCCGAAAAGAACGATGAGATCATGTATAAATGCCATCTCATCAACAACCGTATCCTAATAATTAAGGTACGATGGAACTCGAAAAGAGGACCTGAGTATACTTGGGTAGGTGAAGATCAAATCCAAGCTAAATATCCACATCTATCTTCTTCTGTTAATCCTAGTTCTAGTTAAATCTCGGGACGAGATTTTAAATAAGGGGGAGAGACTATAACATCAAGTAGGCTAATGTAATATCCACCTTCATAAATAAAGAGGTGATTTTACTTAGAAATTTTTGCATTTTCACTATAATATATGATTGATTTATGGATCTCACTATCACAATTGCCACATCAACATACGCCGATATGTTGTAAACACTACGTATATATCAAGTATGAGTTCTAAAAGCTATTACATGAATAAACAATGAATAAGAACAACTCAAATATAACAAAGATACCCTAAATTCCCATAGAAACCCTAGAAATCCCTTATAAACTAATATTTCAAGCAATATAACCACAAAATGACCATATACTATTATTAAACACTTTACACTAATTCTAATCCACCATATAAAAAAAAGGTAAATAATCATAAAACACTAATATTCACTAATCACAACCTAATTACAAGAAAATGACCTAAAACCAAGATTAGCATATAAAATCCAACCTATAATGAATTAGACTCTAATCTTTTGCAAAAAATTATAAAACTCCACTAAGTATCATAATATAATCATACATTTATCTTGAACTAAGTTACAAATTATTAAAGCATAAAGTACAATTTTTTAAAGCATGGAACCTTAAGCTCAGTTAAATAACCTTAGAATATGATCAACTCATATAAACCCTCAAACTAAGAATGTAGAACCCATAGAAGTCATAGACATACTATATAAGACTTAGAGTAACTGTAAATTAAGATATAAACTCTAATTACCCAAAATGGTAAGTCATTAGGCTTAATGATATAGAAATCCTTATATTAAGAAATCTACATCGAATCATCACATAGTTCTTAAAGTACAAGTCTACAAATACTCATAGGACTCCATTAAGATTATAAGATTATTGTTAGGAATATATCTATATATTTTATACCCCTGCTAGTTGGTCATTTGTCCCCCTGCTAGAGTAAGTTCCCCCTGCCAAATAACAAAAGCAGGAGGATTGGTTCCCCTGCTGAAGTCAAATGCCCTGCCGCTAGAGATAAACTTGGAATAGATTTTTACGCGTTTCTATTACTACTCCTTAATACTTTCCATGTTTGTTAGTAGTAATCTTGTACGTGAGTCCTTATGCCTATAAAAGGACTCACTAGGTTACCATGCAGTGTGTGTCTTTTCTCTATTGTCTTTAATTTCATATTTTAAGGTTTTTGTAATCCTAATACCATTATTGGGTATTCGTATATCTTTGATATATTAAAGTTCAACGTTTCCTTTAATCATTTTGTTCTTGTGCTAAACACTATATTCCGCATTTTGTTTAGTTACTTTGCCTTGCAAAGTTTCTCTAGTGTTAGATTGAATTTAATCATTCTATCACAACCCTTAAACAAGCTATTAAGGTTTAAGATCTGAGTTTGGGATCAACAAGTGGTATCACAGCTTGTTGAGAAACTTTGTCTAAACTAAGAACAAAACCCTCATTTCAACCATGTCTTCAGACTCTTCCTCAAACAGCAACAACCACAATAACCTCAAATTACCCATGTTGGATCCTGAAAACTTTAAACTATGGGAATTCAGAATCCAACAATATCTCAAAATGGAACACTATGTTCTCTGGGAGATCATAGAGTTCAATTCAACAAAATGATGGCGGTTAAAGATGGCAAGGAAGAAGAGAAAGGTGAAAGTTCCAAAGGTAAGGACAAGAAGAAATCTGTTGCTCTTTGTGATAAGGAAATACTGGCCAGAAGGCATGATGTCAGAGCTCACAGTTCATTGCTGTTGGCTCTACCTGATAGACATCAACTAAGATTCAGAAAGTACAAAACAACTAAGGAACTATAGGAAGCCATAGGCACAAATTTTGGAGGAAATTAATCCACAAAGAAGAAGAAGAAGAATAAAATGCTTGATGATTTTGCTTCTTTCAAAGCAATTGGTGATGAATCGATTGGCGCTATTTACAATAGGCTTCAAGATACGGTGGCTTAGTTGGAGTTCTTTGATATTGAAGTGACAAGAGAGCAAGTGAATACCAGGTTCCTTAACAGCCTTCAGAAGGAATGGTTTGTCTACAAAGCTATTTGGCAGAATAAGGATGACTTAGATAACAAGAACATTGATGACATATACAATAACTTGAAACTTTTTGAACCTGTTGTCAATGAGATGAAGTCAAAAGGAACAATTCCCACCAACTCAAGTGGATCTACTGATTCCCCTGCTAACATGGCGTTCATATCTCAAAGCAGTGGAATCTCCAAAGGCAGTGGAATCAAAGTAGGCCCTGCTACCAGGTCTGGATCATCTTATGATGAAGAAAGGCCTGCAACATTCAGTCTTGACATTTCTTGTGCCTTTATAGCATCCCAAGGGCCACAAGGATCTACTGTGTTACACGAAGATCTGATTCAAATCAGTAAGCAAGGACTGGAGGAGATGGATATCAAGTGGAACATGGCTCTGCTTAGTATGAGAGTAACAAGTTTTACAAGAAGTATGGGAAGAAGATCTCAAGAAATCCCTCTGATGTGGCAAGAAGGGTCATTTTGCTAGGCAATGCAGAGGACCTAAGACTGGGAAAAACTATAGGAAGGAACCAGAGATGATGATTCTGGTGCTAAAGCTATGGTAGCCATGAAGGGGATAGATGGAGCAGGCGGATGGGATTAGAGTGCCATGACAAAGAATGTGGAAAGAAATCAAGCATTGGTTGCTGAGGAAAAAGAGGAAGAGTTTTCTCTTATGGCCATGTCAAGTTCCAGCTCAGACAATGAGGTATATGATGATTCATATTGCACTAAAGCTTGTAGGAAAAATACTGATTCATTGAATGATCAAATAAGAAAGATAAAAGTTGATTATATCAATTGTGACAATGACCTTGATAATTACAGACATGCTTTAGAACAATTAGAGTCCACCATAAGAGAGTTTAAACAAAGAGAAAGTGATTATAGAGATCACATTGTGATTCTAGAGAGAGATGCTAAGGAAAATAATGATTCCATTAAGGAGTTGACTGCTGAACTTGAAGTTTTTAAATCTAATAAAAAGATAGATGATGAAACTGTTGAAAAATTTGGAAATGCTTCCAAAGACTTGACTAAAGCAGTTGAAATTGTTCAATCTCCTAGGGACAAAACAGGTTTTGGGATAAAAAATGAACATGCTACCATACCACCACCGCCTGCCAATATTCATGCACCTTTTCCTAGAAAAGACTTGTCTTGGACTGGTCTCTCTTGTTTCCAAAAACAGGAAGATATTGAATTTGACTTGAGTGCCTACATACCTAATAGTCCTGAAACAGAAGAGCCACTAGTGAAAACTAGTATTGTTAGGGACTTTGAAAAGGAACAGATTGCTTTAAAACAATGGAAAATTGATAACCCTATTCTCTTCTCAAGAGAAGGACTTTTTGGTAGTGATTCTAGTTCTAAGAGTAGTTCACCCAAATCTAAAACTAGATAAAAGTCCTCAAAGTCCACCATTAGATATGCTGGTATGTATAGGTCTGTCAGAGGAAATCAAAGAAATTAGAATGACCAAAAGTCTCACCAATTAGGAGAAGACTTTGTGATAAATACAAAGCCCTGTTTCACATGTGGCAGTTTTGATCACACTTATCAAGAATGTCAGGCACCAATGGAAGTTGTGGCTGCAAATCCTTTAAAGGATATGCAACCTAAAGCCATTCTTCTAAATGCAAAGGCAAAATCCTTTTCCCCTGCCAAGTATGTTGCCCCTACCTTGAGAAATAGGGTTACTGAAAAATATGTTGTTCCTGCTCTAAGAAAGGTGAATGATGTTCATCCCAAGACAAGCACTTACATGACCAACCCAACACCTCATAATGCATATAGAATTGTCCCTAGACCTTACCAACACATAAATAAAGGCCAAAACAAAAGATGGGTTCCCTCTGCTAAGCATAGGGATTCCCCTGCTAAATCTGGGGTATCCCCTGCTAGCAAAGGTTTGCCCTCTAGGAACATGAGCAGATGGGGGAAAGCTGTGAAAGCCTCAGATCGTTGAGTTTGGGTACCCAAAAGGGGTGCTCAGACTAATGGTGTATCTCTAGTTTTTGATAAGCTATCCTACATTGATACACGAGGTAGATCCAAGTTTGTAATGGCTTAGGTCCCCAAGAAAAACTTATTTGTTTTTCCTTTTGCAGGTGACAAAGAAGACAAGGGATGATAGAGCATATTGGGATTGTGGATGCTCAAGAAGCATGACTGGACAAAAATCTTATCTGTCTAACTTTGTGCCCCTGCATGACAATGATGGTGTTTCTTTTAGAGATGGGCATGGAACAATAACAGGAAAAGGAACTATTGTCACCAATGGGATGACCTTTGATAATGTCTACTTGGTGAAAGAACTCAAGTACAATCTGTTTAGTGTGTCACAGATGACTGATAACAAGAATTTTGTCTTGTTTACTGACACTGAATGCCTGGTGTTAGGAAAGGAGTTTGTCTTACCACCAGACACTCCTATTGTACTCAGAACACCAAGACAAAAGAACATGTACACAATTGATCTCAAAGACATCTCTCTTCAAGACAATGAAACCTGTTTCATTGCCAAAGCCTCAGTTGATGAGTGTAAGAAATGGCATAGAAGACTTGGTCATCTTAATTTTAAGAACATGAACAAACTGGTAAAATATAATCTGGTTCATGGTCTTCCTTCCAAGTCCTTTGTCAATGATCATACTTGTGCTGCTTGTCTGAAAGGGAAGCAACATAGAGCATCTTGCAAATCAAAAACATGTATGTCCACTACCAAGCCATTGGAACTACTCATATGGATCTTTTTGGTCCTACTTCTGTGGCAAGCATAAAGAAGAAATGGTACTGCCTAGTGATTACTGATGATTTTTCAAGGTTCACATGGACATTCTTTCTGTTTGAAAAGAGTGACACAACTGATGTACTCATTGGGTTCATCAATCAGATTGAACTATCAAAAAGCATGAAGGTGGTGACCATGAGATCAGATAATGGTGGTGAATTCAGAATTCAGAAACTGGACACTTTCTGAAGAAACAAAGGAATTAAGAGGGAATTCAACATTGCAAGAACACCTCAACAGAATGGAGTTGCAGAAAGAAGGAATAGGACACTCATTGAAGCAGCAAGAACTGTGTTGTCTGATTCCAAACTTCCAATTATCTTTTGGGCTGAGGCTGTATCCACTGCTTGTTATGTCCAAAACAGGGCCTTGGTGGTTAAGGCACACAAAAAGACCCCTTATCAGCTGTTCAATGGAAGACGTCCTTTAATTGACTTCTTTAGACCATTTGGATGTCATGTGATCATCTTGAACACAATTGACAATCTAGGCAAGTTCAGTGAAAAGGGGGATGATGGATATTTTGTTGGTTATTCATTAAACAGCAAAGGATATAGGGTCTTCAACAAGAAGACGAGCAAAATAACAGAAAATCTTCATGTGGATTTTCTTGAAGACAAGCCCGAAGATGTTCAAACAGGTCCTGATTGGTTCTTTGATATAGAGGTTCTTTCAAAATCTATGAATTATGTACCTGTTGCATTGCAGAATACTAACATTTCAGGTACACAAGAAACCAACTGGTGTTGAGAAGCCACCATTGAGGTACATGAATGCACCCTCATTATTTCTCATTGAAGCAGCTTCAAACACAGGTGAAGAAGATGATATCCCTCAAGGAAAAGAATAGACAATCTCCTCCCCTGCTAAGTCACTTTCTGAAAGCAGTGGAATGGCTGAAAGCAATGGAATCCAGGATTCCCCTGCTAGATCAATTGCTTCCCCTGCTATCAAGGATCCAGCTGTTAATGACATCAATGATGAAGAAAGAGAATCTCCACTCATTTCCTCATCTACACCCATATCTGATGGTCCTCTTATATCCAGCAGTGGAAGTAGAATAATTAAGAGTGGAGGTCCAAGTTACTCAGAGCTACATTCAGCTCATCAGCACCCATCTCTAGGTCATGTTGTATCTTTTGGAAGCTTTTTTGAGGAGTTCTTTCCCAATCAAGATAGCCCCATCAATTCTGATTTGGAAGAGAATGAAACAGAAGTAATCATGCAGCCTACCTACATAATCAATAAGGATCACCCTATCTCTCAAATCATTGGTGATCCTGAAGCCCCTAGACATACAAGGTATATAGCAAAGGAGCACAGCTTCATTGCTAACATCACCATGAAGTTTAACCATGACAACATGTAGTGTTGTCTGTTTACTGCATTTTTGTCACAAGAAGAGCCAAAGAAGATTTTTTAGGCTTTAAATGATCCAATTTGGGTTGAAGCCATGCAAGAGGAGCTCTTACAGTTTGACATTCAAGAGGTTTGGATTCTAGTAGATTGTCCAAAATGGGCAAGGCCCATTGGGACAAAGTGGGTGCTCAGGAACAAAAAGGATGAGAGGGGTATAGTTGTCAGGAACAAAGCAAGACTGGTGGCACAAGGATATACACAAGAAGAAGGCATTGACTATGAGGAAGTCTTTGCTCTAGTTGCAAGGATTGAATCTATTAGATTATTCCTTTCTTATGCTTCATTTATGGACTTCACTGTTTTCCAAATGGATGTAAAAAGTGCCTTTTTATAGGGCACCATTGATGAAGAGGTTTATGTTATGCAACCTCCAGGGTTTGAAGACCCAGAACATCCAGACAAGCTATACAAGGTGCAAAAGGCTATGTATGGACTTCACCAAGCTCCCAGGGCCTGGTATGGAACTCTTTCTAAGTATCTATTGGATAATGGCTTCAACAGGGGGAAGATTGATCAAACCCTGTTTATCAAGAAACAAAAGGGTGACCTTCTGCTGGTACAAGTCTATGTTGATGATATCATCTTTGGGTACACAAACTCTATGCTTAGCAAAGAGTTTGCCAAGTTGATGCAGGATAAATTCCAAATGAGTGCCATAGGACAGCTAAACTTCTTCTTGGGGTTACAAGTTCAGCAGAGGAAAGATGGGATATTCATCTCACAAGACATATATGTGGCTGAGATTGTGAAGAAGTTTGGCATGTCTGAGGGAAAGAAGATGTCTACACCAATGGACAAGGATCATCCATGGGGCAAAGATGGTCCTGGAAAACTTATAAATGTCAGGAATTACAGGTCTATGATTGGGTCTCTTATGTACCTCACAGCTTCAAGACCTGACATCATGTTTGCAGTCTGCTTATGTGCAAGATACCAGGTGGCACCAACAGAGTGTCATTTATTTGCTATAAAGAGAATTTTTAGGTATCTAAAGTTCCATCCAACCTTAGGACTTTGGTATCCCAAAGAGTCACCATTTGAGCTGATATCCTACTCAGATAGTGACTATGTTGGTGACAACAATGATAGGAAGTCTACAACAGGTGGATGCCAATTTTTGGGAAGCAGACTTATATCTTCGCAATGTAAGAAGTAGACTATTATGGCCACATCAACAACTGAAGCTGAGTATGTAGCAGCTACTGCATGTTGTGGTCAAGTACTTTGGGTTCAGAATCAACTGCTTGATTATGGGTATAACTTTCTTAAAACCAAGATATTTATTGACAACAATAGCACCATTTGCATTATTAAAAACCCTGTTTTTCATAGCAAGACTTAACATATTGAAATAAGACATCATTTTATCAGAGATTGTTTTGAAAAAGGACTAATTGTCCCTAAGAAAATTGATATAGAACTTAATGTTGCTGATCTTTTAACAAAAGCTTTTGAAGTTGGGAGGTTTCAGTACCTGGTTACAGGTATTGGAATGGTTTCTCCCTAAAAATTGATGTATATTATGTCTTGTATATCCAGGGTTGCCTTATTCCTGTTGTTGTATTAATGTTAGTCAATTTTTCCATCATTTTTCATTCCACTGCTTTTGAACAAAGATCCCCCTACTGGGGATTCATTCCCCTGCTAAGAGAATTTTTCTCTTTAAACCGGTTTTTTTTAAAGTGGTTATATGTGGTTTTAGACTAACAATGCAGAGATCCAAATGTTGCATACTACATTCATGGGTGAATCAGGTATATGCTCTATGTTTCAGGGGAGGTTAGGTCAGACCATTAGGACAGAGGGTATCCTTAGGATGCTCATATATGATCTTAGATCATATCCATTGGTGAGTAAGGGTTCAGGGTGATGAAGACTTGCTGCAAAGCTTGTTAGAATTCTGAAACCTTGAGGCACTGTAATGTGTACTTGTACTTCTATATCAAAACAGCTTGTTGTTTAGGTGCAGATGTGTGGTACACATTGCCAAGACTAAACTGACCATAAGTAAGGGAAAAGGTAGGGCTGGTGACTAGGGTATGCTTATTTTCTTGGGTTGACCAGGTGCAGGGTGACTTATGTGTTAACTTTTTGTGCTTAGATCATTGTTGAATAGAGGACTCTTGAGTTTCTGTGTATCTACCTTGTGTATACAAGGATGTGCGTTAGAGTAGAGCTAGTTAGCATTGGTCTCTTCATGATTAGTCTAATACCCCTAGGAAAGTTCGCCCTGCTTTTACCTTTTACTTCCCCTGCTTAAACATCATTCCCCTGTTTGACCGTTGACCCACAATACCGTTACCCTGTTCATAGCCGTTGGGCCTGCTTGCTAAAATTTTGGTTAGGGAATATTTTATCTTTTTCAAAAGATATTTAAGGCGCTTTCTTCGCTGATTGGTAATCTTTTCTTTATTATTTCAAATAAATTACTTTTTTATCAAGATTTAACTTTGATATTTTTGCAATTTGAAAATTTGGTCCAATCACAGCTCTTCAATTCGTCTATAAAAACTTAATTCCCTTCACCAGTAGGTCCATCTCTCTCCCTCGACTAAATCCCACCTAACTTTCACCATTATAAACCTTCAAAATGTTTTCAACCTTTATCATGCCTCTCAAAATTCCTGCTAATCATAATCAAATTACTTTATTACATGATGAACCAGCAGAGTTTGTTGATGTTGTGGCTTTTCTAAAATCCTCGTATTTTAGAGTGGCCCTTCTCATCAACCCTAGGATTTACACCTCACACATTCAGCAGTTTTGGTCTAAATCCTTGACGAAAACAGTGAATGGAGAGGTCACAATTCAAAGCACAGTAGATGGTCATCCCAAGGTGATTTCACTTGCCTCCATCAGAGACAAACTTCTTCTTGATGATGAGGATGTGATAACCAACCTACCTGAGGCTGACATCTTTGAGGGTCTTGTTAAATTGGGGTATACTCTTTCTGTTGACCAAAAATGTAAGTTTGGTAAAGGTCAGTTTGCCCCATATTGGAAATATTTGATTCATACCATTTTACAATGTTTGTCACCTAAAACCACTACTTTCAATGAATTTGGTAGTGAGATAGCTTCTGCCCTGATTTGCTTAGCAACAGGGAGGAAGTATTGTTTTTCTCAAATGATTTTCAAAGGAATGGTTAAAAATGTTTCAAGCAACTCAAAATTTTGGATGTACCCAAGGTTTATAGAACTTTTGCTGAATATGAGTGAACATGGTCCAATCACACACAAAAACTACTTTTCAACAACCAAGCATACCACCAAACTGTTCACCACACTTCTTGCACCATCTCCACGATTTTCTGGCAGGTCCATTCCACTCACTTTAATTATGATGAAACAAATCTGACAGGAAGAAGCCAAGACAAAAACAGCCACACAGAAACCTTCTGATTCCCCTGCCAAGAAACTACCCCCTTCCAGTACTCTACCCCCTGCTCATCCACAACATGAAAGGAGAACTAAATCCAGGTTTGCCAGGTCTCCCTTGCCTGGTGAATCTTCACAAGTAGTAGAGAGGAGAGCCTCCAAAAGGTTGGAGCACACTGAGGGTTTGGCTGCCACTACTATCTCATCTTCAAGGGGTGATCAGGATAGTGACACCATCACTAAGTCCTCTCCCTTACTCAATGAAATCCAAAAAGGGGGGAAATCCCCTTCGAGGGTTGAGAGCAGCATGAAACCTATGACCATTTTGGAATTGATGAAAATGTGCATGAGCTTGAAAAAGCAGAATGCACAACTTGTATAAAATGTCAAAAAGTAAGGTCTGGTTATCAGTAACCTGGAAACTAGACTTGCCACACTTGAGGGGAGGAGAAAGCCCAGAATTATAATATCTACAGATGAGGATGCTTCGAAAGGGGAGGAAGTTCCTAATAAGAAGAGTCTACTCAGTATTATTCATATCCTGGTGGTTTACAAGGAAAGATAACAAGTGCTGAGAAATGGACTAAGAAAGGAAGTGATAAGGGGAGTGCAACTAACGAGATTTCTCAAACATTTCTAACTATGGGCAATCAAGAAGAAGCCCCAGCTTCAAAAATTTCCCCTGCTATTACTAATCCCACTGCTGTAAGTC
Organism: Glebionis coronaria; assembly: GCA_025667525.1. Classification (NCBI taxonomy): domain Eukaryota; kingdom Viridiplantae; phylum Streptophyta; class Magnoliopsida; order Asterales; family Asteraceae; genus Glebionis; species Glebionis coronaria. The sequence goes on along the minus strand of JANFOE010001718.1, from coordinate 181,886 downwards.
ATTCCCCTGCTAAGCCTATTACTCAAACTTTTGTTAGAAAGAATAGAAGGCAACCAGCACAGAAGGGAATTACAATTAAATAACCTGAACCTAAAGCCAAACCAGCACCAGCAGTGGATCCAAAAGACAAGGGAAAAGGGATCATGGTTGAACATCCAAAGAGGAAATACAAGCATAGATCTCCTGAACAGTAAAAGGCTCAAGAAGCACATGATGTACAGGTAACTCTCAAGCTACAACAAGAGGAGATTGATATACAGGATCAGAGAATGCAAAAGATGAGGCCGAAAGAAATGCTTAAGCAGGTTGAAATTATGCATAGGGAGTTGGATTAAAGGGTGCATCATGTTCAAGAGTTTCTAGATCAATGGGAAAAGGAGTTAATATGTGACAATCCGTCAATTTATGGTTCATATTTTATTCTCAAATATTATTTAAAAACATTATTTTAATATTATATTATGAACTCGCTTATTTTTGGGAAGAAATTTGGATTTACGTCTTGAAGTGGCATCGACTACGTCTAAACCGGAGGATTCTACGTTACGTGCTTACGTTTAGATACACCGTTTTGGTGACAGTCCGACATTTCAGGAAATAAATTTATCCGTGAATATTATTTTGAGATTTTCAATTTGTGTTGGTTCATAAACTCAAAAATTTACGAGAAGAGATTAGGACTTACGATTATAAATTTAACGTCCTTTACGACTAAACCGGAAACCTTAGGATTACGTATTTACGTTTTTGAAGTCCGTTTTTGATGAGACAATTTTTATTAGATTCGTTTTGTGCCGCTGATTCATAATTTATAAAAACGTTTTTCGTAAAACGACCCGAGGGCACGCAAATTGAGGAAACTATAATCGAGGAGTACCCATAAATTAGTGGGATGAGACAAGATAAATTTTGCCCCACCCCACTCAAAAGGGACGGCCAAAACAAGGATACCACATCCTTGATGTGACAAACTTGTAACTAACAAGTTACACTTGTCCATTCAAGCTTAACTTGTAAGCTTTCAACACACCAAAACCACTTGCTAAACCATTTCTCTCATTCATACATGTAAAAGCACCTATTCTCCCTTCCCCTCTCTCTCATTTCTGTCCCACCATCATCAAAAACAACCCTCATTTGATCAAATTTAACCATGGAATCTTATGTTATTCACACATATGATGAAGCCCTTTTCAAGCTTTATTGATTGGTGGTGATTTTAACATCCAAGGAGAAGATTTGGTGATGTCCAAGGGCTGATTTCTACATAAAGATTACAAGTATTGGTGGCCTTGAAGATTGGTGTTGATTTATCACAAGTTGTGTGATCAAAATCCATGTCTTGATCACAACCTACATAATCTTGGTGGTATAAAGATTGTTCTCCCCATCCTCTTGTTATTTTGATTATGTAATCATGTATTTTCTTTCAGACTGTATATGTATATGATGAATATATGATGATAAAAATGTTGTGTGGGGATCAAGTGTTGATAAATATGATTAAAGAGATGAAAAACCATAGGTAACAAGGTTAAAATCTAGCTAAATATGATGGCTGTATAAAAGCAGTAAGTAACCAAATGTTAAACTGATAAAATGGTGAAGTGGAATCAATACACAGTAAGTATTAGGTGTTATACACATGTGAGAGTTGGCCATACAATGGAATCATCAAAATGAGTGAGTTATGATCAAAACAAGATTAGTGTACCAATCTGAATAGTCTGTTTTGTAGGGACTGTTAAGGATAGCTAGACATGGAATAAGCAGTAGATATAACTAACTTATTTGTAGAACATAATATGAAGTTTATGCCATCCAAAAATGAGCTTCTCTCTTTTTATAGAACTCAAGATATGATAAAAATGGTGAAGATGAAACTAAAAATCTGATTTTTAAGAATTAATGTTTAATAGTATTATATAAGCACTCAAACTAATATAGTATAAAATGTGAATTAAAACCCACTAACTTATAAATTTCATTTATATAAATATGTATAAGGTTAAATAAATGGAAACTTTATAAAAATGGTAGTTGAATAAGATTTATAAGTTATAAAAACTATAAACATGATTTTTACGACTTTTTCGGCTATTACCGTAAAATTAACGTTTTTCGCCAATTAAAACTTAGACGATCAAACCCGTCTAATGTAAAGTTTTTAAAAGTCATATAATGATGTATAAGTACCCAATATAAGTAAAAACCGATAAAACCCGAACTATATGACATACGGACATTAACGAGCTAAGTTAGCATATTTGGACTAATAATTTAACTAAATAAGTTAAACACTTATAAAAATTACTTATTGGACTTAAACCATTTGGGCCCAACATGTAAAGTATAAATACTGATAATAAAAGTATAAAATGGATTAATACAAGTTAATGAACTTATAATATGCTTATTGGACCTAAAACATGTAAATAGGTAAAACTAGTAAACTAGTAAAAAGTTACCAATACATAAACACTAAAATGAGTAAATAAGAATATATAAACCCATTTGATCATCATCATATATATAAAATCATCATATGTATACATAATTGTTATTTTTATAAAATTCATTGGACATGAGTCTAAGACCGATTATTATTTATATTGGTTTCCGTGATTGAAGCACGTACTGTACGTCCGAATTGCCGATAACCCGCCTTCCCATATCAACGTGAGTTCATAGCCTCGCACTCTTTTAAATGTTTTTATAAATGTTTTATAAACCCGCGAGGGAGATAACATGTTAGTTTTTATAAAATAGGACACCATTTGTCCCGATTGCTTGTTTATTGATTTGGACCCGAATGATTGTATGACCTGATTGTATGACCCGATAGATGATTAAAGGACCCGATAGATGAAATGAAATGGATTATTAAAGTTAGGTTATGTCACTAAAAGTCCCATTAGCATGAATTATGAACTACCGGGATTTGGTAGACGCTTATGCATATAATAGTACTATTTGGGGACGATCACCCCAGTTCGCGCCTTGACGGTTGATCCCCGTCGTGCAACATTGATTGGTAAGCGAATTTATGTATGAGAAGATTTCTATAGCGTGACCTTTGTGACGACACGCTAATTTAGATGGGAAAATGAGTTTCGGGTTAGCTACCCGTTGTTTGGTATAGTAAGGTAACAATTTCATGCGTCTTATAATAATCCAATTAACGAAATACTGCTTTAAGCATTGAATTACGATATATTGCCTAACTAGCAATACAGGGTCTTATCATTGATATTATGTTCGTGTTTTGGTTTTATATAACCATATTCATATAACGGTTTTTATTTAACTCTATACAACGTTATAAAACATATTGTATGATGTTTTTAACGAAATGATTCGTATAATGATTTTGAAGGCAAAAGCCTATATGATAATTTTTGATAAGGATTTGTATAAAATGACTTTGGCTATTTTATGGCCTATAACAAAGATTGGCATAAAATGATTTTCGGTAATAATTTTATACCGATGTTATATTGATGGATTTCATTAAACTCTATGAATTGACTCGGCGTTTTCGCGGACCTTTTCTTTTAACATGTTTTATCTCAGGTACTTGAAGGTAATTCTTGGGAAGACAACAAGAATTCATGGCCCGTACTTAAATAATAATTTCCATTCAAATGTTTTGTAAAATTGTATGAAATACTATGACTTGGTACCTATGTAAACTTGATGTTTATGAATGGAAATGCTTTATTATTAAACGACGCGATTTTTAAGCGTTGTCTATGATGAGTAATGTGCTATCCCGTAACACCAACGAGTCTTCCGCTATATTGAATTGTGTAAATTTGGGGGTGTTACAGTTTGGTACCAGAGCTCTCGTTATAGAGAACGAAAATTTTTTAAAAACCAAGGTTTTGAATAAAACATTTCAAAATCTTTTAACAATAAACATTTTTCTCCAAATGTCTAAAAATCTTTTGACTATAATGGTGCCGAAGAATTCCCAAGTTACCGACAAGGCCAGACTAAGAAGTGTTATTTTAATATATATATATATATATATATATATATATATATATATATATATATATATATATATATATATATATATATATATATATATATATATATATATATATATATATATATATATATATATATATATATATATATATATATATATATATATATATATATATATATATATATATATACTAGCGTCGTAACCCGCCCAACGGGCGGGGTTGTTTTATAAATTTCTTTTAAAAGTACGTTTACTTGTATAAATTTAAATAATTAAAAATATATATGCACATTTTTTTAGATTTATTTAAGAAACATTTATTTTTAAATAAAATGCAAAAAAAGTTTTCTAAAAAGTTTAAAATTTTAAAAATTTTAAAATGTTTTTTTCCTAAAGAATAAACTTTCGAAAAAGATTTTTCAGAAAATAGAACGTACTTTAAAAAAGAAGTTGTTTTTTTTGAAGAAAGTACTAATGATGGTAACGTACGTTGGAAATAAAAGTTAGCGAATTTCAAAAAATTAATCTGTTTAGCCGGTTAACGGTAAAAATGTGACTATATGAGCACGAAAGGTTTATAATTCACGTATTATTCAGATAATGTTTTGAGTACACGTACCATTGTACCACTATATGAACATATTTGAAAAAATATATGACTATTTAATATTTTAAACCCATACAAATACTCAACTATGAGGTAATTGTTATATATCAAACTCGATCTATTTTATTACTCAATATTAGTGCATATGGGAATAGAATATTAAGTTACATGCAGATGACAAGTTGTTATAAGGGTTTCTAATTTTTGGGTATATGATTTATGTAGTTTTGCATTTGCATTGTTTTAGTAGTATGCGATTCATTTGTACATGAGCTATTTAACAGTTTCACGTATGAGTCATTGTTGCCAAAGAACACTAAAGACCAGCTTTTAAATAACGTCTGGTTCCTAATTCCTATACAGATATGTTAAACTAAACAAAAGCTATAAGTCGAATAGAAGAACGATAAGATTATGGGTCAACAATGACCCAAACGGAATGTGCCTAAGAAAAATATGTTTGTATATTTGAGGAAAGACTAAAAAAACATAGAATAAATACACCACGAGTTATGTTAAACCAAAAAGTTCAAGTATGTTTGTATATATGATTACCTTCCGAGGTAATATTTGTACTGCCTAAACACCCCACGAGTTACTCTGCCGGATAAATCTGGGGTTGTAAAGTAATACTCATTTTTCAACTTCCAGTTGGCCCTCACCATGCTCAGTAACTATTGCTGGCGTCGATGATGATCCATTATTATCACAAAGATGCATCATATTTGGGGTACCGTATATCTCCACCTGGTTTCGTTATTCCCTCGAATATCGATAAAATGGTCAATATATTAAATAGAACTTAATTAAAATAGACAAACATAAGCAAACAAATTAATTTTCGTTATTAAAGAAGAAAAAAACAACCTCATATTTTTACCCGTTAATTAAATGGGTTAAGCGACTTGGTTGATTTTTTTTAACCCTCATCTTCAACCAACCTTATTTAATTTCGTTTAAGGTAAATGATGAAAATCCTACTTAACAAACAAGGCTAATGTTTTATTTTCCCAGTTTACCGTCAACTATCTATTGAACATCTACCATTTATTATGAAAAAGTGAATGATTGAAAATTCAAAATATCACCAACTTATTCACTAATACAAACCAAACTCATGCGTAGAAGAACACAACTCTACAAAAGAAAATAGAGAGACGCATCATATTTCTTGCACGGTATTCACACGTTCTGGTATAATAATTCCTTTACCTAAAAAGTATTCCTCGACCTTATCTACGGTTCCATGGTACACAGTTAAACCACCTTTTGCTAAAAGTATTAACTCATCAAACATTTTGTTATAACAGGTAGTTTGGCTAATGAACGACCAAGCTTATGTTAACGCCTTCAAGACCTTTACGTCGAAGAGCTCTAACAAGTAAACTGGAAGAAGCACTGTCTAAACCGGAAGTGGGTTCGTCTAAGATTAAACACGACGGTTCTATGACCATCTCGAGGCGAACATTCACTCGTTTCCTTTGGCCTCCATAAATTCCACGTTTTCAACTGTCACCACTTTAGAATCTCTCACTCCTTGTAGTCCTAACGCTTCAATTACTCTTTCTGTTATAAGAAATTTATCTGCTTTTGGCAATTCGGCAGATTGTCTTTTTGTAGGATTTTGGCAATGATAATAGACAATGAATAGGTATATGATACTAATATAATACGATTAAACTAATTCCATAAAAAAGGTATACCTGCAGCATGCACTGAACAGCAAGTTCTCTTCAACAGTTTAATCACCATGAATTATATCATCTTATGGTACAAACCCCACAATCTTTTTATAGGATTTAATAGATTCATTCTTTTCATTGATTTCAATCTTCCTAGACATAGTGCAAAAAAGTTATTTTACTGGTCAAGGCAGATAAAAAGGTCGTCTTTCCAGCTCCAAAAGGACCCATTACAGCCGATATTCTACCTGGTAATATTTTACCACTAACACATCTCATGATATTTTTGCGTTTGGCTTTCAGAGTTAACGTTAACTCCTTGAACACAAACTTAATCCTAGGCCTACTTCTTATAATATAATCATCACCATACATCGCATTCATGTCATCCATTAACCCAAATAATATATATATATATAATTATGATTGATCACAAAACTTAAAGAAAACTAAATAAAGGCTCTTCCATATAGGATTGAAAATACTGGCAAACCTTTACGTATATTGTAACATAAACCTGTAAATATAGAAAAAAACTCAAAACAAAAATACAATAGTACAAGATATTTCATTTTCCACATCTTTTATTCACTGGCACATACGGTTGCATATCCGTATTGCCACAGCCTGAGTCTATACTATGTACAAAAGAATAGACATGATGCAAAGAGGCTCCAGTGTGTAATAAGAGAAAAATAGCAAGCTAACAAACCAGTTCTGGAACTCTTATCATATATCAGCCAGCCTAAAGACAACAAATAACTATATGAAAACGGAACAATAATGTTTAGGATGGATTCATAATTCTCGATTCGTTATGTCAAGTAGAGGGATGTAGATCAACTGATCAAGACGACCAGGCCTCAATAGTTCTGAATCAATGATAACAGGCTTGTTGGTACCACCACTAATGAACACGGTCTTCTTGGCTGACATACCATCTATCTATGTGAGAAGTTGATTCAAAACTCTCAATCGGCTGCACCTCTAGCGTCTCCTTGACTACCTCCTTGCTGTACACAGAAAAAACAGTCTAAGTCACTAAAACATAAAAATCAAATGTTGAATTGATATGTAAAAAGTAATGCAAAACAAACCTGGGTAGCAATAGAGTCATGTTCATCATAAAATTGGACACAAGGAGCAGAACCATGAGCCTTGTCGAAGATTTCACGAACATTGGCCTCACTCTCTCCGAACCACATTGTAAGTAACTCTGGACCCTTGATACTGATGAAGTTTGCTTGACATTCACTGGCAATAGCCTTGGCCAGAAGTGTTTTCCCACACCATGGTGGACCGTAGAAGAGAACTCCTCTAGATGGAGACATGTCAAACTTCTCGAACTTTTCTGGATGCTCCACTGGATATTGAACAGTCTCTTGGATCTCTCTTTTAACATTCTCAAAGCCTCTGATATATTCCCAACTGACATTAGGAACTTCGATAACTTTCACGAAGAGCTAATGGGTTGGTGGTGCTAAGTGAAGTTGAGAATCTTTTCAGCACCTTCTGAACGGGATAAGAAGATCTGAATGTTCTATAAATTCAAACGATCTGCCCATACTTGAAACTGCCTGAACCAGACTTAGATCTTCATCGTAAAGCCGGCGCAAGAGTGCATCATGTACAATTCGAAACTTCTCAATCGTACCGGATTCATTTTGCCCTTAACCATAATTTTTTTTTGCTTTCACATGGGGTCGACAAGGATTTAACGCGGTCTTCAATTTCTTCAAAATACGCTTGCAGAATAATGGCGTAAAAACTTTTACTACTTCATCTCTTTGTAAAGATAAAAACATCATTTTATAGGGCGTTTGGAAGTGCGATAATATGCTTTTTGCCGCTTGAATTGCAGAAAATAAGTCTTAGCATTTGGATCATGTGACTCCATTTATGATTATCTGAAAATTAAGGAGTCAAATAACCAGATTTGCATCGGAATGATCATTGAAAGGAAAACAAAAAGCTCTTATTTACCTTATTTCAAATACTTTTATCTGCATTTATGTATTAGTTATTTGAAAAATTATAATTTTGAAACAATTGAACAACTATCTCCAAGAGCTGCTGCCTAATAGTTTCCCTATAGAATAAATTCATGTGCTATAACAAAAATGGAAAAAATTGCTCCTTTTAATTGAAGAATATCAAAAAATTAGAATATGTTACAAAATTGAGATTAACCTAGCATAAAAACTTAATATGTTGAGTGAACAATTCACCAACCATATCTATACCTTTTCAGCTTATCTGCTATTTTTTCAGGTTTAGCAAAAAAAGCATATGTACATTTTAAATCCTGTAATGCAGTAAAGCTCAAACATTTTGTCCTCGATCCAAAGTTTTAAGCACAAAAACTGTTAATAAAAGGAACACTTTGTTTTTAAAGCCATGTTTTGTCTCTAATATAAACATGATTGTACCCTTTCTTTTTCCTAATCCATGTCTCTCCTAAAAAGAAGCAAGATGCCAAGTGCAGGGAAAAACAACAGACCTTGAAGGAGCTAATGAAGACGTCTGGCCAGATGACTGAGCAATGTAAGCACCATTCATAAAAGAGAAATACATGTATTCAAATTGGCTAAGTTAATAATATAAATTTCACATTTCACTATAGCTTCATATTACAGAAGTACAATCTATATACACACTATAAAATTATCAATACAAACAAAAATATCTACTAAAGAAATCCGGAAATTAAACTTACAGGAATAGATTCGAAAACTTTTGATGCACCCGGAGAAGCGCCTTTTCCTTCGACAAACAGAAAGAAAGTCCCAACTGTGGGTGCTCGAACCCATTATTAGCACCGATATCAGCAGAAGTTACAGATTCAAAAGAAATCTTTGTTCCTGTAGGTGCATCGATAGGTAAGAGAGTTGGAATGTACAATAAACAATCTGGTGACAGAGCTGGTAACTCTTCTAAGAAGGAATCTTTCATTAACAGAAGCACTTGATTTCTTATTTAATTGCTCTATTATATAGTGTTTGTATTGCACATAGTGACAGATAGCAACATAAACGTGTGCAAGATGACACACCGAGCTTCTACTATAGGAATTTCCTTCATCTGGCTGCATAACGCCTGAACGCAGAGATAAAAAATCTGTGAGACCAGCATATCAGAGAATCCCAATACTGGTATGAGGTAAGTAACCGTAAAGAATAGATAATGAGTTAAAGAAATAAACATGCACCTCAACCAGGTATTTCTTATGCTTAAGTCTAAACTATGACTCAGAGTAGGCACATATCTGCTTTTATTAGTCAACATGAATACCCCTGAGCCTTGGTAGCATTGAGAGATCCCAACTTTCTTAAGCAGTACCATATCTATAAAGTTTAGTATTAAATATTAACAGACGCCGTGTGTGTAAATATTATATTGTATGTGCGTCCAAGTGTAAGCTTTCACGTCAAATTGCAAGATGATTAAATGGACGAATTCATATAACTGTAAACATCAGTTGCAGGATGCCTTTAAGTTAAATGCACCAAGTCGTGGTGCACGAAAATGGCGCTGCAACTCACTTCCCTTGATGACAATATTCGGGAAGTCAACAGGGACTTGTATGGAACCAGATCACAAACCTGTTGATGGGTCACACACTGCTGGTGACGCTAATGTGTTATCTCCGTTGACGTGGCCCCACATATCTTACCTTAATACCAGCGCGGAGTTTGTTAAGAATGACCAAAAGACCCATCATCTGCATCTTGTGTACCGAACTGAATTATTGGCTCACTCTCGAATCTCCCAAGAAACTTCATGCGCAGGGGATTACGGGCACGTTTACGTTTTTCTTTAGGGATCCGCCAACAATGCGACCCACCTGCTTCTGCCCATAATTTCCTATAAATCCAAAACACGTAATTTCTTTAGAAAAATATTTCTTTAATTAAATACACTATCAAAATCCATTGTACTTAAACTTGATGTTTTCCATTGTACTTAAACTTGATGTCCTTATTGGCTACCGATTGTACTTAACTAAAAATGCATATTGACATCCAAAAGTGTATCCACATTCGTACAATAAACAACATAATCATATTTGAGATGCTTAGCCCAGCCAAAGCACACACAAAAATTGACCTGCAAATACAATAAACAACATAATCATTAGGGTTTTAGAAAAAGGAGGAGTCTACCTCATATTGAGATGCTTAGCCCAGCCAAAAGACGACCTGCAAATAAAATAAACCAACATAATCATTAGGGTTTAAGAAGGAGGAGGAATCTGTAGTTTTTTTGTCCCGTATATTTTATAAATAATGCATTTTTTTAGGAATATACATGTAATTAGGGATTATATCTTGATGTAGTTTTTAAAAAATTAAAAGATATCAACATAATTGTATCATGATATATCAGAAATATTTGAAAAAGGATATCAGTAAATAGATTATCTGTGTTGATATTAGATTAGGATGAATATATTATCTATGTTTTTATTAGATTCCAAATAATAAATATAAGGGTTTAAAATATTAAACAAAAAAAATCCAATAGCTCAACTGGAAAACACCAAAACTAATAGGCTAGAGGTCATGAGTTCGAATCATGCAAACCTCATTTAGCAAAAATATTTTTAAAATTAAACATGACATGTTCATATGAGGTCTTACCCGGTTCAAACCGGTCAAGATCATACCCGGACCGGTCCAGACCTTCAAAACACAATTTTAAAACGCAGTTTTCAAAACTGTTTTCAAAAATGCGTTTCCAAAACGTGATTTTCAAAAAACTGCGTTTTCATACAAAAATTTCGTGGTATTTGGAGATTTTCTAGGGAATACTGAACTACTATTGGCTAAAAGATGTGACTGGGATATGACTGGGATTGAAACTGTGGTTTCAAACCATAATTATACCTATATATAATATAGAGATATATATATATATATATATATATATACCTTGGATTATATATATATGTGTTGTAATTTGATTACGTGATTTTTAATGATTATTTTAATACTTATACGAGGTATTTATACGACGTAAATTGTCACAAGGAACCCTAAATCCCCTATTAAATTAATCGAAGCTATTCTCATAGGAATCCTAGCTATTCCAGATCTAAACCAAGTTGTGGATATTTATGATCCCAACGAAATGGTTGATATTCGTAGAAATGTATATATTAATTGATTGTGATATTAAGAAGAATTGGCGAGATTAAAACTGATATCGATGTCATGACGATCTTTCCTTATAGAGTGGAGTTTTACAAAACGTTACCACCTAGAAAGATGTCATCTGATTCTTTGTCATCTAATTCTTAAATTTGAAATCGAAAGGGGGAATGTTGCACTTAAGGCTTTTATTAGAACCATTACCCAAAAGCCTCATGCCACTAGTACCTTTTCGAGAAGTCTAATTGAATGATCGAGTCATTTCATACTAGTGACTCATTTGATAACTATTGATGAAGAAGTTATAAAACTGGAAATTAAGTGTTGATCATATCGAGCTTTTATTGCCCTTTTAAGGTTTATGAATAAGGTTGAAAGTATTGGAAAATGAGGTAGGATATCGCATTGAGTATAAGTTGGTTGAAACTTGAATAAAGTAAAATTTAACTCGTATGGAATATGAGATTGATAAGAGGAAGTCATTAAGTCCTGTGATTGAATTATTAGGTTTTAATTGATTTGTTCATTCGTGTTAAGTGTTGTTCCTAGGCCATTGTCCACTAACGAGGATGCCCAATGTCCAAGAAATAAATTGAAGAAATCTTCTTCTGAATTGAGACCGATGGATCTTCTAGGACATGTGGAACACCTAATGACTCTTGTAGATTAGTATTCATTGTGGTATCTTCTAAAAATCCCTAACTTAACTGATACATCAGTTGGTAGGATGAGTTCTTGGAATTGTATGACATAGTGACACATAATGTGTTACGGTACAATTTTGACTTGTTTGTGATAAATGAAAAGACTACCATTAATTGCTAAACTCTACATGTATCGATGTTATCTATCCTTTATTGCTTCATCCTAATGATCGCATTAGTGATGCAATCATTGAACAAGTGCTCATCTCGGTTTGAGTTGCGTTACAAATTTTTCTCTCTGTATTCCTGAGTGCCATCGAGGTCATGAACCTCATGATTAATTGGCTAAGCTCATTTCCTATTATATTGTAGTTAGTTCTTGGTGAACAACTCTTCATCACTCTTTTGCAGATCACTCATTGTTTTATAAGTTAAAACAGTATTCCTTGAGAAAAATTGGATTTTCATCACTATACGGATTATTTAATGTGAGATTTATAAATAATAATTATCGAAGTAAAGTTGTTTATGAAACGCTTTGGAGACTTAACTGTTTCCATAACAAAGAAAATCTTTGTAAATTTATTTTTGATTCTTATTTAAGAATTAAGCATGAAAATGTTTTTAGTATAAACATGATGATAAAATTTTGACGAACTGAGTATTGCATCGTTAATCTTGAAACTGTATATAGTTGGGCGCCTACATACAATTTGGAATGGATCATGCAAGGCTGATTAGTAGTTACCATAACACTAATGAATAAACACTACATTTTCTTTGAAGATTGTGAAAGATTAAATTTTATGAGATCTGCAAGAAGTGAAAATATAGGGGACATAGTGTTAGGGACACCTACATATGTGCGTGTAGAATCTATTCTTCTGAGTCGAATTTACTCATCTGTGGAAATTGTCTTATTTGACAATTGACAATTTTTTCTTGTCCAATTCTCCCGTAGTGAGATTCTTAGGAAAAGTATCTGATTACCGAGTGTTGATACCCGACTGGATGTATCAACGTTCCTATCATTTCTTTTGATTTGATTTCATTTGAATGACATGGGTAACGATCCGGGGAGCTTTCAAATGCGTACTCAAATTATGAAAACATGGGATATATTCATATTCATTAAATGTTTTCGTCTTTATCTGAATTGAAATTCTCTCGCGTAAAGTATGCGTTAACCTTAATCTTTTTATGATAGTTGTGTCTCCATATATCCTTGAAATTGTGAAGGATTATGAGTTATTATTAGTCTTTTGAGAAGTTCACACCTTATCGACGACAATAAAACTGAAAAGTTGGTAATGCCAGTAGAATGGATTGATTGATTATGACATGACGACATTGTCTTAATTGATGGGAACTCGAGTAGAATTCCCCTGAAAGATAAGATGTTGATTATCAAAAGCTATTTAAATAATTCTTGATGGATGACCATATCCTGCATTCCGACTTGAAATTATACCGTGAATGGTTGTGAATTAGTCATAGATATTATAATCTAGAAAGAACCTAATATGAATTTATTAAAAAGATGTTTCCGTTACCTGAAACTTTAGGAGGTAATTGCTGGAAAATTACCTAGACTTTCGCCATTAAGACAAGTTGAATTTAGTATTGATTATATTCCCGGTGCTGCACCTGTGGCGTGTGCACTTTACGTCAGCACCATCTGAATTTAAGGAATTACCGTACAACTGAGAGAGTTGTCGGAGAAAGCTTTTATTCTACCAAGCTCGTCATCATGAAGAGCTATGGTGTTATTATTTCTTATATTTGTTTAATTACCATGAACTAGGTAAATTGACGATTAAAATCTATATCCACTACCCAATATGATAGATTGTTCGATCATTTATAAGGTTATAGCGTATATTCAGGAAATTTGATCCACGACATGGTTATCATCAATTTCGCGTCCGCGAAAAAGATTATCTATTCCAATCACTACATCCAGAACTTGTAATGAATATTATGAGTTTCATGTTATGTCGTTTGGATTGACTAATGCACATGTAGCATCCGTAAATTGGGTGAATTACGTGTGTAGGCTGTAAATTGATAAATTCATGCTTGCGATCATTAAGGACCATCTGTTTGTTTATAAGAATAAGAATGAGCTAATAATTAGTTATAGACTGCCCTAAATTGGCCGGAGAATGAAAACTTGTACCTTGAGTATTTAACATGAGATTAAAGACTTAATCCTTTACATTTTTGACCATGTGATTAATAGAAAATGGAATATATTGACTTTTTAAAATTTAGAGCCCTTTTAAGACTTTGGGTTTTACCAAAAAGAAAGTGCAAATGTGTTTTGACAAATGTTTTATCGAAAAGAACTTTTGAGGGATTATTCCCTTATACCCAGAACATTTAACTAAACTTCTTTTTATGGGTAAATGTTCGTGTATACCTCAAGACAACTTAAGAGGGATTGAAGAAACCATTTAAACCAAGACATGAAATTTATAACCAAAGATTTTTTGAACATTTACGAATCTTATTAAATATTTTCGATAAATCAACAAAAATCTTGTTAATTAAATTCAAATTTATTTTGAACATTTTTATATAATTGGACAAACTGAGAAAATTTAAAAACTTTTTGCGTCTACGTTTCATAAAAAATAAAAAAATTATTATTTAATTACTCGTAGTAATTATCGACGCTTTAAACGTCAGATTGAGCAAAACTGATAAAAATAATAATGGAGACGAAACTAAAACATAGAAATATGAAGAAAGAAATTTTGAATGAATACGGTCATGATAATTATTTCATCAGGGAATATGAATGTAATATAGAAACCATAAAGAATCAATTAGGACATGTTCCTTAATAATGAAGGTGCAAAATAAAATGCCGAAGAATATAAAAAAAATAAACAATGCTTATAAGAAGGATAATATAGATAATAAAAAGGGGCTCGCGGCTAATGTGAACCATTAGAATTGAGAAGCCGATGGCGTTAAATGATTAAAAGGTCACTTGTGGTTTTCTAAATATGGAGGATTGTGAGATATAGTTATATTGGAATCTTGTAAGTATAAGTATTTTATTCATGACATTTATGATTTAATGTATCTTTGTCTGAAGAAGTTGTACTAATGACAAATTATGAAGGCAGACATCGCCTCATACACTAGTAAACGTCTAACTATTGCAAAGGTCATCATCTAAATTTGATTCGATTTGGGTCATCGTCGACAGACTGACCAAATCTCCTAATATCATTGTCGTTAATGATAGATTCTCAATGAAGAAATTGACACTTTTTGTATTTAAAGGAGTTATGTAAGAATAGTGTGCCTGTATCAATCATCTCTATCAAGATCCTCGCTTCACATCGAATTTATAGAGATTTGCTTAGAAGTCATTGAGAACGAATCTTGATGAGAGTACTGTGTACCACCCCAATCGAAGGGACGAGGTAAAGTAACGATAAAAAATACTATAAGTGCTATTTTATGCTTGAATGATTGACCTTTGGTAATAAACTGTAAAATCGCTTTCCTTCGGAAAGATTATCATTGATAATTATCGTATTAGGATCGAGATCGAATCTTGTGAGGATATATATCAGAGCATCTGTAAGCAGGAGTTGGGATGAAGACACCCGACATACACCCATTGTGAGTTGGACATTTCTTTTAGGTTTAAGGTTTCCTATGATGGCGAACCTAACCTTACAAAATACTCGACCCGCGAGACCTAAAATAATTGTTGAAATTAGGATCTGATTATTGACTGCCGGTAGTGGGAAGGAGCTTATGTGAATATGAAATGTAGATCTTGAAGTGCCAGATGGGTAGCGAAGTTATGCCAAAAATTTTAACCATGAAAAAATGAATTGATGATCTGAAAGATAATGGGATATAAGTCCCCGTTTTATGGGACCATTGAGAAGATGAAAAAGATTGGTTTGAAAGGCATATAAGCTGGATCTACCCTAGGGCTTCAAGAGCTGCGTGAATTATGTTTCGCATATCGAACTTGATAAAATGCCTATCAAGTGAAAATCTGACTATTCCTTAATGAAGTTTAGATCGACGAAAAGTTGCATTCATCAAAAACCCGTAAACATCATGGATAGAGAAAGTAAGTCAACAATAAGCCCGATCTTATTCCCGTAGTTATGTTTGGTGAAACTCGCGTATTGTAATGGATTACACTTGTGAGAAAAGACCGAATGTGGAGGAAATACCCACATGGATTTAACTCTATAAGAAGCGAGTAGTAAGATAAGATGATCTTTGAGGACAAAGATCCTGTTTAGGGGTCAATGCTGTGACAATCCGTCAATTTATGGTTTATATTTTATTCTCAAATATTATTTAAAAACATTATTTTAATGTTATATTATGAACTCGCTTATTTTTGGGAAGAAATATGGATTTTCGTCTTGAAGTAGCATCGACTACGTCTAAACCGGAGGATTCTACGTTACGTGCTTACGTTTAGATACACCGTTTCGGTGACAGTCCGACATTTCAGGAAATAAATTTATCCGTGAATATTATTTTGAGATTTTAAATTTGTGTTGGTTCATAAACTCACAAATTTACGAGAAGAGATTAGGACTTACGATTACAAATTTAACGTCCTTTACGACTAAACCGGAAACCTTAGGATTACGTATTTACGTTTTTGAACTCTGTTTTTGATGAGACAATTTTTATTAGATTCGTTTTTTGCCGTTGATTCATAATTTATAAAAACGTTTTTCGTAAAACGACCCGAGGGTACGCAATTCAAGGAAACTAGAATCGAAGAGTACCCGTAAATTAGTGGGATGAGACAAGATAAATCTTGCCCCACCCCACTCAAAAGGGACGGCCAAAACAAGGATACCACATCCTTGATGTGACAAACTTGTAACTACCAAGTTACACTTGTCCATTCAAGCTTAACTTGTAAGCTTTCAACACACCAAAACCACTTGCTAAACCATTTCTCTCATTCATACACGCAAAACCACCTATTCTCCCTTCATCTCTCTCTCATTTCCGTCCCACCATCATCAAAAACAACCCTCATTTGATCAAATTTAACCATGGAATCCTATGTTATTCACACATATGATGAAGCCCTTTTCAAGCTCTATTGATTGATGGTGATTTTAACATTCAAGGAGAAGATTTGGTGATGTCCAAGGGCTGATTTCTACATAAAGATTACAAGTATTGGTGGCCTTGAAGATTGGTGTTGATTTATCACAAGTTGTGTGATCAAAATCCATGTCTTGATCACAACCTATATAATCTTGGTGGTATAAAGATTGTTCTCCCCATCCTCTTGTTATTTTGATTATGTAATCATGTATTTTCTTTCTTATTGTATATGTATATGAGGAATATATGATGATAAAAGTTTTGTGTGGGGATCAAGTGTTGATAAATATGATTAAAGAGATGAAAAACCATAGGTAACAAGGTTAAAATCTTGCTAAATATGATGGCTGTATAAAAACAGTAAGTAACCAAATGTTAAACTGATAAAATGGTGAAGTGGAATCAATATACAGTAATTATTAGGTGTTATACACATGTGAGAGTTGGCCATACAATGGAATCATCAAAATGAGTGAGATATGATCAAAACAAGATTAGTGTACCAATCTGAATAGTCTGTTTTGTAGGGACTGTTAAGAATAGTTAGACAATGAATGAACAGTAGCTATAACTAACTTATTTTTAGGAAATAATATGAAGTTTATGTCATCCAAAAATGAGCTTCTATCTCCTTATAGAACTCAAGATATGATAAAAATGGTGAAGATGAAACTAAAAATTAGATTTTGAAGAATTAATGTTTAATAGTAATATATAAGCACTCAAACTAATATAGTATAAAATGTGAACTAAAACCCACTAACTTATAAATTTCATTTATATATATATATATATATATATATAAGGTTAAATAAATGGACACTTTATAAAAATGGTAGTTGAATAAGATTTATTAGTTATAAAAGCTATAAACATGATTTTTACGACTTTTTTGGCTATTACCGTAAAATTAACGTTTTTCGCCAATTAAAACTTAGACGATCAAACCCGCCTAATGTAAAGTTTTTAAATGTCATATACTGATGTATTAGTACCCAATATAAGTAAAAACCGATAAAACCCGAACTATATGACATACGGACATTAACGAGCTAAGTTAGCATATTTGGACTAATAATTTAACTAAATAAGTTAAACACTTATAAAAATTACTTATCGGGCTTAACCTATTTTGGCCCAACATGTAAAGTATAAATAATGATAATAAAAGTATAAAATGGATTAATACAAGTTAATAAACTTATAATAGGCTTATTGGACCTAAAACATGTAAATAGGTAAAACTAGTAAAGTAGTAAAAAGTTACCAATACATAAACACTAAAATGAGTAAATAAGAATATATAAACCCACTTGATCATCATCATATATATATAAATCATCATATGTATACATAATTATTATTTTGATAAAGTCATTGGACAAAAGTCTAAGACGAGTATTATTTGTCTAGGTTTCCGTGATTGAAGCACGTACCGTACATCCGAATTGCCGATAACCCGCTGTCCCACATCAACGTGAGTTCATAGCCTCGCACTATTTTAAATGTTTTTATGAAATGTTTTATAAACCCGCGAGGGAGATAACATGTTAGTTTTGATAAAATAGGACACCATTTGTCCCAATTGTTTGTTTATTGATTTGGACCCGAATGATTGTATGACCAGATGAATGATTAAATGACCCGATAGATAAAATGCAATGGATTATTAAAGTTAGGTTATGTCACTAAAAGTCCCATTAGCATGAATTGTAAACTACCGGGATTTGGTAGACGCTTATGCATATAATAGTACTATTTGTGGACGATCACCCCAATTCGCGCCTTGACGGTTGATCCCCGTCGTGCCACATTGATTGCTAAGCGAATTTATGTATGATAAGATTTACACAAGCGTGATTATTGTGACGACACGCTAATTTAGATGAGCAAATGAATTTCGGGTTAGCTACCCGTTGTTTGGTATAGTAAGGTAACAATGTCATGCGGCTTATAATAATCCAATTAACGAAATACTGCTTTAAGCATTGAATTACAATATATTGTCTGACTAGTAATAAAGGGTCTTATCATTGATATTATGTTCGTGTTTTGGTTTTATATAACCATATTCATATAACGGTTTTTATTTAACTCTATACAACGTTATAAAACGTATTGTATGATGTTTTTAACGACAATGATTCGTATAATGATTTTGAAGGCAAAAGCCTATATTATAATTTTTTATAAGGATTTGTATAAAATGACTTTGGCTATTTTATGGCCTATAACAAAGATTGGTACAAAATGATTTTCGGTAATAATTTTATACTGATGTTATATTGATGGATTTCATTAAACTCTATGAATTCACTCGGCGTTTTCGCTGACCTTTTCTTTTAACATGTTTTATCTCAGGTACTTGAAGGTAATTCTCGGGAAGACAACAAGAGTTCATGGCCCGCACTTAAATAATAATTTCCATTCAAATTTTTTGTAAAATTGTATGAAATACTATGACTTGGGACCTATGTAAACTTGATGTTTATGAATGGAAATGATTTATTATTAAACGACGCGATCTTTAAGCGTTGTCTATGATGTGAGTAATGTGCTATCTCGTAACACCAACGAGTCTTCCGCTGTATTGAATTGTGTAAATTTGGGGGTGTTACATAATAAATGCTCCTTTGGAAGACAGGTATGAATTGATTTGCCTTGTTTACAAATATCAAACTGAATATCTGGAAAGGAGGGCAAATCAAATTTAGAAAGAGAAATATTTGAAGTCTGAAAAGGGGAGACTTGAACACTAAAAAGTTTTGCTCAAGAGACATAAGAAGTGGAAAGATGGTGATTTCACAGACATGAGTTTTGAGGCTATAGCAAGGGCAGTCAGACCAGTTTTAAGAGAATATGATGTGGAAGACTTCATGACTATGAACTCTCCTGAGGAAGCTGGGTATCTTATGAGGTAAAGTGAAGTGTTACAGAAAGCTAGGGAATCCAGAAAAAGAAAAGCTGAAGGAATAACTTTGGAAACTACACAAGGAGGTGTATCATCCCAAGCAGGTGCATCATCACAAGCAGGGGTATCACATCAAGCAGGTGAAAGTTTTCCAGCAACTGAAAGATCTGTACTCAATGCACAAAGGGCAGCCAAAAGACTCAAGAGAATGGAGAAAGTTGGCATACTTACTAAGGAGTCTCAACCTCCTTCAAATGAAGAAATTGATAAACAGCTAATTGTGTAGGAAAATGATGATATCTCACCTAGTGAACTTGGGAAGAATTTTGCTATAATAGAATATGTTGTTTATGAACATAAGGGGAGGACTTGGTGGAAGCTTACAAGAGCTGATAATACAGCACAAACATTTCTAAGTCTAGATGTCATGTTTCAAACCTTAGATAGGGAGGACTTAGAAGATCTGTGGAAGATTTTGAAAAAGACATTTGCTACAAAACCTCCAACCATGGATGGTGTGGAGAAGGATTGTGTGATATGGGAGTGCATGCATAGGATGTATGAGCATGAGTTATTTGATCCCATATTTGATGCAGTGAATAAAGGAAATTTGTTGTATTGGAAGCTGTTTACCAATTATAGGGTCTATGAGATAGTAATGGAAGGAGTAAGTGTTTATTTGATCAATCATCGTTATTATCCCTGCACTCAGGAGACCTTGAAGAAATTAGCACAGGCTGACTTGATTGTAGATGCTAAAACACCTATTGCTTATGATCTGGTAAGGATGATGCATAGTCAGATTTGGCTAGAAAGATTGTAAGCACCCTCATCAACTAGTATTTATTCAAAAACTTGTCTTTAGGAGAAAGCACAAGTTTAGGGGAGGATTGTTGGGAATAAATCTATGTATATTTTTTACCCCTGCTAGTTGGTCATTCGTCCCCCTGCTAGAGTAAGTTCCCCCTGCCAAATAACAAATGTTGGGAATAAATTATGGGTCAGTTCACTAGACGCTGATAAGAAGAATTCAAGCGCTGATAAGATGACATTGGACGCTGACAGCCAAGCGTTGACATTTGAAGAAGTCAACGCTGACAGCCTTGAAGACTAGCACTGATGGAATATATCTTCATACGAATCTTTTTGTTTATTTGTTTCTTTATTTGTGTATGGTAAAGATAAGCTCGACATTGTATTTTCCATTATTATCTGTACCTAGAATAGTTGATTCGTAGCTTATTGTACAAGACTTCTTAATCTATAAAAGAAGATCTTTTAGGTTAATGTTTATCATCAGTTATAATAAGTTTTCACAAGTTAAACCTCTTTCATTGTAATCAAGTTCGATCATTCTAATACAAGTGAAAGTTTGTTTAACATCTTTGTGTTTTAGATTAAGTGTTAATTCCGCATAACACTTAGTTACTTCATTCATAAGCAAAGGTTTCTCTACGTGTATTACTTGATCTAATCTCGTATACACAAATCTTAATCGATCTAATTTTGGGATCAACAAGTGGTATCAGAGCTTGTTGAGAAACTTTTGATCTTTAAGTAACGCAAGAACCCTAAAACACCAAAACCCCTAAAACAACGAAACCCTAAATTTCTCAAAACCCTAAAAACATCATGTCTGGCACAGACCAACCTCCTGCTCCTGTCTTGCTACAAAACAACACCACAAACCCTAGTATCAAAATTCCCATGTTTGATGCCAGGAACTTCGAGCTTTGGAAGTCTAATTTTGAGCAATATGTAGCCATCCATGACTACACTCTTTGGGAGATTGTTGAATATGGGAACACATTCAACAAATCTCAAAAGATTGCTAATGCTATTGCCACAAGGATAGCTGTTCCTAATTGTCCTGAAGCTGATAAGAAGGAAAAGCCTGAGGATGGAAGAGCTGTATCTGCTGAAGATATAGCCAAGAAAAGGGTGGACATGAAAATTTTGAACATCATGAAACTAGCCTTGGGTCATGAGAATCAGCACAAGTACAAACGCTTTGAGTCTGCAAAAGAGCTTTGGGAAGCTCTTGAAGTAGCACATGGTGGCAATGCTGACACAAAAGAAGAAAAGAAGAAGCAACTCATGCATGAGTATGCTGTCTTTAAGGCTCAACCCAATGAGAATCTCAGCAGTGTGAGAAGTAGACTGCTTGACATTACAAGTCAACTTTCCTTCATCGAACACAGATTGATGACCCTGACTTGAATGCTACTTTTCTCAAAAGCCTTGGTGATGTATGGAATATTGAGGCAAGATCCATTCTTGTCAATAACACCCACAAGACCTCTAGGTTTGATGACATCTTCAACAAACTAAGATTGTTGGAGAATGAATGGCTTTTGGAGAGTGATAATAAATCTTCCAGTAGCAACATGGCCTTCTTCTCACAAAGTGAAGGTCAATTTGATTCCATGAACTCCTATGGACATCCAGTCACTGGATCTCAATGTGTCAACGCTGGATCACATCCTATCAGCGTTGGAACACATTCTGTCAGCGCTGGATCATATCCTGTCAACGCTTCATACTCAAGCGTTGACACTCACAACTTTGGCGCTAATGGAATTAAACCTACTGGTTTAGATCTAGATACTGTGTGTGCATTCATTGCTTCTTTGCCCAGTGATTCAAGGATTACATATGAAGATATTGAGCAGATGAGTGATGAGCAATTGGAAGAGATGGACATCAAGTGGACTATGGCTCTTGTAAGTTTAAGAGCAAACAGGTTTAATAAAAGGTTCAAGAAGAAGATGACCTTTAATGCTAAGGATGTTGCTGGATTTGACAAATCCAAAGTTGAGTGCTACAATTGTCATCGGATGGGGCACTTTATGAGGGAATGTAGATCTCCAAGAAGATCTGATGCAGGTAAGCCTTCAAGCCAAATGGTTAAGAGCCAAGATTCCAAGGCCATGGTAGCTGTTCAACAAATTGATGGTGTTGGAGGATGGGACTGGAGCTGGAACTTTTTGGCTAAGGATGAGGAAGAGGACAGAGCTTTTGTTGCTGAAGTTAAAGAAGAGCATGTTGAATATGCTCTCATGGCACACTCCTCCTCTTCATCAGATAATGAGGTATATGATGATGCTTTCTGTTCTAAGGGTTGTCGTTTAAATACTGAAAAACTAAATCAAGAGATAGTAAAATTATTAGATGAGGCAAGTGCTGAAAGATGCAAAGTATCTAATTATCAAATTGCTCTCACCCAAACAGAAAAGACAGTAGCTGAGTATAAGAAAATGGAGTTTGATTTAAAGGATAAAATAAATATCTTAAAACATGAGTTACATCAAAGTAAAGATATTCAAGATATCACAAACAGGGTTAATCTTGATTTGATAGCTAAGTTAGATGAGGCTAACAAAAATAAAGATAATGTGAGTCTTAAAATCCAGAGATTTGATAAGGCCACACAAACCCTAGGAGAGTGTGTTAGTAAAAAAAGAGACTCTAAGGACATGAGTGGGATTGGGATGAAAGATTATACTGGAGTTCCACCACCAACTGGGGATTTCTATGGTGTCCAATCAAAGGACTTATCTTGGACTGGCTTGCCAGAACTCCAAGAGAAGGAATTCATTCCTCCACCTAGAGTGACTTCCCCAGTTGAAGAGTATAATCAAAAACTGACTGACCTAGATGAGTGGAAGAAAGCTAACCACACTTTGTTTGTTAAGGGAGGGTTGTTGTGTGAAAGTCCAAATGAGCCCACACCAATCACGAGCCATGATCCTACACCTATTAAAATCACACACCCAACCACTGGCAAAGCTGTTGACCTTGGCCCTCAAACTGTTAGAAAACCTAGTGTTAAGTATGCAGAGATGTATAGGAATACTAGGTCACCAAAAAGCCAAGTTAGTAACCATGGAACAGGCTTCTTTGCTTCTAGACCTAAGACTATGTCTAGAAAAGCTTGTTACACTTGTGGTAGCTTTTCACATTTGGCATACAAATGTGTCAATGCTTCCAATGTCAACGCTGATAGGAACCATTTCAGCGCTGACAAAAGTCAACATAGGTCAAACACTGTCAGACCCAATACCTTTGTGAACAAAAGTTCACAAGTTGTTAGACCAGCCCCATTCTTTTCTAGAGGGTCTGACACACATGGCCTAAGACCTTTCCAAAAGTCAAACACTTGCTCCAATAGGCAATGGGTTCCTGTAGCAAACCCTAGGTTCAACGCTGATAAAGGCAATCGGGGCGCTGACAAGAACAATTTCAGCGCTGACAGACACACTGCCAAACCTAGGTATTTGCAACCACAGGGAAATAGGTCTAAAGCTTCTACTAGTTTAACATGGAGACCAAAACAAGACCAAAACCCTAATTCCACTGGTCTTTCTATGACATGCAACAGGTTTCATTATATTTCAAAGGTCATGTCAAGGCCAATTGGGGTTAACTGGACTTTTCATCCTAAAAGGGATGAGAATGGGGTTGTTGTGAGAACTAAGACTGTTCTTATTGAACAACTAGATGAATCCAAGTCTTCTGAGACTTGGGTTCCCAAAGAAAACTAATGTGTTTTCTTTATGTGCAGGGCATTCAGAAGAAGATCAATGATTATGGATATTGGGATAGTGGATGCTCAAGGCACATGACAGGAAAGGAAGACTATCTGACGAACTTCACTCCTATTCAAGATGGTGATAAGGTATACTTTGGAGGGGGCTATGGCACCATCACAGGAAAAGGAACCCTTATCACCAATAATCTACGTTTTGAGAATGTCTTCCTGGTAAAAGAACTGGATTATAATTTGTTTAGTGTATCACAAGTGTGTGATAACAAAAATAAGGTTCTTTTCACTGATACTGAGTGCTTGGTGTTAAGCAAAGATTACAAGCTCCCTGAGGAGAAATACATAGAATTTAGAACACCAAGGCATAAAGACATATATAATGTGAATCTTAATGGAATTAAGATGAATAATAAAATGATGTCATGCTTTTATGCTAAAGCCTCAGTAGATGAAAGTAATCTTTGGCACAGGAGATTAGGGCACATAAACTTTAAAAATATCAATAGACTTGTGAGACTTGGTTTAGTTGATGGTTTGCCTGAAAAAGCTTTCCACAATGACCACACTTGTGTTGCATGTCTTAAGGGCAAGCAGCACAAGGTCTCATTCAAATCTAAACAGGTGCACTCTAGTTCTAAACCACTTCACTTATTGCATATGGACCTCTTTGGTCTAACTAATATAGAAAGTTTGAAGGGTAAATCATATTGTTTTGTCATCACTGATGATTTTTCCAGGTTTACATGGACTTTCTTTTTAGCCAAGAAAAGTGAAACTGCCCAAAGTTTGATTAATTTCATTACCCAGATTGAAAAGAAGAATGGTAATGAGGTCAAAATTCTTAGAAGTGACAATGGGGGTGAGTTTAGAAATAAGTTGTTAGATGATTTTTGTGCCAAGAAAGGGATTACTAGGCAGTTTAGCATAGCTAGAACCCCACAGCAAAATGGGGTTGCTGAAAGGATGAATAGAACCCTAATTGAAGCAGCCAGAACCATGTTGGCTGATGCCCACTTTCCTATAGCCTTTTGGGCTGAAGCTGTTAACACAGCTTGTTATGTTCAAAATAGGGCATTGGTCAACAAAATGCATAATAAGACACCTTATGAGTTACTTTGGGGAAGGAAGCCAAATATTGGCTTTCTCAAGCCTTTTGGTTGTCATGTAGTTGTTTTAGAAACTAGTGATGCCCTAGGTAAATTTGATGCAAAAGGTGATGAAGGCTATTTCATGGGTTATTCAGTGCAGAGCAAAGGATATAGGGTTTACATTAAAAAGGAAAAACGTATACTTGAAAAAGTACATGTTAGGTTTTTAGAAAGTAAACCTAGTGATCCTGAAAGTGGTCCAAATTGGTTGTTTGACTTGGAACCTTTATCTAGAGCTTTAAATTATATGCCTGTTACTAATCCAGACATTGTGAAGGTAACTTCAAGTGTTTTGGAGAAGAGAATTGGTAATGTTTCAGGTACACAGGTTGCTAAGAAGGATGGACCACCAGCAGTTGAGTCATCTCCCACACAAGAATATGTTACATTTCCTATATGGACAGATGAGTATTATGTTGCTGCTGCTGCTAGAAAGGATAAAGGTGGTTCTTCAATACCACCAGTTCATAACATGCATGGTCATTCAAGCGCTGACAAACACAATTCTAGCACTGACAAGACCAATTCAGACGCTGATGGCTCAAACGTTGACAACAATGATTCTGGCGCTGACAAAAGTAATTCCAGCGCTGACAAGCAAACTTCCAACATTGACAACACTCATGAGCATTTCTTATCTTCCACTTTTGAACAAGGTGAACCTTCAAGAATAAATGAAGAGGTTCAAGATGGAAGAGAGTCTGAATAAGATATTAGCAACATGGAGGATGATATTGAAGACAACAGAATTCTTGAAAATGGAATTCCTAGATCTACTTTGAAGAATCATCCTCCCTCTCAAATCATTGGGAATATAATGACTCCTGTTCAAACTAGAAGATCTCACCAGACTCATGATAGCTTCATTGCTAATATCCACAAGAAGGTTGATACCCCTCTTGTGCAAACATGTTTGTTTGCCTGTTTTCTGTCACAACAGGAACCCAAGAAGATTTTTGATGCTCTCAAAGAACCTAGTTGGGTGGAAGCAATGCATGATGAGCTTCACCAATTTGCTATACAGGATGTTTGGGAGCTGGTTGATTGTCCTAGATATGTGAGACCAATTGGGACAAGATGGGTTCTAAGGAACAAGAAAGATGAAAGGGGTATTGTAGTCAGAAACAAGGCACGTTTGGTAGCTCAGGGATATACACAAGAGGAAGGTATAGATTATGAAGAGGTCTTTGCTCCTGTTGCAAGAATTGAAGCTATAAGAATTTTCCTAGCTTATGCCTCTTGTATGAACTTCACTGTTTATCAAATGGATGTGAAGAGTGCTTTCCTCTATGGAACAATTGTTGAGGAGGTATATGTTATGCAACCTCCTAGTTTTGAAGATCCTGAGAATCCAGACAAGGTTTATAGAGTGAAGAAAGCTATGTATGGACTTCATCAGGCCCCAAGAGCATGGTATGGTACATTGTCCACCTACTTGGTGGAAAATGGTTTTAAAAGGGGCACCATAGATCAGACATTGTTTACAAAGAAGAAAGGTAAGGATGTCTTACTTGTCCAGGTCTATGTTGATGATATCATTTTTGGATCTACTAATCCAAAGATGAGTGAAGACTTTTCCAAGCTTATGACAGATAAATTCAAGATGAGTGCAATGGGTGAGATGAACTTCTTTCTAGGATTACAAGTTCAGCAGAAAGAAGATGGTATCTTCATCTCCTAAGACAAGTATGTAGCTGAAATCTTGAAGAAATTTGGTTTTTCTCCACATGAAAAGAGTGCTTCCACTCCTATGGATAGGGAACACCCTTGGGGAAAAATTAGAGCTGGAAAAGATGTGGATGTTAGGCACTATAGATCAATGATTGGTTCATTGATGTATCTTACAGCCTCAAGACCTGACATCATGTTTGCTGTGTGTGCTTGTGCACGCCATCAAGTGACTCCCAAAGAATGTCACCTTTTTGCTGTAAAAAGAATTTTTAGGTACCTAAGATGTTATCCAGATCTTGGCTTATGGTACCCAAAAGATTCTCCATTGGAGCTTATTGCATATTCAGACAGTGACTATGGTGGTGACAAGTTTGATAGAAAATCCACAACTGGTGGATGTCAATTTCTTGGGAGTAGATTGATATCTTGGCAATGCAAGAAACAAACAGTGGTGGCAAACTCTACAACTGAAGCAGAATATGTTGCTGCAGCTGCTTGTTGTGGACAAGTCTTATGGATTCAGAACCAGCTGTTGGATTATGGGTATAATTTCATGCATACCAAGATTTTTGTAGACAATAACAGTACTTTATGCATTATTAAAAATCCTGTACATCATTCTAAAACCAAACACATAGAAATTAGACATCATTTTATAAGAGATTGCTTTGAGAAAGGTTTAATACAACCAGATAGGGTAGCCACAGAAGATAATGTGGCTGATTTATTAACTAAACCTTTTGATGCTGGAAGATTTCAATATTTGGTAACAAATATTGGAATGGTTAATCTCACTTAATATGTGTTTTGGAACCTTTTTGTAAAAGTATGTACAGGATAATGCATTGTTATTGGTCTTTGTGATGATTTAGATTTTTCCACTTTATTTTTCTAACACTGACAAAGGTAAATTTAACGCTGACAAGTGTTATTTTGCCGTTGTTAGAGATATTATTGTCTAACGCTGACAAGAGTTCCTTCAACGCTGATAAGTGTTGTCGGGGCGCTGTCAGCAACAATGTTAGTTTTGTGGTTTTCAATCTAAATGTGTAGGTGGTGGTAGCTTTATGCCATTGGATACAGAGTTGCTTATGGATCTTTGAAGAGCTATTTGGACATGTTTTTGTTTATGGATGATGGTTGGAATATTTATATTCCTATCTTGACATAAATTTTTAATGTTCATATATATTTTCAGAAACTCATGTATCATAGTTTAAGGGGAGGTTTAAGGAACCTTTAGGACTCTTGGGTATTCTTATAATACTCTCATCACAATTCTAGATTGTGTCCACAGGTGAGTATGGGTTAGTTTTACTAAACCATGAGGCACTGTAGCATGCAAAGTTGACAAACTATGCATGCTTCCAAGACATTTTTGGCCTAGAATTGGTTGTGGTCTGTTGGGAGACTTGGTAATATTTTTGTTATGGGTTTACCTGGGAGTTACAAAGGATTTTATGAAATAACTTTGTTGGTAAGTATTTTGGTTAGCAAGGGACACTTGAGGACATTTGTGTCTATCTTGCTTAAGCAAGTGTGCATAGGTGGACAGTGCTTGCCGCCCAGTAATTATTATCAACTTGTAAGATATTTCCCTTAGGATAAATTACTTTGTTAAGGTCTTTTTCTTTTTAAAATATTTTTTTTATTTTTAGACGCTGACAAGTTTTTCTCCAAACGCTGTTACGACCAATCGTGACGCTGACAAGGCTTTAGGCAAACGCTGACAAGAAAATATAGCCGTTGGGCGTTGATGGCCTATTTTTGACCGTTGACACCTAGTGGGCCCTACCCAGTTGTTATTTTTGACTAATCTTTGGCCATAATTTTGGGGAGTTGTTACTTTTAATTAATGCATGAGATAAGTTATATTTGATTCAATATTTTCATCATTACTCTTTGAATATAACTGCCTCATTTTTGACCAATCATAATCATGCATCTCTCCTATAAATTTGGCTAAACTTTTCATTCTGGGTATTCATATTTTCTTGTCTAACATTTTTCTCCTAGATTTTTCCCATATCACATAACCTAAAAACTTTAACCATGGCACCAAAGTTCAACTCAAACAATCTGACATTGGAGTTCAAGAGCCAACATAATATGGTAGCTTACTTGGCAGCTGATAATGATTTGTTCCCTCAGTATTCACAAATGGTGGCATTTTTAAATGCATCCTCAATAAGGTATGCACTTTCTCATGAACCACTAGTCCCTGTCGCACACATTAGACAGTTTTGGAATAATGTTAGTTCCACAACAGCTAATGGAGTGACTACATTAACATCTACTGTTCATGGAAGAACATGGGTGGTCACTGAAGCCTTGGTTCGCCAAGCTTTGCGTCTTAATGACGCTGATGGTGTGACTACCCTTGCCATTGCAACAATAGAACAAGGTCTTAGGGAATTGGGTTATCCTATTCCTGCTGGTAAAACTTTAAATAAATATCATAAGCAGGAATTTCCCTCGGATTGGAAATATTTGATACATGTCCTTCTTCAATGCTTAAGTCCAAAATGTACTGCTTTTAATGAAATAAACAGGTCCATTGCAAGTGCTTTGGTTTGTATGTCACGTGGGCTTAAGTATAATTTTTCAAAAATGATTTTTGAAGGGATGTGTAAAAATAAGGGAAGTAAAATGACTTTGGCTTACCCAAGATTTTTGCAAATGGTGTTTGATTTACAAGCATATTGTACTAGGGATCATGACACTTTTTATGAGATCCCTAAGCAAAAGAAAACCATTTTTGACAAAATGATCTCCACAAACAGATCTATACCTCTCACCCAAGCCATGCTTGAAGTAATTCAGGCTAACCAACCACAACCAGACCCTGCACCTCAACTTAAGCCTATACTTGAACCATTACCTTCACCTGACCACATGGACGTTGACCAAGCCAATGTCAACGCTGACACTCAAAATGTTGGCACTGACACAGCCAATCCCAACGCTGATGACATCCCTGAACAATCCCAAACACCCCTTAACCAACCAACACCCACACAATCTACCTCATCTTCCACCCCATTACAATCTAGGTTGAATAAACGTCAAAGGACTACTGGAGTGTTCTCCTCTAGTGGTCCTAGCCTTGTTGCAGAGAGAACCACCTCCACAAGTGTGGCTGGTGACATGGATGAGGCTGGGGCTATTGACACAGGCTTAGACGCTGGTCAAGACAGTCCCAACATCATTAAGACCTCATCCATGCCCTATGATTCTATTTTGGGAGGTCAAATCCCCATTCTAGCTGAGGGCAGATTGGAACCTATGACATTGAATGAATTGACGGCTGCTGTCATTAGTTTGCAAAAGCAAAATGTCAGCCTTGTACAAATTGTCAATAATCAGGGCCGTGAACTCCAAGTATTGAGGGAGCGGGTAACTGTTTTGGAGAATCCTAGTAGCAGGAGTAGAATGGAGGAATCTTCCAAAGGGGAGGATGAAGAGGATGAGCTGATTCATACAGCCAGTGAGAAGAGTTCACAATTTAGTGAATCTTTAAATGTTGCTGAAGCACTCACCAACTTGAAGAAGCACCAAATTATTGATACATCCAAGGTAACTCCATTGAACTTGGAAGGATCTTTCACAGCAACAATGGGCGCTGATACAGGTTTGAACGCTGACACATCCAGCGCTGACAAAGGTAATCGGGGCGCTGATAAAGGTAACTTGAACGCTGACAAAGTTGCATGTGGTGTTGATGTATTCCAGTCATCAACAATCATCAAAGATGTGTCTACACAGGTATCTTCATCTACTTTACCTATCATTGATCCAAAAGACAAAGGTAAAGGGATTATGGTTGAAGAAGATGTTCCAAAGAAAGATGCAGCACAAATTGCATTTGATAATCAGTTGGCTGCACAACTTTTGGAAGAAGATTTGAAGAGGAGTGGTAGATCACCATTTATTGCCACTTCTGAGAGTGAGGAAGAGAGTGATGATGAAAGAGAAGGAGATAGCTCAGATTCAAGTGTTCAAATTATTGAAGATCCAGAAAGACTTGAATATGGGGATGAGTTGGCAAAAGAAAGGTTTAGTGATTTGAAGAAGCAGATTGATTTTGACCTTCCAAAAATCACCAGAATGTTCCATGCTTGGGAAGATAAGGTAATGGACAACCCAGGAATGAGTTTGTCAGATCAAATTTGGGGGTTGGAAATTCTTCTCAGGGTACAAGATGATATAAAGGTGATTTTGAGGTATAATGCACAAGAGGTCAAGACTTGGCTTAAAAGAGATAGAAGGCAATTGTATTACAAGTTGCTTAGATGCCATCAACCTGGATGGACATACAAGAAGTTGCTGGCTTTATCTTTTGAGGAGCTAGAGTACAGGGCACATCCTATTTGGAGGCATGTGCAAGAAAATAATGTCTTACAGTTTCTTTCAGAAGAAAGGAAACAAGAGCTTGCTGAGGAAATGCAGATTCAAAAGGAGATGAGGATTGCTCAAAGACCAGTAAAGAAAGGAGGTCCTCTCCAATTTCCCAAAGATATGGATGTGTATTATCCAACTGAAACTGTCATAAGGAAGCATCTCAAGCTTTCTCCATTGGAAGCTTCAGATTTGGTTAATGTAGTATCTCTAGATGCCAGAAATCCAATCATAAGTTTTGATGAAGATGAGTGTGGATTTTGGAAGATTGGCAGATTTGGGAAGGAGGTACACACTTTCACTTCAATTATTTCTATCTTTGCAAGCATAGACAGAGAAGACTTGGTGCATCTATGGAGGTTGATAGAGGCCAAGTATACAGCTGAAGCACCTACTTCAGCAAATGGAATAAGACTATGGCACACATTTTTGACTTTGTGTGGTCTAAGGGAAGCAGATCCTGCTATATGGAAGGATCTTGAAGATGACCTCAGTGGTCTTCATTGGAGGCTTTATTCTAATTGTGGTGTGTTTCATTTGAGCTCTACAAAGTTTTCAGAGTATCTACTTGTGGATGCTGACTATTTCTTGTCCAAAGAAGTATTGGAGAAGATGAAGGATACACCCTTGGAGATTGATTATACTAGTGACGTGGCCAAATAATTGATTAGATATGTTTATCACCAACATAAGAAGTTTTGTAAGATTCCTCCTAAGTCTTAAGTTTTTATTCAGAAACTTGATCATTGGAATAGATATCAAGTTTAGGGGAGGATTGTTGGGAATAAATTATGGGTCAGTTCACTAGACGCTGATAAGAAGAATTCAAGCGCTGATAAGATGACATTGGACGCTGACAGCCAAGCGTTGACATTTGAAGAAGTCAACGCTGACAGCCTTGAAGACTAGCACTGATGGAATATATCTTCATACGAATCTTTTTGTTTATTTGTTTCTTTATTTGTGTATGGTAAAGATAAGCTCGACATTGTATTTTCCATTATTATCTTTACCTAGAATAGTTGATTCGTAGCTTATTGTACAAGACTTCTTAATCTATAAAAGAAGATCTTTTAGGTTAATGTTTATCATCAGTTATAATAAGTTTTCACAAGTTAAACCTCTTTCATTGTAATCAAGTTCGATCATTCTAATACAAGTGAAAGTTTGTTTAACATCTTTGTGTTTTAGATTAAGTGTTAATTCCGCATAACACTTAGTTACTTCATTCATAATAAAAGGTTTCTCTACGTGTATTACTTGATCTAATCTCGTATACACAAAGCTTAATCGATCTAAGTTTGGGATCAACAACAAAGGCAGGGGGATTGGTTCCCCTACTGAAGTCAAAGGCCCTGCCACTAGAGATAAACTTGGAATAGATATTTACGCGTTTCTGTTACTACTCCTTAATACTTTCCAAGTTTGTTAGTAGTAATCTTGTACGTGAGTCCTTATGCCTATCAAAGGACTCACTAGGTTATCATGCAATGTGTGTCTTTTCTCTATTGTCTTTCATTTCATACTTTAAGGTTTTTGTAACCCTAATACCATTATTGGGTATTCGTATATCTTTGATATATTAAAGTTCAACGTTTGGTTTAATCATTTTGTTCTTGTGCTAAACACTATATTCCGCATCTTGTTTAGTTACATTGCCTTGCAAAGTTTCTCTACTGTTAGATTGAATTTATTCTTTCTATCACAACCCTTAAACAAGCTATTAAGGTTTAAGATCTGAGTTTGGGATCAAAAATTATATTAAAACAATGTAAAAGTACCCTAATGCACAAGGTACAAGATTTCAATTCATGACTAGTAAATTAGGTCAAAATAGGTATTTTCACTCTTTAGACATGTTTACCTAAACTAATCCCTTAAACCAAGTGTAAGAACTATTTGGACACTTAAGACACAATTTCTAGGACCTAAATTAAGTATACATCAGTAGCTAAGAGGAGGATAATCACATTTACTAAGATTAAACCCTAGATCATTAGAAAACCCTAATCTACAAATGTATACTTCCGATTTTCACATCAAACCTTTGTTAAACTTCAATCCAAGGAACCAAATCTCTTAAATAGAATGTATAAACCCTAATTAAGACTTAATCATTAACTAATCACTTTCCTAAGCTTCTAATCACCAAAAACACAAATCATAAGTTACAAGCCCTAGAAATGGAATTCGGTTTTATACTTTGCCTCCAAAACTCATTTTCAAACCTTTTACCTCCATTCCAAGTTCAAAACCTGATATTTATGACGTTTTAGATATATTAGGAGTTTGACAAGTAGGTGCATCACCTCCTAGCTTGCTACACGTCACCATTCTTATCCATATGTAGCCGTGAGCCATTTTGAGCCATAAGGAAGGATTAGATCAAACCTAGAGTCTAAGAAATTGTGTAGACCTTTACTAGCCTCCCTTAGTCAGTAATCTATCTATCTTACACGTCCTAAGCCTTAATTTGGAGCCTAAGTTGCAAAACTAGTATAAATAGTGACGAATGGCCATAGAAAGAACTTGCACCCCGTTTCCTTTGTATCTCCTACCCATTCTCCATTTCCACCTCTATATACGTCTTATTACATCCCAAAAGACTAAAAACCAGGTCAAGAAGGTTGCCATTGAAGCTCTTGAAGCTTTGGTAGAAAGTTGTGTTCATAAGAAGCCATTTTTTAGCTACCTAGGTAAATCTATGTTAACCAAGGCTTTGATCTTGTAATAATTTTTGTTTAGACTTTTTATAATGCCAAAATTATGTTAGAAAGATAATCCAAAAGAAACCAAGTCATTTCATCATTTAAAATAAAAGTTATAACTTAAAGATGTCTTAAAACCCTAATTTTGTATTTTACATAAAATAATGAGCAAAAACCCATTTCAAAAGCTATAGTTCTGGATAAATGTTTTTATTATGATTATAAATGTGTTCATAAACTTTTCTTTCAAATCCTAGATCATTTGGATCATTTTTTAGCTTGTTATGTGATTTTTACAAGTTCAAGGACTAAAACTGTCAATTCTGAAACTATTTATCATTTTGGGATAAAAGTGTCATTTTATGATAGTAAAATCTATAAGAATAAATGTTGTAAAGTTTGATACCTTAAGGTTAATTATTGAAGGTTGAAATTGCAATTTATGAAACTATATACTTTAAGGGTAAAAAGTGTAATTACACCAAACTATAACTACAGGGGCTATTTTTGTTGGGAAAAAATGAGCCAAGACACTTAGACGCTGACAAGAGTTATTAGGACGTTGATAGGAAGAAATAAAGCACTGAAAGATCAAGCGTTAACAATAAAAAAAAGTATCCAAGCGTTGATGAGAAGAAGTCCAAGCACTGATAGAACACTTAGTCTACACGTTTTGTACTTTTAGTAAAGATATGTTTGACATTGTATTTTCTATATTTATCTTTACCTAAAATAGCTGATACGTAGACTCTTGTGCAAGGTTCCTTAATATATAAAAGGAGGACTTTTGGTTTTAGTTTGATAAACATTATTATTCAGTATTCGACTTTCATTGTAATAAAGTTTGTTTCATCAATCAAAAGTGAAAGTTTGTTTTACTTGTTCTTTGTTCAAGTGTTAATTCTGAATAACACTTGAATTGTTCATACAACAAAGTTTCTCCAAGTGTTTAACTTGATTTAATCTCGTTAACACAATGCTAATCGATCTAAGTTTGGGATCAACAAGTGGTATCAGAGCTTGTTGAGGAACTTTGATCTAAAGAACACGAAACCCTAAAAACCCTAAATCACCAAAAACCCTAACTTTTCAAGAAACCCTAAAAACCAGACAAGATGTCTACTCCAGATATGACCTCCTCCTCAAGTCACAATCTAAAAATCCCCATGCTAGACCCTGACAACTTTGAGCTATGGAAGTTCAATTTTGAACAATACCTTCAAATTCATGATCACACTCTATGGGAAATTATTGAATATGGAAACACATTCGATAAGGCTTCTTAGATTGCTACTGCTATTGCTTCAAGATAAGTTGAGGGCTCAACTGAAGAGGATCGAAAATAAAGACCTTTGGATGGGAGAGCTGTCTCAACAGAGGATATTGCGAAGAGAAGGAATGACATGAAAACTTTAAGCATTCTCAAACTTTCTTTGGGACCAAGTAATCAACACAAGTATAGAAGTTTTGAGTCTGCCAAAGATCTTTGGGAAGCTCTTCAAGTCAACTATGGTGGTAATGATGATACTGCCTTAGAGAAGAAGAAGCAACTCTTGCATGAGTATGCTGTGTTCAAGGCTCTTCCCAATGAGAAGCTGAGTGGGATGAGAAGCAGGCTTCTAGACATCACAAGCAATATGTCCTTTATAGGAACAGTGTATAATGATGCTGATATCATTACCACTTTCCTTAAAAGACTTGGTGATGCATGGAAGATTGAAGCAAGGTCTATTATTGCTACCAATACTCACAAGAGTTCTACTTTTGATGACGTCTACAATAAGCTAAAGATTGTAGAGAATGAAATCCTCTTGGATCATGGAAGCAAATATACCTCTAGAGACATGGCTTTCATCTCACATAGTGAAGCTCAAGTTGATCAAAGAGAATCATATTTGCATCATGTTATTTGATATCCTTGATTCAGCGATGGATCAACCTTTGTCAGCGCTTCTCATTCAGACACTGACACATACAATGTTGACTTACCAAGGATTAAACCTGCTGGTATTCATCCAGACACAGTGTGTGCATACATTTCTACATTGCCCAATGGTTCAGTGATTACATATGAGGACCTTGAGCAAATCAGTGAGGAGAATTTAGAGGAGATGCATATCAAATGGAATATGGCTCTTGCAAGCTTAAGGGCCAACAGTTGGAATAGGAGATTCAGAAAGAAGATGACCTTCAATGCTAATGACACTGATGGGTTTGATAAATCCAAGGTTGAGTGTTACACTTGCCGTAGAATGGGTTACTTTATGAGGGAATGCAAATCTCCAAGAAGATCTGTGTTGGAAATTCACTTTATGTGACGACATTTAAGAATTCCCATTAGTTATCATAGTCACACACGCTTAGACTAGGCTAGGTAAAATGTATAGTTAAGTGTTTGGTGTGTGGCTATATATACCCCTCCTAGGCTTTCAAGGAGGGGTGTTGCTTGTGTTTCTTTCTCATTTTAATACATTTTCTATTTTCACACACTCAACCTTTCTCTCTCAACTCAACAATGGCTTCCACCACCTTCCACTACCCACCTAGACCACCGGATTAGCTTATAGCAAATCCACAATTGGCATCAGAGCCTCAGTTCCATCCTTGGATCGTGTTCATGTTTTTGATTTGGTGGTCTAAATTTTTTTTAAGTCTCGTTCTATAAATTTTTAGTCACGTCTTGTTACTTTAAAGATTTGTCACGTCTTGTTATTATTTTGTCCAAACAGTTTCATTGTTTTATCATTTGTCATATCATTTTCTTGGTCCAAATCTATCTAAAAAGTCACTTTATCAGTTTGTCTCACTTCACAAACCCACAACTTCATATCTGTGTCCCTGGTTTCACCCACAACTTCATATCTGTGTCCCTTGTTTCACGGTTTTACATTGGGTCAAATGACTACTGTTTCTGGACTTATTTTTTATATGATATCATCTTTTCTGGGTTTCTATTGTTCTTCATGATGTAGTTACCCAGAAAACTAGTCAGATTCACATGATCCTGAAAAATCGGATATAGTACACATATGTTTTCAGATTTTCAGATCGGAATATTGCGATCGCAAAAACCATTGGTTTCTACATTGCGATTGAATATTCCGATGGAACACTTTCGATGCATTCCGATGGAACACATTCCGATGGAACGCCTTCCGATGGAACGCATTCTGATGGAACGCATTCCGATGGAACGCATTCCGATGGAACGCATTCCGACGGGGTGTAGAGGACTCATTACGATGGACAGAAATTCAAAAGGATTGCGACGAAAGTTTTTTTTAAACATTGTGATGCAAGTATTTGACTTTGCGATGGGTTTTATAAAACATTGCGATAGGCTAACTAAAAACATTGCGATGGGTAAAAACCTTTGAGGACTCCACCTGTGAACCAAAAATTTGACCGAACCAATATCCAATACACCACCATCCTTTTAACTCCTCTACAAATCCTCATCTAATCCTAGCTCTTTGTCTCCTAATCCCATCTATACATCAATCAGACTCAAACATCACAAAAATAGAAAACTTTGACCTCAGATTGTTTAAACGATTTTTTTATCTTTCAAAAGATTTTTTTCTCTCGTTTAAAATATCATCACAGATCCGTGTAAAGGTTTACCCCTCTTTTAATATACGAAATGAAAGAAAGATTGATAACAAGAGTGATTCAATCAACTCTTTATTTCGTTTACTCAAACAAAAAAACCGACATGCAAACACTTATTTTTAATCACTTACCCAAGACCTCTAAGAGATCTTGCATATCAAACCGCTACGTTGTCTCTTGTTGTTTATTAGTACTGAGTCAAAAAGTTTTTTGGTATCATGCATATTATTCAATATATGCAAGGATTTAAGTGGGGTATATGTTCGTGTACCATCAATTAAGTATGGACTGATGTTTGGTGTTATGATTATTCAAGTGAGATCTGTGATGTTGAGATTTTATTGTGAGACTTGATGATTAGATCAGATAAGGTTAGAACTGAGACGGGATTAAAGGTGTTGGTGGATTTTGGGGGACGGATTAAACGAGGTGGGGGAGTGAGAGAGGAGTGTGGGGGCGGAGGTTGCTAAGATGTGAGGATTAGGGTTATAATTGTGTGAGTGAAATTAGGGTAGTGGGAGTTATATCCCAATCTTGTGGACCGGGTATTGCAACAAGATTTGGGCCTTGGACTCGATTTCTTAACAAAGTAATGGGCTGAGTGATTGTGTTATGGTTGTGGCACTATTTTAAGTAAATTTACTAGTTGTAATTTTATTAGGTTAATTTAACTAGTATTATTTATTTTTAACCATCGGTCATATTTTCGGGATTTAAACATGACAAAGTGACAAAGAGACGAGACAAAAGTGACAAAATTATTTGACGAGACTGAGAAAAAAATTTGGCGATTTTTAGTGGCTACGGAATCATTTGATCGGGTATAAATTATGTGAAGTTTGAGACGGATTTTTCGAAGGCATGTATTTACTTTATCTTCAAAGATAACTTGCTCGTGCTTAATCTTAGAATGACGACTTGGTTAACTAGTTTCCGGGATCGGGGTGGTTGGTTGATGACTCGGATAACTATCACTTCAAGGGGTTACATTGTTGTACTCAGTGTCACGCGCTTAGTCGACGTGGATAATTTCAAGAGGTGTTGTGCTTATAGACTTCTTCAGTGATGCATTGGGCACTTAGAGATTTCTCCACCGTTCCTCATTCAACAATAGTGCAAGCTTAAGTCACAAGATCGAAGGATTTTTATTCAGCTTCATGTTTGATATATCTGGTTCATTCTATCAGTGGTCACTTCAAATTGCTTAAAAGTGGGTTGGTAAAAATAGTCATGGAGAGTTTATGAGTAGAGATTTTCGATCAACAGCTGATTCTCACCGAATATAATTAAACTTATTTATTATTCTCTCGAGATTTTCAGGTTCATGTGCTTACGATTTATTGATGGTTCCGAGTTTCAAAACCATCAAGGGGGGAAGAAGAAGACACATTGAACGCACAAAGAGTACACGTGATGAACTTCATACCTTCTTTTGATTTGAAGACATTCCGGGATGACATTTGTCATAGCCGCAGAGAAAATCAGTGTTTTAACTCGTGGCGTTATCAATCTCTAAACGGTACACTACTGATTCGATGTTTAATTGTTTGGTTGTTGCAATTATTCATCATCATTATCCTATATGCATTCTCGGGACTTAATTTACTCTGGTGCATCTCTGTAAGAAGATATGTGTATTTTCGGGACTTAATTGACTCTGGTGTTACGATGTCAACTTCATGAATGGGATAAAGTGTCTACTTCAGTATTTGAGCTTCATACTCGGGATTGATTTACTT
The DNA here is from genome assembly GCA_025667525.1 of Glebionis coronaria. Classification (NCBI taxonomy): domain Eukaryota; kingdom Viridiplantae; phylum Streptophyta; class Magnoliopsida; order Asterales; family Asteraceae; genus Glebionis; species Glebionis coronaria. The sequence continues at coordinate 141,955 of JANFOE010001718.1, read as the reverse complement.
TCTTCAACTATGTGGGGGAAGAAATGTCTTGATTCTTTCTAGTATGCATAACTTGATTTCTCATGGGGAAGAAAAATTCAGAAGAAGTATTCAAGCGTGAGAAGAGAAGTTGTTGATCTACTTGGTGTGCCCCAAACTTTCAATCCCTCTTAGCAATGTTATCATGTTATATGATGGGATTTGCTTGTTAGATTCCGATGTGCGCTTAATCATTCTAAGCTTTATTGAAAGCTTTGAAGTTGCTTACGAGGATTGTCGGTTTAGGGGGAAGCTATTTAAAAGCTTCTACATCAAGTTTATGTGGCATGAATTAGGGGGAAGTTAATTCAGAAGCTTCTCCTTAACTAGAAGTGTATGGGTTACTTAGCTCGTGCCGTTATAGTATTTCTACTACAAGTTACTTTAAAGATGAGTCGTTTTGAAGTCAAAGGCCTTAGAAGACATCATCAGCATTGGACGCTTCATGAAAGCTCTTGTTCTTAATCATTATGTACTTGTTAGGAAAAATATTGTAAGGAATTCTACACGTCGTCCCATGGGGGAAGATTGTTGGAAATTCACTTTATGTGAAGACATTTAAGAATTCCCATTAGTTATCATAGTCACACACGCTTAGACTAGACTAGGTACAATGTATAGTTAAGTGTTTGGTGTGTGGCTATATATACCCCTCCTAGGCTTCCAAGGAGGGGTGTTGCTTGTGTTTCTTTCTCATTTTAATACATTTTCTATTTTCACATACTTAACCTTTCTCTCTCAACTCAACAATGGCCTCCACCACCTTCCACCACCCACCTAGACCACCGGATTAGCTTATAGCAAATCTACAATCTGATGCTGGAAAACCTTCAAGTCAAATCATTAAGGTTGAAGACACAAAGGCTATGGTTGCCATGCAAGAGATTGATGGTGTTGGATGGGACTGGAGCTTTATGGAAAAGGAGGTGGAAGAGAACAAGGCCTTGATTGTAGAGAAGGAATAAGAAGAGCATGTTCACTTTCCTCTAATGGCAGATTCTTCGTTTCATCAGATAATGAGGTATATGATGATGCTTTTTGTAATAAAGGTTGTCGTTTAAACACTAAAAAACTTAACAAAGAAATTTTAAAGTTAAAATCAGATGTTTTTGATGAAAAATGCAAGCTATTTAATTATCAAATGGCACTTGTTCAAACTGAAAAGACTGTATCAGAATATAAGAAAATGGAGCTTGACCTAAAAGATCAAATTAACGTTTTGTCTCATGACCTCAAAGTTAGTGTTGACCTTAGGGACATACTGGAGAGATCCAAAGAAGTCATGCAAACTAAGTTAAATGAGGCCATTAAAGATAAAGAGAATGTATGGCTCAAAATTCAAAAGTTTGATAAAGCCTCTCAAACCTTAGAAAAATGTGTAAGTGAACAAAGAGACTCTAGGGATATGTCTGGGATTGGGCTAAAAGAGTATGCTGATGTTCCACCACCTGCTGGAAACTTTCATGGTGTCCTAAGAAAGGACTTATCTTAGACTGGTATACCAGAACTCCAAGAAAAGGAATTCATTCCTCCACCAAGAGTTCTTACTCCAGTAGAGGAATATAAGCAGAAAATGAGTGACTTGGAACAATGGAAGAAACCAATCCTACATTGTTTGTTAAAGGTGGGATGGTTAGTGAGAGTCCAAATGAGTCTACACCCGACACCCTTCGACTGGAAAAGCTGTTGACCTTAGCTCATCTAGTAATAGAAAACCTAGTGTTAAGTATTCAGAAATGTATAGAAAACCTAGGTCACCACAAAGCCAAGCTAGTGTTAATGGGACGGGGTTCTTTTCATTCAGACCTAGGGTTATGTCTAGAAAAGCTTGTTATATATGTGGAAGTTTTTCTCATTTGGATTATCAATGTTTCAGTGCTTCAAAAGTCAACGCTGACAATAAGTCAACCATGGTCAAACCCAGACCATTTGTCCAACAAAGTCCAACAGTTACTAGACCAGCTCCATTCTTTACTAAAGGGTCTAATACTCATGGACAAAGGCCTTTTCAAAATACCAATACATGGTCTAACAAACAATGGGTTCCTGTAGCAAACCCTAATTTTGGCGTTGATAAGTACAATTTCAGCACTGACAAGAACAACCTTAACGCTGATAACAATGTTTCCAACTCTATTAGACCAGGTAATAACAAGTACTTGCAGCCTAAGGGTAAGGGTTCTAAAGCTTCATATAGTTTGACATGGAGACCCAAACAAGACCAAAACCCTAATTCGGATGGGATTTCTATGACTTGTAACAGATTTCATTATATTTCAAAAGTCATAACTAAACCAATTGGGGTCAACTGGGTGTTCAATCCTCAAAGGGATGAACAAGGGGTTGTTATAAGGACTAAATTGGTTCTTGTTGAACAACCAAATGAATCCAAGTCTGCTCAGGCTTGGGTTCCGAAAGAAAACTAATTTGTTTTCTTTATGTGCATCGCATTCAAAAGCAGGTAAATGATTACGGATATTGGGATAATGGATGCTCTAGGCACATGACGGGGAAGTAAGATTATTTGACTAACTTTAACCCCATTAAAGATGGTGATAAAGTGTACTTTGGAGGAGGATATGGTACAATTTCTGGCAAAGGCACTCTTATCACGAATAATTTGTGTTTTGGAAACATATTTCTTGTAAAAGAACTTGATTATAATCTGTTTAGTGTATCACAAGTTTGTGATAACAAGAATAAGGTTCTTGTAGAAACTAGAAGGGGGGGGTTGAATAGTTTCTAGTTAGTTTTCAAAACATTTCGGCTAAATCCACTATGTGCGGTTCCTTATGTGTACCCGCGGTTCTTTATCAATAAAGAATAGCCGGTCCATTTAGAGAACCGCCGACAGTGAATTTAAACTTTTCTTACATGTTAAACTTTGAAAATCATTTGTATCAAATTCTCGATCAAGCTTGACTAGATATGAGATGTGTTTGATTGAAATATAAATACTACAAGTAAGTAAACACACAAACACATCAAATTAAGAGTACATAAAGCAATAGTCTAAACACTAAGCACACACGTACTAAGCATAAGCTTTTCCGCAACTAGGATGTTTAGACTAAGTGACGGACACTTGACCATAATTTAAACACGAAGCACACACGTACTAAGCCTTAGCTTTTCCGCAACTTAAATGTTTAGATTATGAGATGCACACAACACACAACATATAAATACATCTATAATAGTAAAGACATAAATGTAAAGGAAAGTACCGACACGATGATTTATAGTGGTTCGGTCACGAAGCTCCTCTTCGCCCTACTCCACTCCTCGAGTACACCTTACTCGAGAGTTACTTCACTAGTCAACAAAACTCCTTTCAAGGCGGAGAAAACCATACACGTCGGTTACACATTTCCGACACTAAGCTAGATGTCGAGTCCTAATCTTAGGAAGGACCAATCTACATAATGTTTCTCACTTCACCCTTTAACGACACAAGGCTAGATGTCGAGTTCTAATCAAAAGCTAGAACCAATCTTCTCGGGTCTTCACTTTGATGCTAAGTGAGAACTTCACACAACACAACTACTAATCACTTTAAAGTTTAGTGAGAACTCACAAGACAGAACCACATCACTTTAGAGTTTAGTGAGAACTACCAAGACACAACCTAATCTACCCACTAGTTATGTTTTATGGCCCAACATAACAAACCTTGTGTTTTAAGGCCTAAACACATAAACCATATAGATCTAAGCATACAACACTTAGATCTATAACTCTAACACTATATCCAAGTACTAACAAGACATGGATCTACACAACTAATACCTAATCTAAGGATACCTATCACTTGGATATTCTACCCTTACAAACACATCCATGTTTACCCACAACTTGGATCTTCTACATATAGATAGTAGGAAGACAATAATCAAGACTTGATCTAGAGAGATCTTCATCATGTTATGACTCTAGACACTAACACTTCACAAGGGTGAAAGTGTTCTTCTCATTGCTCTTGAGGAGGATGAGGCAAATGAGGAATGGGATGTTGGGAGGTTTTTTGTGTGTTTTTTCTTGAGAAAAATGGAAGAAGATAGTCTTCTATTTATAGCTAATTCTTGCCTTGGAGAGCACCTTTTTACCCAATGGATAAAAGAGTGGACTACCCATTGGATAAAAGGATGCACCTTATATTCTTTGAGCCCAAATTCAAAATTTGAAATTTGTATTTATTTTCTTCCCTCCATCTTCTAGAAGTAAATTCAAAATTTGAATTTTGAATTTATTAGTTTCCCTCCATCTTCTAGAAGCTTCCAGAAATCTTTAGTAAGCCTAAACCGGCTTGACTGCCCGTGGTTCTATATCTTCTCGCGGTTCGATATCACTAAGGATGTGACACCCTAGAACCAAGGTCATTAACGTTACCCTAAATTACGCTAATTTTTGAAATTTTTAATAAATATATATTTCTATATATATAAGTATTTTGGTTAAAGCCGATGTTCGAGGTTATAATTTTTACGATTGACGATTCAAGAAGGACGATGACGATTACGATCCCGATGGATGCCCAAATTTCTATAATTATTGACGATTTATCGATAATGTAATTTTTCGAGAATTTTACTTACGGTTCGTGTTAAGTTGAGTCGGGTGTGTTTTATAGCCTTCCGAGTACATTTAAAGTATCCCAAAAATATTTTGGAGTGTTCGGGATGATTTCCGACTCCCGTACAATTTTCTAAATTGACTAGTGAGTCGATCCCGCAAAGTTTTAAGGACGTTTTTACTTAAGGACAAAAGAAACCTTTATTTGCACTTTGGTCCCTCCCAATCTCACAAAAAGGCATAAACACAAAACACACAAACACATTTAACAAAAACAAATCAAACTCTCTCTCTCTCTTGTCCTTAGGCCGACGGCCAAACCACCAAGAACCACCATCCCACCAATTTTTCTTGAGTTTTAACAAAATCTAACTTAAGGCCACCTCTTAGAATCCATTGGTGAGTGTTAATCCATGGTTTAATTAAACATGCATTAACAAAAATTTTCCAAAAATTTTCAAGAACATTCAAATTCGTTTTTGAGGCTAATTGTATGGATGCATGTTGAATTCATGTATAGTGTGAGTATAATCACCAATAAAACCCACCAAAATTCATTTGGTTGTGGTGATTTGGTCACCCAAACCCCACGGCACAAGGGGGTGTTTGGGGAGCCATGGTGGTTGATGATTTTGAGCATTTATTTTGTGTTTGGTATTGTGTTTAGTGATGTTTTAGATTGGTACATGTGGTTGCATGTTTGTTTTTAGATGTTAGGATTATGAGGTTTATTGATCAATAGGGGTTAGGACTGAAATTTGTGTTTGGATATGTTTGGGAATGCTTAGGATGAAGCCTAGTAGTGATTGATAGGTTTGGAATCGAGCTTAGGCATGATTTTGGTATAGTCAAATTTAGGCAGAAAGTTTGAGGCCTTTTTATAAAAATTATTTTACCTACAGGTCTAGATAACTAAATGTAGTTATAGAGGGTCTTCTTATCTTTAATTTGGTATAAGGTAGAGCCCGTGACTCAAAACGAGCTAAAAGTTATGAGGTTTTAAAGATCGAGTACCGGGAGACGAGAACTTTCATAATCCGAATTTATGTATAGTTTTAGTCAAATCCCGAGGACCACAAGTATGAATTGGTAAATGGTCAAGGGTCAAATTTTGGTCACAAACCTGTGTAATTGAGTCTATAAGTTGACTTAGGAGTCAAAGAAGTCAAAGGTACATTTCAAATAGGTCAAAGAAGTCCAAGTTGGTCGAAGTACAATTTCAGCCCGGAAAATGTAGTTTTGGAAAAGCGTCGAGTAACGAGTCATAGAAGTAAAAACTTTTATTGGGATTAAAAATGTGTTATCTACAGGTCTTATAGGATTTTTGAGAATTTTGTCAAATTTTATAAGAGTGGTTAAATATGGTAAAACAGCCCGTACTTTCGGTAAGTACCGGCGAAAATGGATAAAAATGGATAACGTAAATAGTAAGAACGAATGGTGTAAAATGAGTGATGCTTGTTGTTTTGTTTTGGTGTGAGTTATAATTGTCCTAAGTGACTAGTATCTATGTATTTTATACAGTACCGTAAGGTATTTAAAATGAGATTACTCATTACGTGTTATTTGTTGATAGGTGTTGATTTACCCGGGCATCCGTATCGTCGTCAGTGATCATCTCTCGAACTACCGACTACTTAATATATAAGGTGTGAATTTATAGCCTCGCTTATATTTATTTCAAATTGTTTTACCCGCGAGGGAAATGCATGCTAGTTTTTAAAAGGAACGTATATCATGAATGATTGTTAGACCCGAATGTTGCCTTAGAAATTGTGTTGAGTACCAAGTTGCAAAAGTCCCTAAATTCATGAACTATTAACTATTGTCCTGCCCTCGAGTAGGGGGAAATAGCCGCTTATACAATTTGTAGTACTACGGGGCTAACGACCCAATGCTAGCCGAGAAGCTGTACGTTGAGTAAGTTCTGCGGTAGATTATCTTGTATGAGAGATAAGGTATAATTGCAACTGATGCCTTTAGAAGGGGCACTGGTTTCATCTGAATCACGCCGGTAATTATTACGCGGGTGATTGAGTTAACGGATTAGTGTCATGAGCTTAAACACAATTGTCAGTATCCTGAATATAGATTGTTTGATCGACAAGTCTATGAATGATCACGAATGGTTTTTATTTTATATACGTTCAAATGAATTGTAAAACCTATGAATTCCACTCAACGTTTTCGTTGACCAAATTTTGGCATGTGTTTCAGGTAACCGCTGAAGTGTAGAATGGAGCATGCATGGGATGGATGTTGTGTGTATGGCTTGGAGTCTGCTTGTTTTTCCTCCCTTTTCTACTTAAACAATTTTAAGTTTTAATGTAATGTTGTTGTGAAACTGAAATTCTTGGGTTGAGATTCATGGGGACCGAAAACGCTAAACTCTGTTGTACCAAGTGGGGTTGGAAAAACCGTGGACATGTATCATCTAACAATTTTAATTTCAAGTTTTAAGTTGACGTCTTTTTAGCGTCGTTTGATATATCTTGTGTGCAATGAATACTGTGTAGCACCCAATGTTGTAGTTCCGCTGCGCATAGCATTTGTGGGGGTGTTACAGATTGGTAATCAGAGCCATGAGTTATAGAGAACTAGGTCGTTTTTGAAAATCCTAAACTATAACTTTTGGTGTCGTAAGAAATGGTCCAAGCACACACAACTATCCTGCATGGCTCCGGTAAGATTTATTTTTGTATTCATGGCATTTGACGTATACTTTTGAGTTGAAGTATATATGTGGGTAATTATTACGTAAGTATGGAAATTACTATATGTAGACGTTGAATTATACGTGGAATATCCGACATCGTAATTTTTGTATTAATCATGCATGAGCATCATATTATTACATTTCGGGCATATGTACCACCTTTGCATTGCATTTGCATGCACGTATTTATAACTATTGTATAATTACTTATGTACCCTCCGAAATTCGCTGTTATTGCAGGAATGGCCGAGGTACCGCCTAATGATAATGGAAACGATTACGTCGTAGGTCGCGAAGGGGGACCGTTTCCTCCGAACCCGCCGGACAATGATAATGGATGGATCGCTCCAGAAGAGGAAATAGGGCCGGAAAACGACAATGATGAAAGTGAGGTGGATAATTTTAGTATCAGTAGTGACGAGAGTGAGGATTCTGAGGAAGAGCCCGAGGAATTAATGGATGATGGCATTCCCGAGAATGTTGTAGGCCAGACCGAACCTGATTTGTTTCAATCTCCGAATTCGCCGAAGGGTTATGAAGTACCTCCAACCGGTCGATATGAGCAGCAACCCTTTAATCGCCCGATGGACAATTGTAAGGACTATTTGAGAACAGTGCCAGGATTTGTTCGAGTAAGTAATGGGAGCGGTGGAGAGTCCAGCAAATCATCCAAGTCGCCATCGATTCATGAGAATATCGCAAGGGTCTACTTTCCGAGACCAAGACACTACTGGGATCCCGCAGGTCGTTTGAGGAGGATGGAGAGGTTGATGTATGAGCGGTTTGTAGTTGAGACCAGGGTAATTAAGAGGTTTGATAAGAATGAAAGGGAACACCAAAGACTGTTGGAAAGGACTGCAAGAATTGAGTATGATGGAAATGTGAACAAAAGTGATATCAACAGTCTAAGATCAATGGTTGCAAATTTAAGCGCTAGTCTTGACCGTGTTAGGGAAGATCAGGCGAGGTTGTCAAGGATGCAGAGTTGGGAGCATCAAGTGAGAGCTTCATTGCCCCCAGATTGGAGATTCGTGGACGATTTGGAGATGGAGGCTAATGACTTCATGATTCAGCCGCCTACTAGAGGTGCTTGTATTACTGTGGGAAGTCAGGTAGCGATTGAGTGTGGGTCTACATCAGGGACGAAAAAGGAGATGGAATGCGGGCCGGATGACAAAGGAAAGAGAAAAATGGATGATGTGGATGAGGACGATAGTGATGAGGAACCCGAGGAAGATGATGACGAACCGCCATCCAAGAGGCCGTGTGGATCACGACATGCCTAGTTACTTGTCTTGTATTTTTCTTTGATCATTGTAATAGAACTGTTTTAGACTTTTGTATGATGGCATTATGACGAGAAACTTGAGGACTTAAGTTTTGTGGTGAACGATTGTAGTGGCAATACTTGTCACAATTTTGGTTAATTATCAATACAATCCATGTTACCTTTCATGATCTGTGATATGTCTTAAATTTGATCTTTTGTGATGTGAATTGATGAATATTAGTAACTCTATAGTGATGTGTCGTTGTATGTATATTATGTCTCGGAAACTTGATATGTATACTTACATTGTTTTTCTATTTTCCCTGTCTTGCAGAAAGAGATATTCGATAACATCATGCCTCCAAAGTTGACCGCCGATCGTGTAAACACAATGATTCAGGAAGCTATAGCAAATGCGCTGGAAGCGGACCGAGCCGGGAGAAATCAGGACCAGGGAAGAAACGCGGGGAGACAGCAAGCCCCGAGAGTGTGTACCTATTCTAGTTTTATGAAGTGCGGTCCCACGTAATTTCGTGGAACGGGTGGAGCTCTAGAACTTAGACGATGGTTGGAAAAGGTTGAAAGTACTTTCGAAATCAGCGGTTGTGCAGAAGCGGACAAAGTGAAGTTTGCGGCTGCTACGTTTCTTGATGATGCGTTAAGTTGATGGAATACCCAGGTAGCTACTGTTGGATTGGCTGTAGCGAATGCAAGGACGTGGAATGCGACAAAAGCTCTGTTGACTAAGAAGTTTTGCCCGGAAGAGGAATTGGGGCAATTGGAGGATGAGTTGAGGCACTTGACCTTGAAGAACAATGATATCGCTGCTTACACCAGGAGGTTTAATGAATTAAGCCTTTTGTGTCCAGACATATTTGCCAATGATGCCAAGAAGATGAAGCAGTACATAAAAGGTTTATCTAGCAATATCAAAGGTGAGACAACTTCGTCAAAACCTGGGTCGTTTGATGAAGCGGTCCAGATGGCTCACGCATTGATGGACGTCAAGCTCTAGGACAAGCAGAACTCCATTGCTGAAGGCAACAAGAGGAAATGGGAAGCGGCACAAAGTAATCAATCCCAAGGCCAGAACCGAGGTGGAAATCGAAACAACCATGGTCAGAACCGCAATCAGCAGTTTAACCAGCGAAGGAATGAAGGGATGAGGGCAGTGACGAACCCTAGAGGAGTAAAAGTGAATCCCCATTGTGGTAGGTGCAATTTGTACCATGTCGAGAATTGCCCGCCTGCATGCGGCAAATGTGGGAAAGCAGGTCATAGGACGTCTGGTTGCCGAACGGGAGGAGTAGCCACTGGGGCGAATGCTATCAGTATGAGGGGATGTTATGGATGTGGAGAGAGAGGTCATGTGCAAGTGAATTGCCCGAAGGCAGGAAACAAGCGGGGAGGTAACAACGCTGCGGCTGCTGTGTATCAAGTGGGAACGGCTGATAAACCACAGGGTCCTAACGTGGTTACCGGTACGTTTCTGCTAGACGCTTGTTATGCTAGTATTTTGTTTGATTCTGGCTCCGACAAGAGTTTTGTAGATGTTAAATTTAGTCGTCATATCGATAGAAAACCGGTGTTGTTAGCGACTAGTTATAACGTTGAGTTAGCCGATGGAAAAATTGTTAGTACGAATTCTATACTGAAAGGGTGTACCTTGAAGTTAGGAAATTATGCTTTTAAAATCGACTTGATGCCTATAGAGCTAGGATCGTTTGACGTGATTGTGGGAATGGATTGGCTAATGGCGCACAGTGCTATGATCGTCTGTGGCGAGAGATTAGTTCAGATTCCGTTGAGGAATAAAGTGTTGACGGTGAAGGGAGACGAATGCACTTCTCGTTTGAAAGTGATTTCCTGTTTGAGAATGATTAAGTATGTAGAGAGCGGATGCGATGTGTTTTTGGCACAAGTTTCGAGTGATGGTGATTTAGAGGCGAGGATTAAAGAGGTACCTGTTATCTGCGAATATCCGGAAGTTTTTCCAGACGAGTTGCCGGGTTTACCACCTACCCGTGAGGTCGAGTTTCGAATTGATTTGGTGCCAGGAGCTGCGCCGGTTGCACGTGCACCTTATCGCTTAGCACCATCCGAGTTAAAGGAATTATCGGATCAACTGAAGGAATTGATGGACAAAGGATTTATTAGGCCGAGCTCATCACCATGGGGAGCGCCAGTGTTGTTTGTGAAGAAGAAAGATGGTTCGTTTCGGATGTGTATTGACTATATGGAACTCAATAAGCTGACGGTTAAGAATCGGTACCCATTGCCGAGGATTGACGATTTGTTCGATCAATTGCAAGGTTCCAGTGTATACTCAAAGATCGACTTAAGATCAGGGTATCATCAACTGCGTGTAAGAGAGGAGGATATTCCTGTAACCGCCTTTCGTACGCGGTATGGACACTTTGAATTTCGAGTGATGCCGTTTGGGTTGACAAACGCGCCTGCTGTATTCATGGACCTCATGAATCGCGTGTGCAAGCCGTATCTAGATAAGTTTGTTATTGTTTTCATCGAGGATATACTTATTTACTCTAAAAGTAAGGAGGAGCACGAGAAGCACCTGAGGAAGATTTTGGAGTTGTTAAAGAAGGAGAAGCTGTATGCGAAATTCTCGAAGTGTGAGTTTTGGTTAGAATCAGTGCAGTTTCTAGGTCACGTGATTGATAGTAAGGGAGTTCGTGTGGATCCTGCCAAGGTCGAAGCGATCAGGGAATGGTCGACACCGACGACGCCGACTGAAGTTCGACAATTCCTTGGTTTAGCTGGGTATTATCGAAGGTTCATTGAAGGATTTTCGTTGATTGCAAAACCATTGACAAGGCTTACCGAAAAGAATAGGGTGTATGAATGGGGAAATGAGGAAGAACTTGCTTTCAAAACGCTCAAGGACAAGTTATGTTCCGCACCGATATTGTCATTGCCTGAAGGAACCGAGGACTTTGTAGTGTATTGTGATGCATCTCGTAAGGGTTATGGAGCGGTATTGATGCAACGTGAAAAGGTGATAGCTTACGCGTCGAGGCAAGTGAGGAAGAATGAGGAGAACTACACGACGCACGATTTGGAATTAGGAGCTGTAGTTTTTGCGTTGAAGTTGTGGAGACACTATTTGTATGGGACGAAGTGTGTTGTATTCACTGACCACAAGAGTTTGCAACACATTTTAGATCAAAAGGAGTTGAATATGCGACAGAGACGATGGGTTGAACTACTGAGTGATTATGACTGCGAAATTCGCTACCACCCTGGCAAGGCGAATGTTGTAGTGGATGCACTGAGTAGGAAGGAACGTGAGAAACCTTTGAGGGTCAGAGCTTTGGTGATGACTGAGAGCGTTGACTTAACCGAAACTATACTGAAGGCTCAAGAGAGAGGACTAATGAAAGGGAATGTTGAAGCTGAGAACTTGGGACGAATGTTGAAACCTCTTTTCGTGATTAGGTCAGACGGACTGAGATATTTTGAGAATCGGATTTGGTTACCATTGTGTTCATCTGAGGAAGGAAAGCCTGGAGTTCGAGAATTGGTTATGAACGAGTCGCATAAGTCGAAGTATTCGATACATCCTGGATCGGATAAAATGTATCACGACCTGAAGAAAGTTTATTGGTGGCCGAATATGAAGGCGGATATTGCTCGTTACGTTAGTAAGTGTTTGACTTGCGCGAAGGTTCAAGCAGAACATAAGAAACCATCTGAATTGTTGGTACAACCAGAGATCCCAGAATGGAAATGGGAGAAAATCGCTATGGATTTCGTGACGGGTTTACCTAGAACTCCTAGTGGATGTGATATGATATGGGTAATTGTGGATAGGTTAACGAAATCTGCTCATTTCTTATCTATGAAGAAGACGGACAGCATGGAAAAGCTCGCCAGTGTGTACGTGAAAGAGATCGTCTGTAGACATGGAGTGCTGTTATCGATCATTTCGGATCGCGACAGTAGATTTACATCGGAATTTTGGAAATCGCTTCAACGTGCGATGGGCACTGAATTGAGTTTAAGCACGGCTTATCACCCGGAAACTGACGGCCAGAGTGAACGAACTATTCAGACGATGGAGGACATGCTCCGAGCATGCGTGATTGATTTTGGAGGAAGTTGGGAACGCCACTTGCCTCTGGTGGAGTTTTCGTATAATAATAGTTATCATGCGAGTATCAAGGCAGCACCGTTCGAAGCATTGTATGGAAGGAAGTGTAGATCGCCTGTGTGTTGGAGTGAAGTAGGAGAAAGTCAATTGACTGGACCCGAATTGGTTTTGGAAACGACAGAGAAGATTGTGCAAATCAAGAACCGACTACTTGCTGCGAGAAGCCGACAGAAGAGTTATGCCGATAACAGAAGGAAACCGTTGGAGTTTGAAGTTGGAGATATGGTTATGCTCAAGGTATCGCCGTGGAAGGGTGTAATTCGTTTTGGGAAGAAAGGAAAGTTGAGTCCGAGGTATATAGGACCATTTAAGATCGTTGAACGAATTGGACCAGTAGCGTATAAATTAGAATTTCCGAACGAGCTTAGTGCTATTCACGACACGTTTCACGTATCGAACCTGAAGAAGAGTTTGGCGGATAAGGAATTGGTGATTCCTTTGGACGAGATTCGACTGGACGACAAAATGCATTTTGTGGAAGAACCTGTGGAAATTATGGACCGAGAGGTCAAGAGGTTGAAGCATAGTAGAATTCCTATTGTGAAAGTCCGATGGAATTCTAGGCGTGGACCGGAATACACTTGGGAACGTGAGGACTTTTTCAAGGAAAGGTATCCTCATCTGTTCCAGCAGAACGAAATGTGAGTACAAGAAGAGGCGAGCGCCGGGACGTCGCTCTCTTTAAGGAGGGGTGGATGTGACACCCTAGAACCAAGGTCATTAACGTTACCCTAAATTACGCTAATTTTTGAAATTTTTAATAAATATATATTTCTATATATATAAGTATTTTGGTTAAAGCCGATGTTCGAGGTTATAATTTTTACGATTGACGATTCAAGAAGGACGATGACGATTACGATCCCGATGGATGCCCAAATTTCTATAATTATTGACGATTTATCGATAATGTAATTTTTCGAGAATTTTACTTACGGTTCGTGTTAAGTTGAGTCGGGTGAGTTTTATAGCCTTCCGAGTACATTTAAAGTATCCCAAAAATATTTTGGAGTGTTCGGGATGATTTCCGACTCCCGTACAATTTTCTAAATTGACTAGTGAGTCGATCCCGCAAAGTTTTAAGGACGTTTTTACTTAAGGCCAAAGGAAACCTTTATTTGCACTTTGGTCCCTCCCAATCTCACAAAAAGGCACAAACACAAAACACACAAACACATTTAACAAAAACAAATCAAACTCTCTCTCTCTCTCTTGTCCTTAGGCCGACGGCCAAACCACCAAGAACCACCATCCCACCAATTTTTCTTGAGTTTTAACAAAATCTAACTTAAGACCACCTCTTAGAATCCATTGGTGAGTGTTAATCCATGGTTTAATTAAACATGCATTAACAAAAATTTTCCAAAAATTTTCAAGAACATTCAAATTCGTTTTTGAGGCTAATTGTATGGATGCATGTTGAATTCATGTATAGTGTGAGTATAATCACCAATAAAACCCACCAAAATTCATTTGGTTGTGGTGATTTGGTCACCCAAACCCCACGGCACAAGGGGGTGTTTGGGGAGCCATGGTGGTTGATGATTTTGAGCATTTATTTTGTGTTTTGTATTGTGTTTAGTGATGTTTTAGATTGGTACATGTGGTTGCATGTTTGTTTTTAGATGTTAGGATTATGAGGTTGATTGATCAATAGGGGTTAGGACTGAAATTTGTGTTTGGATATGTTTGGGAATGCTTAGGATGAAGCCTAGTAGTGATTGATAGGTTTGGAATCGAGCTTAGGCATGATTTTGGTATAGTTAAATTTAGGCAGAAAGTTTGAGGCCTTTTTATAAAAATTATTTTTCCTACAGGTCTAGATAACTAAATGTAGTTATAGAGGGTATTCTTATCTTTAATTTGGTATAAGGTAGAGCCCGTGACTCAAAACGAGCTAAAAGTTATGAGGTTTTAAAGATCGAGTACCGGGAGACGAGAACTTTCATAATCCGAATTTATGTATAGTTTTAGTCAAATCCCGAGGACCACAAGTATGAATTGGTAAATGGTCAAGGGTCAAATTTTGGTCACAAACCTGTGTAATTGAGTCTATAAGTTGACTTAGGAGTCAAAGAAGTCAAAGGTACATTTCAAATAGGTCAAAGAAGTCCAAGTTGTTCGAAGTACAATTTCAGCCCGGAAAATGTAGTTTTGGAAAAGCGTCGAGTAACGAGTCGTAGAAGTAAAAACTTTTATTGGGATTAAAAATGTATTATCTACAGGTCTTATAGGATTTTTGAGAATTTTGTCAAATTTTATAAGAGTGGTTAAATATGGTAAAACAGCCCGTACTTTCGGTAAGTACCGGCGAAAATGGATAAAAATGGATAACGTAAATAGTAAGAACGAATGGTGTAAAATGAGTGATGCT
This sequence comes from Glebionis coronaria, assembly GCA_025667525.1. NCBI lineage: Eukaryota > Viridiplantae > Streptophyta > Magnoliopsida > Asterales > Asteraceae > Glebionis > Glebionis coronaria. Next base: position 126,834 of record JANFOE010001718.1, on the reverse strand, counting down.
TGTTGTTTTGTTTTGGCGTGAGTTATAATTGTCCTAAGTGACTAGTATCTATGTATTTTATACAGTACCGTAAGGTATTTAAAATGAGATTACTCATTACGCGTTATTTGTTGATAGGTGCTGATTTACCCGGGCATCCGTATCGTCGTCAGTGATCATCTCTCGAACTACCGACTACTTAATATATAAGGTGTGAATTTATAGCCTCGCTTATATTTATTTCAAATTGTTTTACCCGCGAGGGAAATGCATGCTAGTTTTTAAAAGGAACGTATATCATGAATGATTGTTAGACCCGAATGTTGCCTTAGAAATTGTGTTGAGTATCAAGTTGCAAAAGTCCCGAAATTCATGAACTATTAACTATTGTCCTGCCCTCGAGTAGGGGGAAATAGCCGCTTATACAATTTGTAGTACTACGGGGCTAACGACCCAATGCTAGCCGAGAAGCTGTACGTTGAGTAAGTTCTGCGGTAGATTATCTTGTATGAGAGATAAGGTATAATTGCAACTGATGCCTTTAGAAGGGGCACTGGTTTCATCTGAATCACGCCGGTAATTATTACGCGGGTGATTGAGTTAACGGATTAGTGTCATGAGCTTAAACACAATTGTCAGTATCCTGAATATAGATTGTTTGATCTACAAGTCTATGAATGATCACGAATGGTTTTTATTTTATATACGTTCAAATGAATTGTAAAACCTATGAATTCCACTCAACGTTTTCGTTGACCAAATTTTGGCATGTGTTTCAGGTAACCGCTGAAGTGTAGAATGGAGCATGCATGGGATGGATGTTGTGTGTATGGCTTGGAGTCTGCTTGTTTTTCCTCCCTTTTCTACTTAAACAATTTTAAGTTTTAATGTAATGTTGTTGTGAAACTGAAATTCTTGGGTTGAGATTCATGGGGACCGAAAACGCTAAACTCTGTTGTACCAAGTGGGGTTGGAAAAACCGTGGACATGTATCATCTAACAATTTTAATTTCAAGTTTTAAGTTGACGTCTTTTTAGCATCATTTGATATATCTTGTGTGCAATGAATACTGTGTAGCACCCAATGTTGTAGTTCCGCTGCGCATAGCATTTGTGGGGGTGTTACAAAGGACCTGCGTGTTCTATAAGAGAACCACGCGTCCTTCTTGTCTTTCATGACGAATGTAATCTTCAAGGTGTCGAGAGAAGTATACATAAGTATGCTTGAGTGATTACGAGTGCCTTACACATTTTACATTATGTATTGCGAGTTATACGTTTGTCATCACCAAAACATAAAGGGATCATCTTGATTAAACATCGTAATGTTTGCACTAACAATCTCCCCCTTTTTGATGATGACAAACAAGTAAACCGTAACGCATAGTAAAATGTGAAACGTACTCATTTACACTTCCTTCTCCCCCTTTTGTCGAATAAAAAAGGTAGTCGTCATTTGAGGAAGAGTAGAATCCATATCATTTGAGGAAGATCACGCATCCAAAGGTAGTCGTCGTTTGTAGAAGAGAAGAATCAACTTTGAGATAGCTTGCATCCAAAAGATATTCAGTTGAGAGGCGAGAATCCGAACCATAATCCCATCATCCAAAGATATTGAGCTTGCATCATCCTAGTGAAGTCTTCATTCACCATAGGTTAACCAACTCCATGCATAATAAAATGCTTATCTTCAAGATTCCAGAATCCATTACTAACAAGATATTCGATGAATGATCGCAAATGTAATGACTTGAACTCTTTCAAATGCTCCCCCTTGATATGAGCTCCCCCTTGCTTGAGGCACCAACAAAGCAAGAATAGTGACGAGCTACAAAATGGGTTAGAAGTGTCCTACAAAGCAAGGTTAGTAGACAAGAGCATATATAAAAAGAGGATGATAAACAAGTCGTTTGCACAAGCAATGACAAGCATTGAAGAAAGAAGTGTGCACGCGATGCTATTAACCAAAAATAAATAAATAAAGGAGAGGATCGTGACAAGATCAATTCACAATTGTTGGAATAGAGATAGAAAAGAAACATCAATACCAATTGTAATGATAATATGTCAAAGGGTAAAAAGCTTAGAATTTTTGGAATCACCCAAGAAAATTCAAGATTTAACCATCAACTCTCTAAAAAACAAGGAGAGGATTTTGAGGAAATCAATTCAAAATTGTTGGAATAGAGGTAGAAAAGAAACATCCAAGAATTTGAAGATATCAGCTCAAGGGGTTAAAAACTTAGAATTTATGGAATCACCCATACCAATTGTAAATTTTAACCGCAATCAACTCTTAAAAAGAGGAACAAAAATATCTCAACCTAGAGACATTTTTGACCAAAAAAAATAAAAAAATAAAGGAAAACCAAAAGCGGATAAATCGACGCTTTAAGAAAAAATCGGGATATAGGACATTATAGGCAAAAATGCGTATAAATGTCGACACCAAATGGTGTTCAGCATACGATAAACTACATGCTCAGAGTTTCGTATCTCTTCTCAATCATTATGGATGTTAAAAGAACAATTACATGATGAGGAAAGGGTAAGGCTCGACTCAACTTAGTTTAGAAAGACTTGTAGAAAGAGACTCGACTTAGAAGAGCATGATTAAAATGAATTGAGAGAGACTGTGACAATCCGTCAATTTATGGTTGATATTTTATTCTCAATATTTATTTGAAAACATTATTTTAATGTTACAACATGAACTCACTTATTTTTGGGAAGTAATTTGGATTTACGTCTTAAAGTAACGTCGACTACGTCTAAACCGGAAGATTCTACGTTACGTGCTTACGTTTACATACACCGTCTTTGGTGACAATCCGACATTTCAGAAAATAAATTTATCCGTGAATATTATTTTGGAGTTTTAAATTTGTGTTGGTTCATAAACTCACAAATTTACGAGAAGAGATTAGGACTTACGATTTTATTTTAACATCCTTTACGACTAAACCGGAAACCCTAGGATTACGTATTTATGTTTTCGAACTCCGTTTTTAATGAAACAATTTTTATTAGATTCGTTTTGTGCCGTTGATTCATAATTTATAAAAACTTTTTTCGTAAAACGACCCGAGGGCACGCAAATCGAGGAGTACCCGTAAATAAATGGGGATGAGACAAGTGGGACACTTGCCCTACCCCCACTCAAAACCGGCCTTAACTTAGCAACCACCACATTTGGTGTCAAGTGTAAGCTAAGTAGCTTACACATGTCCTTAGCTTACAATGTAAGCCTTCCACCAACAAAAACCACTAAACTAAAACTAGCTAACTCATTTCTAACATGCAAAACAACCATTTTCTCTCTTCTCCTCTCTAATATGCCGTCCCATATTCACCAAAAATACCTCCATTTGATCCAAATTTAACCACAAACATATGTTATAACTTACATATGTTAATCTCCATTCAAAAAGAGGAAGATTGGTGCAAGTTTTAACATCCAAGGAGGAGTTTCCATGGAGTATTAGGGCTGATTTTCCACAAGGTGTTTATGAAGAATGGTGGTCTTGAAGATGGTCTTGGTGCATCACAAGTTTCTCCATCAAAATCCATGTTTTGATCACAACCTACATCATCATGGTGGTATAAAGATTGTTTTCTTCATCTTCTTGTTATTTTGATTATGTAATCTTGTATTTCTTTTACTTATGTATATGTATATGATGATGAATGATGATTAAAAATATTGTGTGGGGATTTGGTGTTGATAAACATGCTTAAAAAGGTGAAAAACTATAAAGAACAAGGCTAAAATCTTGCTTAAAAATGATGGCTGTATAAAACAGTAAAGAAACATGTCATGAACTGATAAAATGATGAAGTAGAATCAATATACAGTAAGTAATATGTCTTGTACACATGTGAGAGTTGGCCATGCAATGGAATCATTGTAATGAGTGAGATATGATCAAAACAAGTTTAAAGTATAAATCTGAGTTCACTGTTTTGGAAGATTTTTTGAAAATACTTAGAAGATGATTCAACAGTAGCTATAGGAGAGTTAAATGGAGCACATATCATGTAGTTTATGTGATAAAAATTTTAGCTTCTATCTCCATATAGAACTCTAGATATGGCAGTTTTGGTGAAGATGAAAATAAAAATTAGATTTTGAGAATTAATGTTTATTATTATTATATAAGCACTCAAAATTATGTTGTATAAAATGTAAAATAAAAACCCACTAACTTATGGATTTTATTTATATAAATATGTAAAAGGTTAAATAAGTGTATAAATTATAAAAATGGTAGTGGAATAATACTTATAAGTTATAAAAACTATAAACTTGATTTTTACGACTTTTTCGGCTATTACCGTAAAATTAACGTTTTTGCTAAATAAAACTTAGACGGTTGGACCCGTCTAATGTAAACTTTATAAAACTCATATACTGATATATAAACATATATAACAAGTAAAAACCGATAAAACCGAAACTATATAACATACGGACATTAATGAGCTAACTAAGCATATTGGACTAATAATTGGACTAAATAAGATAAACACTTATAAAAAGTACTCATTGGGCTTAAACCATTTGGGCCCAACATGGAAAGTATAGATACTGATAATATAAGTATAAAATGGATTAAAACAAGTTAAAGAACTTATAATAATCTTATTGGACCTAAAACACGTAAAAAGGTAAAACTAGTAAACTAGTAAGAAGTTACCAATACGTAAACACTAAAGTGAGTAAAAGAGAATATGTAAACCCACTTGATCATCATATATATAAAATCATCATATGTATACATAATTGTTGTTTTTATAAAATTCATTGGACATGAGTCTAAGACCGATTATTTTTTATATTGGTTTCCGTGATTGAAGCACGTATTGTACGTCCGAATTGCCGATAACCCGCCTTCCCACATCAACGTGAGTTCATAGCCTCGCAATCTTTTAAATGTTTTTATAAATGTTTTATAAACCCGCGAGGGAGATAACATGTTACTTTTTATAAAATAGGACACCATTTGTCCCGATTGCTTGTTTATTGATTTGGACCCGAATGATTGTATGACCCGATTGTATGACCCGATAGATGATTAAAGGACCCGATAAATGAAATCAAATGGATTATTAAAGTCAGGTTATGTCACTAAAAGTCCCATTAGCATGAATTGTGAACTACCGGGATTTGGTAGACGCTTATGCATATAATAGTACTATTTGGGGATGATCACCCCAGTTCGCGCCTTGACGGTTGATCCCCGTCGTGCCACATTGATTGGTAAGCGAATTTATGTATGAGAAGATTTCCATAGCATGACCTTTGTGACGACACGCTAATTTAGATCGGCAAACTGAGTATCGGGTTAGATACCCGTTGTTGGTTTAGTAAGGTAACAATGTCATGCGGCTTATAATAATCCAAACTAACGAAATACTACTAGACGCACCGAATTACGATGTATTGCCTGACTAGCAATACAGGGTCATACTATTGATATTATGTTCGTGTTTTGGTTTTCATAACCATATTCATTTAACGGTTTTTATTTTCATACAACGTCATAAGACGTATTGTATGGTGTTTTTAACGACAATGATTCGTATACTGGTTTTTAAGGCAAATGCCTATATTATGTTTGATAAAGATTTGTATAAAATGATTTTGGCTACTTTATGGCCTATTACAATGATTTGTACGAAATGATTTTTGGTAATAATTTTATACCAAAGTTATGTTGGTGGAATTTATTAAACTCTATGAATTCACTCGGCGTTATCGCTGACCTTTTCTTTTAACATGTTTTATCTCAGGTACTTGAAGGTAATTCTCGGGAAGACGACAAGAATTCATGGCCCGCACTTAAACAATATTTTCCATTCAAATACTTTGTAGAACTTTGTATGAAATAATATGACTTGGGACCTATGTAACTTTTATATTTATGAATGGAAAAGATTTATTATTAAACGACGCGATTTTTAAGCGTTGTCTATGATGTGAGTAATGTGCTATCCCGTAACACCAACTAGTCTTCCGCTGAACTGAGTTGTATAAATTTGGGGGTGTTACAGTTTGGTACCAGAGCTCTCGTTATAGAGAACGAAAGATTTTTAAAACCAAGGTTTTGAATAAAACATTTCAAAATCTTTTAACTATAAACATTTTTCACAAAATGTCTAAAAATCTTTTGACTATAACGGTGCCGAAGAATTCCCGAGTTACCGACTAGGCCAGACTGAGAAGTGTTATTTTAATATATATATATATATAACTTGGATTATATATATATGATGTAATTTTATTACATGATTATTTTGATATTTATACGAGGTATTTATACGACGTAGATTGTCACAAGGAACCCTAAATCCCCTAGTAAATTAATCTAAGCTATTCCCGTAGGAATTCTAGCTATCCTATATCTAAACCAAGTTGTGGATATTTATGATCCCAACATATGGTTGATATTCGTAGAAATGTAGATATTAGTTGATTGTGATATTGAAAAAGGATTGGCGAGATTAAATCTGATATCGATGTCATGACGATCTTTCCTTTTCGAGCGGAGTTTGACAAAACGTTATCACCTGGAAAGATGTCATCTGATTCGTTGTCATCCAATTCTTAAATTGAAATCGAAAGGGTGAATGTTGCACTTGAGGCTGTCATTAGAACCAGTACCCAAAAGCCTCATGCCACTAATACCTTTCTGAGAAGTCTAATTGAATGTATGAGTCATCTTATACTAGTGACTCATTTGATAATTGTTGTTGTAAGATCTATAGGATTGGAAATTAAGTGTTGATCATATCGAGCTTTTATTGCCCTATTAAGGTGTAAGAATAAGGATGAAAGTATTGGAGAATGAGGTAGAATATCGAATTGAGTATAAGTTGGTTAAAACTTGAATAAAGTGAAAACTTAACCCATATGGAATATGAGGTTATTAATAGAAGTCGGTAAGTTTTGTGATTGAATTATGAGGTTTTAAATGATTGTTGGATCGTGTTAAGTGTTGTTCCTAGGCCATTTTCCACTAACGAGGATGCCCAGTGTCCAATAAATAAATTGAAGAAATCTTCTTCTGAATTGGGACCGATGGATCTTCCGGGACAGGTGGGACACCTAATGACTCTTGTAGGTTAGTATTCATTGTGGTATCTTTTAAAATCCCTAACTTAACTGAGACATCAGTTGGTAGGATGAGTTCCGAGAATTGTATGACATAGTGACACATAAAGTGTTACGGTACCATTTTGACTTGTTTGTGATTAATGAAAAGACTACCTCTGATTGCTAAATTCTACATGTATCGATGTTATCTATCTTTTATTGCTTCATCCTAATGCTCGCATTAGTGATGCAACCATTGAACAAGTACTCATCTCGATTTGAGTTACGTTGTGGATTATTCTTTTGAGTGCCATCGAGATCATGAACCTCATGATTAATTGGCTAAGCTCATTTCCTATCATATCATAGTTAATTCTTGGTGAACAAGCCTTCATCACTTTTCTGCAGATCACTCATTGTTTTTATAAGATACAATAGTATCCCTTGAGAAAAATTGAATTTTCATCACTATAAGGAATATTCAAAGTAAGATTTATAAGTGATTGTTATCAAAATGAAGTTGTTTATAAAACGCCTTGGAAAACTTAACTGTTTTCATAACAAAGAAAATCTTTGTAAATTTATTTTGATTCTTATTAAGCATGAAAATTTTTTTATTATAAACATGATGACAAAGTTTTGACGAACTGAGTATTGCATCGTTAATCTTGAAATTGTATATAGTTGCGCGCCTACATACAATTTGGAATGGACCATGCAAGGCTGATTAGTAGTCCCCATAAAACTGATTAATAAACACTACATTTTCTTTGAAGATTGTGAAAGATTAAATTTTATGAGATCTGCAAGAAGTGAAAAATAAGGACATAGTGTTAGGGACACCTACATATGTGCCTGTAGCATCTATTCTTCTGAGTCGAATTTACTCATCTGTGGAAATTTTCTTATTTGACAATTGACAATTCTTTCTTGTCCAATTCTCCCGTAGTGAGATTCTTAGGAAAAGTATCTGATTACCGAATGTTGATACCCGACTGGATGCATCGACGTTCCTATCATTTCTTTTGATTTGATTTCATTTGAATGACCTGGGTAACGATCCGAGGAGCTTTCGAATGCGTAATCAAATTCATGAAAACATGGGATATATTCATATTCGTTAAATGTTTTCGTCTGTATCTGATTTGAAATTCTCTCGCATAGATTATGCGTTGCCATTACTCTTTTAATAGTAGTTGTGTCTCCATATATCCTTGAATTTTTGAAGGGTTATGAATTAGTATTAGTCTTTTGAGAAGTTGACATCTTATCGACGGCAATAAAACTGAAAAGTTGATAGTGCCAGTAGAAAGGATTGATTGATTATGACATGACGACATTGTCTTAGTTAATGGGAACTCGAATAGAATTCCCCTAAATGATAAGATGTTAATTATCAAAAGTGATGTAAATAATTCTTGATGGATGACGATATCATGTATTTAGACATGAAATTATACCGTGAATGGTTGTGAATTAGTTATAGATAGTGTAATCTAGAAAGAACTTAAAGTGAATATATTAAAAGATGCTTATGTTATCTGAAACTTTAGGAGGTATTTTCTGGTGAATTACCTAGACTTTTGCAATTAAGGCAGGCTGAAATTGGTATTGATTATATTCTCGGTGTTGCACCTGTGGCTTGTGCACTGTACGTCAGCGCCATCTAAATTAAAGGAATTACCGTACAACTAAGAGAGTTGTCGGAGAAAGATTTTATTCTACCGAGCTCGTCATCATGAAAAGCTATGGTGTTATCATTCCTTATATTTATAGATTACTATGAACTGAGTAAATTGATAATCGAAAACGATATCCATAACTCGAAATGGAAGATTTGTTCGATCATTTACAAGGTTCTAGCGTATGTTCTAAAGATTTGATCCATGGCATGGTTATCATCAACTTCGCATCTGCGAAAAAGATTATCTATTCCAATCATTACATCCGGTACTTGTAATGAACGTTATGAGTTTCACGTGATGTCGTTTGGATTGATCGATGCACATGTAGCATTCATAATTTGGTGAATCACGTGTGTAGGCTGTAATTTGATAAATTCATGCTCGTGATCATTAAGGACTATATGTTTGTTTATAAGAATAAGAAGGAGTTAATAATTATTTATAGATTGCCCTGAATTGGCCCAACAATAAAAACATGTACCTTGAATAATTAACATGAGAGTAAAGACTTAAACCTTTACATGATTTAACTGTGTGATTAATAGATAATGGAATATAAATTGACTCTTCAAAAATTAGAAGTCATTTAAGACTTTGGATTATTACTAAAAAGAAAGTGCAAATATGTTTTGACAAATGTTTTAACAAAGGATTTTAAAGCGATTATTCCCTTATACACAAAACATTTAACTAAACTTCTGTTTAGGGGTAAATGTTTGTGTATACCTCAAGACGACCTAAGAGGAATTAAGGAAACCATTTAAACCATGACTTAAAAATTTGAAACGACAATTTTTGCTTTTCAACTAAGAAAATTTTGACCAAAATATAAACAAAGGTTTTTCGAACATTTACGGATCTTATTAAATATTTTCGATAAATCAACAAAAATCTTGTTAATTAAATTCAAATTTATTTTTGAAACATTTTATATAATTGGTCGAACTAAGAAATTTAAAATTTTTACATTTACGTTTCATAAAAATTAAATATTTATTTAATTAGTTGTAATAATTATCGACGCTTTAAAACGTCAGATTAGGCAAAACTGATAAAAATGATAGTTGAGGCGAAACTAAAACATAGAAGATATGAAGAAAGAATTTTGAATAAATACGCTTATGATATTTATTTCATAAGGAAAGTGAACGTAATTACTGACACATTATGTATAAAAGATAAAGAACCAATTAGGACAAGTTCCTTAGTAATGACTGTGCGAAATAAATTGCCGAACAATATAAAAATAATTGACGATTGTAAAAAGAGATAATATAGATAATAAAAAGTGGTTCGCGGCTAATATGAACCATTAGAATTGAGAAGACGATAGCGTTGAATGTATAAAAGGCCACTTGTGGTTGCCTAAATATGGAGATTGTGAGATATAGTTATGTTGGAATTTGTAAGTATAAGTATTCTATTTATGTCATTTATGACTAAAAGTATCTTTGTCTAAAGAAGTTGTACTAATGACAAATTATGAAGGCAGACATCGCCTCATACATTAGTAAACGTCTAGCTATTGCAAAGGTCATCATCTGAATTTGATTCGATTTGGGTCATCGTCGACAGACTGACCAAATCTGCTAATATCATTCTCGTTAATGATAAATGCAAAAGAGTTATGTAAACATAGTGTGCCTGTATCGAACATCTTTATCAAGATCTTCGCTTCGCATCGAATTTCTAGAGATTTACTCAGAAATCATTGAGAACGAACCTTGATGAGAGTACTATGTACCACCCCAAATCGAAGGGACGAGGTAAAGTAACGATAAAAAGTAATACAAGTGTTGTTTTATGTTTGAATGATTGACCTTTGGTAATAGACCGTATAATCGTTTTCGTTTGAGAGGTTATCATTGATAATTATCATATTAGGATCGAGATCTAATCTTGTTAGGATCTAAATATTAGAGCATCTGTAAGCAAGAGTTGAGATGAAGACACCCGACATACACCCATTGTGAGTTGGACATGTCTTTTAGGTTTAAGGTTTCCTATGATGGCGAACCTAACCTTACAAAATACCAGACCCGCGAGACCTGAAATGATTGTTGAAATTAGGATCTGATTATTGACTGCCGATAGTGGGCAGGAGGTTATGTGAATTTGAAATGTAGATCTTGAAGTGCCAAATGGGTAGCGAAGTTATGCCACAATTCTTAACCTTGGAGAAATGAATTAATGATCTGACAAATCATGGGATATAAGTCCCCGTTGTATGGGACCATTGAGATAATGTAAAAGATTGGTTTGAAAGGCATATCAACTGGATCTACCCTAGGACTTCAAGAACTGCGTAAATTATGTTTCGTATATCAAGCTTGATGGAATATCTATCAAGTGAGATTCTGATTATTTCTTAGTAGAGCTTAGATCGGCGAAAAGTTGCATTCATCAAAAACCCGTGAACATCATGGATAGAGAAAGTATGTCAACATTAAGCCTGATCTTATTCCTGTAGTTATGTTTAATGAAACTCGAGTATTGTAATGAAGAACACTTGTGAGAAAAGACCGAATGTTGAGGAAGTACCCACATGGTTTTAACTCTATAAGAAGCGAGTAGTAAGATGATCTTTGAGGACAAAGATCCTGTTCAGGGGTAAATGCTGTGACAATCCGTCAATTTATGGTTGATTTTTTATTCTCAATATTTATTTGAAAACATTATTTTAATGTTACAACATGAACTCACTTATTTTTGGGAAGTAATTTGGATTTACGTCTTAATGTAACGTCGACTACGTCTAAACCGGAAGATTCTACGTTACGTGCTTACGTTTACATACACCGTCTTTGGTGACAGTCCGACATTTCAGAAAATAAATTTATCCGTGAATATTATTTTGGAGTTTTAAATTTTTGTTGGTTCATAAACTCACAAATTTACGAGAAGAGATTAGGACTTATGATTTTATTTTAACATCCTTTACGACTAAACCGGAAACCCTAGGATTACGTATTTACGTTTTCGAACTCCGTTTTTGATGAAACAATTTTTATTAGATTCGTTTTGTGCCGTTGATTCATAATTTATAAAAACGTTTTTCGTAAAGCGACCCGAGGGAACGCAAATCGAGGAAACTAGAATAGAGGAGTACCCGTAAATAAATGGGGATGAGACAAGTGGGACACTTGCCCCACCCCCACTCAAACCGGCCTTAACTTACCTACCACCACATTTGGTGTCAAGTGTAAGCTAAGTAGCTTACACATGTCCTTAGCTTACAATGTAAGCCTTCCACCAACAAAAACCACTAAACTAAAACTAGCTAACTCATTTCTAACATGCAAAACAACCATTTTCTCTCTTATCCTCTCTAATATGCCGTCCCATATTCACCAAAAACACCTCCATTTGATCCAAATTTAACCACAAACATATGTTATAACTTACATATGTTAATCTCCATTCAAAAAGAGGAAGATTGATGCAAGTTTTAACATCCAAGGAGGAGTTTCCATGGAGTATTAGGGCTGATTTTCCACAAGGTGTTCATGAATAATGGTGGTCTTGAAGATGGTCTTGGTGTATCACAAGTTTCTCCATCAAAATCCATGTTTTGATCACAACCTACATCATCATGGTGGTATAAAGATTGTTCTCCTCATCTTCTTGTAATTTTGATTATGTAATCTTGTATTTCTTTTACTTATGTATATGTATATGATGATGAATGATGATTAAAAATATTGTGTGGGGATTTGGTGTTGATAAACATGCTTAAAAAGGTGAAAAACTATAAAGAACAAGGCTAAAATCTTGCTTAAAAATGATGGCTGTATAAAACAGTAAAGAAACATGTCATGAACTGATAAAATGATGAAGTAGAATCAATATACAGTAAGTAATATGTCTTTTACACATGTGAGAGTTGGCCATGCAATGGAATCATTGTAATGAGTGAGATATGATCAAAACAAGTTTAAAGTATAAATCTGAGTTCACTGTGTTGGGCAATTTTTGGAAAATACTTAGAGGATGATTCAACAGTAGCTATAGGAGAGTTAAATGGAGCACATATCATGTAACTTATGTGATAAAAATTTGAGCTTCTATCTCCATATAGAACTCTAGATATGGCAGTTTTGGTGAAGATGAAAATAAAAATCAGATTTTAAGAATTAATGTTTATTATTATTATATAAGCACTCAAAATTATATTGTATAAAATGTAAAATAAAAACCCACTAACTTATGGATTTTATTTATATAAATATGTAAAAGGTTAAATAAGTGTATAAATTATAAAAATAGTAGTGGAATAATAATTATAAGTTATAAAAACTATAAACATGATTTTTACGACTTTTTCGGCTATTATCGTAAAATTAACGTTTTTGCTAAATAAAACTTAGACGGTTGGACCCGTCTAATGTAAACTTTATAAAACTCATATACTGATATATAAACATATATAACAAGTAAAAACCGATAAAACCCAAACTATATAACATACGGACATTAACGAGCTAACTAAGCATATTGGACTAATAATTGGACTAAATAAGATAAACACTTATAAAAAGTACTCATTGGGCTTAACCCATTTGGGCCCAACACGTAAAGTATAGATACTGATAATATAAGTATAAAATGGATTAAAACAAGTTAAAGAACTTATAATAAGCTTATTGGACCTAAAACACGTAAAAAGGTAAAACTAGTAAACTAGTAAGAAGTTACCAATACGTAAACACTAAAGTGAGTAAAAGAGAATATGTAAACCCACTTGATCATCATATATATAAAATCATCATATGTATACATAATTGTTATTTTTATAAAAGTCATTGGACATAAGTCTAAGACCGATTATTATTTATATAGGTTTCCGTGATTGAAGCACGTACTGTACGTCCGAATTGCCGATAACCCGCCTTCCCACATCAACGTGAGTTCATAGCCTCGCACTCTTTTAAATGTTTTTATAAATGTTTTATAAACCAGCGAGGGAGATAACATGTTAGTTTTTATAAAATAGGACACCATTTGTCCCGATTGCTTGTTTATTGATTTGGACCCGAATGATTGTATGACCCGATTGTATGACCCGATAGATGATTAAAGGACCCGATAGATGAAATCAAATGGATTATTAAAGTTAGGTTATGTCACTAAAAGTCCCATTAGCATGAATTGTGAACTACCGGGATTTGGTAGACGCTTATGCATATAATAGTACTATTTGGGGACGATCACCCCAGTTCGCGCCTTGACGGTTGATCCCCGTCGTGCCACATTGATTGGTAAGCGAATTTAAGTATGAGAAGATTTCCATAGCTTGATCTTTGTGACCACACGCTATTTTAGATGGGCAAATTGAGTATCGGGTTAGCTACCCATTGTTGGTTTAGTAAGGTAACAATGTCATGCGGCTTATAATAATCCAAACTAACGAAATACTACTAGACGCACCAAATTACGATGTATTGCCTGACTAGCAATACAGGGTCATACTATTGATATTATGTTCGTATTTTGGTTTTCATAACCATATTCATATAACGGTTTTTATTTTCATACAACGTCATAAGACGTATTGTATGGTGTTTTTAACGACAATGATTCGTATACTGGTTTTTAAGGCAAATGCCTATATTATGATTTGATAAAGATTTGTATAAAATGATTTTGGCTACTTTATGGCCTATTACAATGATTTGTACGAAATGATTTTTGGTAATAATTTTATACCAAAGTTATGTTGGTGGAATTTATTAAACTCTATGAATTCACTCGGCATTATCGCTGACCTTTTCTTTTAACATGTTTTATCTCAGGTACTTGAAGGTAATTCTCGGGAAGACGACAAGAATTCATGGCCCGCACTTAAACAATATTTTCCATTCAAATACTTTGTAGAACTTTGTATGAAATAATATGACTTGGGACCTATGTAACTTTTATATTTATGAATGGAAAAGCTTTATTATTAAACGACGCGATTTTTAAGCGTTCTCTATGATGTGAATAATGTGCTATCCCGTAACACCAACTAGTCTTCCGCTGAACTGAGTTGTATAAATTTGGGGGTGTTACAGAGACTCAACAAAGAAGTTAAGGATAACTTCACAAATTGATTCACGAATACTATACCTTAGAAGGTGATGGTGAAATCTCGAAAGAAAATGAGAGAAGAAACTCAAAAGAAGCTCAAGAAGACATGAAGAGTTAGTACAAAAACTAACACATAATCAAGTAAGCACATAGGATAATTCATGCAATGCCTTATGAAGTCTACAATAAACAAATGTAGAGAAGGTGCGCAATTAACACATATGGCATGCAAGAAACAAGATTACTTAAAAAGAGAAGACTAAGTAAAACATGTTAGCACGTAGCATTTAAGGACATGCATGAGTTAGACACATCTAAGAGATATTATATTGGAATTGCTTGACAAAGACAAAACCTTTATAATAAGCATGCATTCATTAACTAATCAATTAAGCGTATACCATACGGATAAGAAAGAAGATATATAAGCAAGTAGCATACAAGCAAGTCATCTATCTAGATATCACAAATCAAGCTACATGTAATGTAAATATCCAAGAAGATTCCTAATTCTTATTAGTTTAGGAAAAGGACTCAAAATAAGATAAAAGAAAAAAACATAATAACAAAAAGATCCAAGACTCAAAGAAAAATCATGTTGAAAAACATGAAAGGAAATACAAGAGAATAAAGATCATACAAAGATGTATAAAAAAACAAGCCTAAAACTTAAGCATAATTTTAATCTTAGTTACACTAGAATCCTAAGATTTGCTTAAATTAGATGTCTTAGCAATAAGCAATCCACATGCTTAAATGAAAGACAAGGGTGGTGGCGGAATTTGGTGGGGTGAAAGGTGAAGTCACCAAGGGTTCAACAAAGTCATTCACAATGAGAATGCTTTGGATGGGTTAAGGTTGGGTAGTCACATCCAAGAGAGTACTTAGAGTGAAGGGTGAGGTTAGCTCATTCATTCTAGATTGGATTAAGAGGAGGTATAACCATGAGAATGGTTGGTACCATGGGTTGAGGTAGTCTTGCATGGAGCAAGAGGTGGTGAGGGTGATGAAGAGATGAGAATGTTGGGTCAAAAAGTTGATGTGGCAGAAACTAAAAATCAAAGAAAATATCAAGTAATATGTTCAAGCGTTGACAAGAGCAATCTGGGCGTTGACAAGAGCAATTCAGGCGTTGACAGAAAGTCAACAAAAGTCAAACGCAGTCAGAAAGGTCAAACGCTGATGGATATTGAAGATTTGATGGAGAATTCTATTTAGGGAATATATTGAGTATATTATTTATGATATACACAATATATAATTTATCTAAATAGAATATTTAGATGTTTATTTGATTTGATCTCTTGTAGATTCTATTCCTTCCACTATAAAAGGAACAAGAGTCTTAGGTTTTATTCATAACTATCATTCACAATGTAAACCTAAAGTGTGTGTCGCACTAGACGTGGGATTCAATGTATACACGTCTAGTGGTTGTTTATTATTAATATAATGAACAATCGTTGAGTATTTTATGTGTCTTGTGCCTAAACACCTTGTTATGATCATTGTTCTATTCCGCTATGTTATCATATGAACGGTGATCAACCTAGATATAATGGTTCATAACCATTGAGTCTAACGATCATAGGACTCCACAATTGGTATCAGAGCCTAAGGCTCTTGATATCTAGGTCCGACGAGGTGTTCGTGTATCGTGAAGAAGAAAAATCCGTCTAGGGTTTTTCTGGACGTTTTTGTGTGCGCAGCAGTATTCAGAAGGGCATAACTTTTTATTGAACCGTTGGATCGCCACGAAATTTTATATGTGTGTTCTACATATATATATCTAGATATCCACCGGAGGGATTGTCGAGATCTATCCCCAAGAAAAAGTTATTAAGCGTCGAAGTCAGCAGGGGTCATATGCTGTTTTCTGTGAACAGTAATAGTAAAAACGCGATTTCTCCTTCGTTAACCGTTGGATCGTCGTGAAATTCGATCTGTAGGTTCTTGACACATATGTCTAGGATCTCACCGAAGGGATCTTCGATCTGAACATTTATGAAGAAGTTATTCGCTGTTGAAGTTCACTGCAGTTTATGGATTTTCACATGAAATAATGATTTAGGGTTTATAAAACCCTAGATCAATTAGCCGCTGATGGGAGTTATTTAGATGCTGATACATGTTGGTGTGACGCTGATAGATGTTGGTGTGACGCTGAAAAGGCATGGATGAGATGCTGATGACGTCAGTGTTTGGGACAAGACGCTGACAAGGTTTAAAGTTGGCGCTGATGTTTGTTATTTAGGCGCTGACAGGCTTAATTTAGGCGCTGACAGGCTTAATTTTGACGCTGACAGAATAAGTCAACGCTGATAGGTTGACAGTGTTGTCCGATATATACATTTTTAAACGCTGACAAGTGTTGTCTGATATTGGACAACACACAGTGTTGATATCTTGGACAGTGAAGGATATTGGACAACACAAGGAAGGCTGCTGTTTGAGAAAATTGGACGTTTTAAGCACACAAAAAGGAGGATTATACACACAAAGGTACATGGAATCTCCGTTCTTATTTAGAATATCATGTTGATATTTATGGCTCGGATACTTTTGAAAGGGATTAATGATTTTAAGGCGAGTTAGCAACGATTCATGAAGTAATTTATTGGAGTATGTAATCGGGATAGCCTTGTGAAAGAGTTATTCGTTAACATCTTTTACATATGAAGACATTGACTTGTCATGAAGAGGTGTTAGCTTAAGGGGAAGAATTCTTATGGTAAGATTGATGATTGAAGAAGATTTTCGCGAGTTTGTGTTCTATCATATCTTAAAGTCATGCACTTCCAGTCATAGACTTTAAAGGTAACTTGTTTATGCTTACATGGTTACTGATGAAGTGATACAAGATCTAGGAATATGTGATTTTTCTTATGGTTCTCTATGCACATATTTGCTATCACTTGAAGGAGTTACATTATCGTGCTCAGTGTCTCACAAAGGATGAGGATTTTTGTATCAGCTACACACTTCATCACATTCTACAAGATATGGAACATAGGTTTGGGTTATTCTACTTCTACATCAAGAATATTATAGTTATTTTTCTTCAGGATCATTACACAGAGCCTACATATGGAAAATCTTCAACATTGCAACATTGTTTACTTTCCTGTTGATGTGACAAAAAGGGGAAGAAGTATTAAATTAAGGGGAAGATGGCAACTTGAAGAACTAGTGTCATAAAATCTCATTCTTTGGGTAACTTAATCTTAATTTTGAGGTGCCTCTTTGAAGATGAGGTTTTGGATGAATTGGAAGTTCTTGTAGAAACCATGGTAGTAATGGGTGGTTTAAGGGGTAAGGATGAATGGTTTGAGGTGTGAAGAACATGGCTAAAAAGGTGGGTTTAAAAGGGTGAGGGGATGATCCAAACTAGTGAAGGGTTAAAAAGGGAAAGCCCAAGATATTTTGGGAGTGATCAAAGGTTTGAAACTAAGATTCCAAAGGGTGTTGGAACAATTGGGAAGTTTCAGAAAACCCGAATTTGAGAGCTTCTGTGCGCGGTTCTTTATCTCCACCGACGGTTCCATATTGATATGGAGACGCGGTTTATTTAAAGAACCGCCTAAACAGGCTTGGTTTAAGGATTTTCCAATTCAGCAAATCCTAATTTTCTAGTCTAACTTATCATAAAGTCATGCTTAAGAGCAATAAAGACTAGAACACACACAAAGGAAAGACACATAGGTTCAATTAGCACGTTAGAAGAAAGCTAAGAAAAACCTAATGGCTACAAAAGAAAAATACTCCTAACGACATAAAAAGTTCATCAAAGTAACCTATCATTAGTCATATATAGGAAGAGCCATTTAGCCAATTTAGAGAATGAGTATGAGACTATCACTAGAGGTGCTCAATTAAGGCTAAACACGACCATTTTTACGAGTTATACACCAACTCAACTTCCCACATGGAAGTAATTTAACCGTTAGGTCAAATTAAGATCCTAGTGCATAAATTCTCTAGTAGTCATTCTCAAGTTAGACAAAATATAATTCCAACATTTGCCTAATAAAGTTTAGCAAGGATGAAACTTGCATGGCGACACAATGCATGACCTAATGAGGTTTAAGAATGCACCATTGCATATCTTGTCAAACAAGTCTAGTTAAGGTTATTTACCTTACTAGAACTTGAGACCAATAACTTTGAAGTGTATAAACAAAGTTTACACAAACCAAAGGAACACTCTTGATTGGTCATTCGAAAATGACACATTTATAAATTGCATGGCAATGTAAATTACTTGAGTATTTCAGATGAAACATCCAAGTTATCAAACCGACTCTATTGTTCATTATAAGTAATTATTAAACAAAATATGTCTAAAAATTTGAACAAGTAGATTCAACATAACACCATCAACACAAGTGTGAGTTATGATCCGATGTATATTATTAATAAACCACATTCATGTCTACACTAAAAAACATGTCAATTAGATTCGATAATGATACCAATCATAGTTTGAATATTGCATTTATACTTAATCGAAATCTTTCTTGATTCCCACAAACACTCTTTTAAGAGAAAATAGCTAAGATTTTAAAAGGGTGTTTCATGTTTTATAGTGAGACATTTATCTACTTGAACTAAAACACAATGATCGAGTAAGACGACCTAAATCAATAGATTTGACAAGCTCCCAAAGATTTCAAGCCTAAAAGTGTTAAAGAACATGTCGAGGTGTACACGATGTTTATGTAACATTTGTAAACCAAGAGATGTTAATCCTATATGCAAAGCACACATAATGTTGCAACTAAAATGCAAGAAATCTAGCATACATCCTAATTAGGAAGAACTAGATACTAAAAAATACCAAGCAAGGCACAAGAGACTAGACATATAAGCAATACTACTACAAATAGCAAGGAACACTTAATAATGTCTACATATAATAATAACACATAAAAGCATTCGTCCATGTTTTGAGTGTTAGATATACCAACGTATACATAGCTTGATCTTATTTGAAAATAGTTTTCGACACATTTCAAAATTTAATTAAGTTCAACACTTTATAAATATATCAATTTACAAAGATATATCAACAAGAGATGTCCAACTTAATATAAAAGAGTACAACACAAGTTTTACGACAAACCGAGACTCAATACTTTGGACAAAGTATAGAACTTATAAAAAATTTAAATTTTAAAGTTTGAATAATGGTTTGGAATCATTTTTAATTGAAAGAAAACTCAATTACGTTCGAAACGCTGGGTGGGACGACTTCTACGGACTTCGGTTGATTTTATATGATTTTTCAAAGTTTGCAAAAATCTGAGTCAGACTGGCCGCGGTTCCTTATTGATAAGGAACCTCTGGGAAGAGATAAAGAACCGCGTCTAGAGGGGAAAAATGGGGTTTTTGGCCAAAATCATTTGGTAACTTTTTGGAAGGACTTAGGACTCTAAAAAATCATTTTAGACACATAGAACTCGTATTTTAGAGTTAATTATGACATAAAAGATTTTTAAACTTCCAAACATGAAAAGATTTAATTCAAGCTATTATACAAAGTTTATTTAACACCAAAACTTGTACGAATGAAACAACAAAACACATTTCATAAGTAATCACTCTTCATGAACAATTTGATACAAAGATCGTCTCTATTTTTAAAAACCGTTCTCATTTTGAAAACCATTTGTTTTGAGAAACTAGAGAAAGGATCGATCCAAGCTTTAAAGTACAATATACTTCAAATATCTTGTTTGACCATCACTCTGATACCAATTGTAGAAACTAGAAGGGGGGGTTGAATAGTTTCTAGTTAGTTTTCAAAACAATAAAGAACCGCCAGTCCATTTAGAGAACCGCCGACAGTCAATTTAACCTTTTGTTACATGTTAAACTTTGACAATCCTTTGTATCAAATTCTCGATCAAGCTTGACTAGATATGAGATGTGTTTGATTGAAAGATAAATACTACAAGTAAGTAAACACACAAACACAGCAAATCAAGAGTACATGAAGCAATAGTCTAAACACTAAGCACACACGTACTAAGCATAAGCTTTTCCGTAACTAGGATGTTTAGACCAAATGATGTACACTTGACCATAATCTAAACACGAAGCACAAACGTACTAAGCCTTAGCTTTTCCGCAACTTAGATGTTTAGATTATGAGATGCACACAACACACAACATATAAATACATCTATAATAGTAAAGACATAAATGTAAAGGAAAGTACCGACACGATGATTTATAGTGGTTCGGTCACGAAGCTCCTCTTCGCCCTACTCCACTCCTCGAGTACACCTTACTCGAGAGTTACTTCACTAGTCAACAAAACTCCTTTCAAGGCGGAGAAAACCATATACGTCGCTTACACATTTCCGACACTAAGCTAGATGTCGAGTCCTAATCTTAGGTAGGACCAATCTACACAACGTTTCCCATTTCATCATTTAACGACACAAGGCTAGATGTCGAGTTCTAATCGAAAGCTAGAACCAATCTTCATGGCTCTTCACTTTGAAGCTAAGTGAGAACTTCACACAACATAACTACTAGTCACTTTAAAGTTTAGTGAGAACTCACAAGACACAACCACATCACTTTAGAGTTTAGTGAGAACTACCAAGACATAACCTAATCTACCCACTAGTTATGTCTTATGGCCCAACATAACAAACCTTGTGTTTTATGGCCTAAACACATAAACCATATAGATCTAAGCATACAACACTTAGATCTATAACTCTAACACTATATCCAAGTACTAACAAGACTTGGATCTACACAACTAATACCTAATCCAAGGATACCCATCACTTGGATATTCTACCCTTACAAACACATCCAAGTGTACCCATAACTTGGATCTTCTACATATACATAGTAGGAAGACAATAATCATTACTTGATCTAGAGAGATCTTCATCATGTTATGACTCTAGACACTAACACTTCACAAGGGTGAAAGTGTTCTTCTCATTTCTCTTGAGGAGGATGAGGCAAATGAGGAATGGGATGTTGGGAGGTTTTTGTGTGTTTTTGCTTGAGAAAAATGGAAGAAGATAGTCTTCTATTTATAGCCAATTCTTGCCTTGGAGAGCACCTTTTTACCCAATGGATAAAAGAGTGGACTACCCATTAGATAAAAGGATGCACCTAATATTCTTTGAGCCTAAATTCAAATTTTGAAATTTGAATTTATTTTCTTCCCTCCATCTTCTAAAAGTAAATTCAAAATTTGAATTTTGAATTTATTAGTTTCCCTCCATCTTCAAGAAGCTTCCAGAAATCTTGAGTAAGACTAAACCGGCTTGAGTTCCCGCGGTTCTATATCTTCTCGCAGTTCGATATCACTAAGGAACCGCGTGTTTTATAAGAGAACCGCGCGTCCTTCTTGTCTTTCAAGACGAATGTAATCTTCAAGGTGTTGAGAGAAGTATACATAAGTATGCTTGAGTGATTAAGAGTGCCTTACACATTTTACATTATGAATTGCGAGTTATACGTTTGTCATCACCAAAACATAAAGGGATCATCTTGATTAAACATCGTAATGTGTGTACTAACAGTTCTTTTCACTGATACTGAATGTTTGGTGTTAAGCAAAGACTTTAAGATGTCTGATGAAAAGTTTATTGATTATAGAACACCTAGGCATAAGGACATTTATAATGTGAATCTTAATGGAATTAGGATGAGTAATAATTTGTCATGTCTATATGCTAAAGCTTCAGTTGATGAAAGTAATATATGGCACAGAAGTTTAGGGCACATAAACTTTAAGAACATAAATAGACTTGTGAGACATGGTTTAGTTGATGGTTTGCCTGAAAAGGCTTTCCACCATGATCATTCTTGTGTTGCATGTCTTAAAGGCAAACAACATAAAGTCTCATTTAAGTCTAAACTTGTGTACTCTAGTTCTAAACCACTTCACTTGCTACATATGGACTTATTTGGCCCAACTAATATAGAAAGATTGAATGGTAAATCCTATTGTTTTGTCATAACTGATGATTTTTCTAGAATTACTTGGACTTTCTTTTTGGCCTTAAAAAGTGAAACTGCCATAGTTTTGATTAACTTTATTACCCAGATTGAGAAGAAGACTGGGAATGAGGTTAAAATACTTAGAAGTGATAATGGTGGTGAGTTTAGAAACCAATTGTTAGATGACTTCTGTGTCAATAAAGGGATTACTAGGCAGTTTAGCATAGCTAGAACCCCACAGCAGAATAGGGTGGTTGAGAGGAAGAATAGGGCATTGGCTGATGCTCTTTTTCCCATTGCATTTTGGGCTGAGGCTGTGAATACAGCCTGTTATGTTTAGAATAGGGCATTAATTAACAACATCCATAATAAGACACGTTATGAGCTATTTATGAATAGGAAACCTAATACTGGTTTTCTTAAACCCTTTGGATGTCATGTAGTGATCCTAAATACTAGTGATGCCTTAGGAAAGTTTAGTGCTAAAGGTGATGAAGGCTATTTTATGGGCTATTCGGTGCAGAGTAAAGGATATAGGGTTTACATTAAGAAGGAAAAACGTATACTTGAAAAGGTACATGTTAAGTTTTTAGAGAGTAAACCTAGTGATCCTGAGAGTGGACCAAATTGGTTCTTTGATCTAGCACCTTTATCTAGAACCTTGAATTATATGCTTGTTACTAATCTAGACATTGTGAAAATGGATTCAAATGTTGTGGAAGAACCTATTGTTGAAATTGCAGGTAAACATGTTGACAAGGAAGAAGGATCACATGCAGTCAAATCAGATCCCATACTTGAGTATGTTACCATTCCTATATGGACTGATGGCTTTACTACTGCTGCTGCTGGAAAGGATAAAGATGGTTCATAAGAAACACTAGTTGCTGCAAACATGCACGAATCTTCAAGCGCTAACAAAGGAAAATTTGGCGCTGACAGGCCAAATGTGACAATCCGTCAATTTATGGTCGATATTTTATTCTTAAGTATTATTTAAAAACATCATTTTAATGTTATATTATGAACTCACTCAGTTTTGGGAAGGAATTGAAGTTTACATTTTAAAGTAGCATCGACTACGTCTAAACCGGAGGACTCTACGTTAAGTTCTTACGTTTACATACACCATTTTTGGTGACAGTCCGACACTTCAGGATATTCTCGAATATTATTTTAGAATTTTAAATTTGTGTTGGTTCATAAACTCAAAAATTACGAGAAGAGACTATGACTTATGTGCATAATTTAACGCCTGTTACGATTAAACCGGAAACCCTAGGTTTACGTATTTACGTTTTTGAACTCCGTTTTTGATGAGACAATTTTTTTTAGATTCGTTTTGTCCCGTTAATTCATAATTTATAAAAATTTTTTTTGTAAAACGACCCGAGGGCACGCAAATCGAGGAAACTAGAATCGTAGAGTACCCGTAAATTAGTGGAGATGAGAGAAGTTTACACTTGCCTCACCCCCACATGTGGCGGCCAAAAACAAGCCACAACACACCTTATGTGTAAGCTTAAATAAAGATTATAGGTCACTTGTCCACTTGGTTTATCAAAAACCACCAACACTTAAAACTAGCTACCATAAACCATCTATTCTCATTTTTCAACATGCAAACCACCAAAACCCTCTCTCTTGGCTCCTTTGTGTCCGTCCCATATCACCCAAAAACACCCCATTAGATAAAAAATTCAACCATAAATAATATGTATAATTTACATATGATGAAAACCCATTGAAGTTATAAAGATTGGAGGTGATTTTAACAACTAAAAAGGAGTTTATATGGAGATCAAGGGCTGATTTTTGGAGCAGTCTACAAATACTTGGTGATCCTAGAAGTGGTGGTGATCCTAAAACCCACTAACTTATATATTACAAATAAATAAGTATGTACTTTAATAAATAAATGAGACATTTTATAAAAATTTCAATTTGATAAGTTTTATAAGTTATAAAACTATAAACATAAGTTTTACGTTATTTCGGCTAAAATCGTAAAACTAACGTTTTCGTCAAATAAAACTTAGACGGTGATTGTGGTAAATTACACCTTTTAGGAAAAAGGCGTAAAAGCGGTAAATATTGAACAAATGACTTTAGGAAAAATAAAGTGTTAATGACCCAAATAAGTTCGTTTCCCAAGGAGGTATATGTGTGTGACTAAGATGTACAAGATTTAAGATTAATATTTGGTTTAGAAGGGGGGGTTGAATAGTTTCTAGTTAGTTTTCAAAACAATAAAGAACCGCCAGTCCATTTAGAGAACCGCCGACAGTCAATTTAACCTTTTGTTACATGTTAAACTTTGACAATCCTTTGTATCAAATTCTCGATCAAGCTTGACTAGATATGAGATGTGTTTGATTGAAAGATAAATACTACAAGTAAGTAAACACACAAACATAGCAAATCAAGAGTACATCAAGCAATAGTCTAAACACTAAGCACACACATACTAAGCATAAGCTTTTCCGCAACTAGGATGTTTAGACCAAATGATGTACACTTGACCATAATCTAAACACGAAGCACAAACGTACTAAGCCTTAGCTTTTCCGCAACTTAGATGTTTAGATTATGAGATGCACACAACACACAACATATAAATACATCTATAATAGTAAAGACATAAATTTAAAGGAAAGTACCGACATGATGATTTATAGTGGTTCGGTCACGAAGCTCCTCTTCGCCCTACTCCACTCCTCGAGTACACCTTACTCGAGAGTTACTTCACTAGTCAACAAAACTCCTTTCAAGGCGGAGAAAACCATATACGTCGCTTACACATTTCCGACACTAAGCTAGATGTCGAGTCCTAATCTTAGGTAGGACCGATCTACACAACGTTTCCCACTTCATCATTTAACGACACAAGGCTAGATGTCGAGTTCTAATCGAAAGCTAGAACCAATCTTCATGGCTCTTCACTTTGAAGCTAAGTGAGAACTTCACACAACATAACTACTAGTCACTTTAAAGTTTAGTGAGAACTCACAAGACACAACCACATCACTTTAGAGTTTAGTGAGAACTACCAAGACACAACCTAATCTACCCACTAGTTATGTCTTATGGCCCAACATAACAAACCTTGTGTTTTATGGCCTAAACACATAAACCATATAGATCTAAGCATACAACACTTAGATCTATAACTCTAACACTATATCCAAGTACTAACAAGACTTGGATCTACACAACTAATACCTAATCCAAGGATACCCATCACTTGGATATTCTACCCTTACAAACACATCCAAGTGTACCCACCACTTGGATCTTCTACATATACATAGTAGGAAGACAATAATCATTATTTGATCTAGAGAGATCTTCATCATGTTATGACTCTAGACACTAACACTTCACAAGGGTGAAAGTGTTCTTCTCATTTCTCTTGAGGAGGATGAGGCAAATGAGGAATGGGATGTTGGGAGGTTTTTGTGTGTTTTTGCTTGAGAAAAATGGAAGAAGATAGTCTTCTATTTATAGCCAATTCTTGCCTTGGAGAGCACCTTTTTACCCAATGGATAAAAGAGTGGACTACCCATTAGATAAAAGGATGCACCTTATATTCTTTGAGCCTAAATTCAAATTTTGAAATTTGAATTTATTTTCTTCCCTCCATCTTCTAAAAGTAAATTCAAAATTTGAATTTTGAATTTATTAGTTTCCCTCCATCTTCAAGAAGCTTCCAGAAATCTTGAGTAAGACTAAACCGGCTTGAGTTCCTGCGGTTCTATATCTTCTCGCGGTTCGATATCACTAAGGAACCGCGTGTTTTATAAGAGAACCGCGCGTCCTTCTTGTCTTTCAAGACGAATGTAATCTTCAAGGTGTTGAGAGAAGTATACATAAGTATGCTTGAGTGATTAAGAGTGCCTTACACATTTTACATTATGAATTGCGAGTTATACGTTTGTCATCACCAAAACATAAAGGGATCATCTTGATTAAACATCGTAATGTTTGTACTAACAGTTCTTTTCACTGATACTGAATGTTTGGTGTTAAGCAAAGACTTTAAGATGTCTGATGAAAAGTTTATTGATTATAGAACACCTAGGCATAAGGACATTTATAATGTGAATCTTAATGGAATTAGGATGAATAATAATTTGTCATGTCTATATGCTAAAGCTTCAGTTGATGAAAGTAATATATGGCACAGAAGGTTAGGGCACATAAACTTTAAGAACATAAATAGACTTGTGAGACATGGTTTAGTTGATGGTTTGCCTGAAAAGGCTTTCCACCATGATCATTCTTGTGTTGCATGTCTTAAAGGCAAACAACACAAAGTCTCATTTAAGTCTAAACTTGTGCACTCTAGTTCTAAACCACTTCACTTGCTACATATGGACTTATTTGGCCCAACTAATATAGAAAGTTTGAATGGTAAATCCTATTGTTTTGTCATAACTGATGATTTTTCTAGATTTACTTGGACTTTCTTTTTGGCCTTAAAAAGTGAAACTGCCATAGTTTTGATTAACTTTATTACCCAGATTGAGAAGAAGACTGGGAATGAGGTTAAAATACTTAGAAGTGATAATGGTGGTGAGTTTAGAAACCAATTGTTAGATGACTTCTGTGTCAATAAAGGGATTACTAGGCAGTTTAGCATAGCTAGAACCCCACAGCAGAATAGGGTGGTTGAGAGGAAGAATAGGGCACTGGCTGATGCTCTTTTTCCCATTGCATTTTGGGCTGAGGCTGTGAATACAGCCTGTTATGTTTAGAATAGGGCATTAATTAACAACATCCATAATAAGACACGTTATGAGCTATTTTGGAATAGGAAACCTAATATTGGTTTTCTTAAACCCTTTGGATGTCATGTAGTGATCCTAAATACTAGTGATGCCTTAGGAAAGTTTAGTGCTAATGGTGATGAAGGCTATTTTATGGGCTATTCGGTGCAGAGTAAAGGATATAGGGTTTACATTAAGAAGGAAAAACGTATACTTGAAAAGGTACATGTTAAGTTTTTAGAGAGTAAACCTAGTGATCCTGAGAGTGGACCAAATTGGTTCTTTGATCTAGCACCTTTATCTAGAACCTTGAATTATATGCTTGTTACTAATCTAGACATTGTGAAAATGGATTCAAATGTTGTGGAAGAACCTATTGTTGAAATTGCAGGTAAACATGTTGACAAGGAAGAAGGATCACATGCAGTCAAATCAGATCCCATACTTGAGTATGTTACCATTCCTATATGGACTGATGGCTTTGCTACTACTGCTGCTGGAAAGGATAAAGATGGTTCATAAGAAACACTAGTTGTTGCAAACATGCATGAATCTTCAAGCGCTGACAAAGGAAAATTTGGCGCTGACAGGCCAAATGTGACAATCCGTCAATTTATAGTCGATATTTTATTCTTAAGTATTATTTAAAAACATCATTTTAATGTTATATTATGAACTCACTCATTTTTGGGAAGGAATTTGAGTTTACATTTTAAAGTAGCATCGACTACGTCTAAACCGGAGGACTCTACGTTAAGTTCTTACGTTTACATACACCATTTTTGGTGACAGTCCGACACTTCAGGATATTCTCGAATATTATTTTAGAATTTTAAATTTGTGTTGGTTCATAAACTCACAAATTACGAGAAGAGATTATGACTTATGTGCATAATTTAACGCCTGTTACGATTAAACCGGAAAACCTAGGTTTACGTATTTACGTTTTTGAACTCCGTTTTTGATGAGACAATTTTTTTTAGATTCGTTTTGTCCCGTTAATTCATAATTTATAAAAATGTTTTTTGTAAAACGACCCGAGGGCACGCAAATCGAGGAAACTAGAATCGTGGAGTACCCGTAAATTTGTGGAGATGAGAGAAGTTTACACTTGCCTCACCCCCACATGTGGCGGCCAAAAACAAGCCACAACACACCTTATGTGTAAGCTTAAATAAAGCTTATAGGTCACTTGTCCACTTGGTTTATCAAAAACCACCAACACTTAAAACTAGCTACCATAAACCATCTATTCTCATTTTTCAACATGCAAACCACCAAAACCCTCTCTCTTGGCTCCTTTGTGTCCGTCCCATATCACCCAAAAACACCCCATTAGATAAAAAATTCAACCATAAATAATATGTATAATTTACATATGATGAAAACCCATTGAAGTTATAAAGATTGGAGGTGATTTTAACAACTAAAAAGGAGTTTATATGGAGATCAAGGGCTGATTTTTGGAGTAGTCTACAAATACTTGGTGATCCTAGAAGTGGTGGTGATCCTAAAACCCACTAACTTATATATCACAAATAAATAAGTATGTACTTTAATAAATAAATGAGACATTTTATAAAAATGTCAATTTGATAAGTTTTATAAGTTATAAAACTATAAACATAAGTTTTACGTTTTTTCGGCTAAAATCGTAAAACTAACGTTTTCGTCAAATAAAACATAGACGGTGATTGTGGTAAATTACACCTTTTAGGAAAAAGGCGTAAAAGCGGTAAATATTGAACAAATGACTTTAGGAAAAATCAAGTGTTAATGACCCAAATAAGTTCGTTTCCCAAGGAGGTATATGTGTGTGACTAAGATGTACAAGATTTGAGATTAATATTTGGTTTAGAAGGGGATTAGAAGAGAAAATGACGAAGTCGTAAAAATAAAAATTAACACAAAATCACTATTAGAAAGTTAAGACGTAGAACCTAAAAAATCACCAAAATTAAAATAAATTCTAAAAATTACCAAAAATTCACCAAAAATCAAAAATAATAAACTAAGAGTTTACCAATTATCAAAACTTTTTCAAACCTTTTAAATAATTTAATATTCAATTTTTAAATGCTAATTAAAGCCCTAAAAATCAAATAAATTATCAAAAATCCCAAATAAAGATTTTTCAATTGATAAAACTCTAAATTGACCTAAAATGATTAAAAACTATTTTTAGAAATTTTAAAACTAATTAAAACTATTTAAAATGATTTAAAAACTATTAAAACTTAAAATAATTATAAAAATTAATCTATAAGTGAGAAAATTATTCTAAAAGTTATTAAATTCCTATTTTAATGTATTTAACCTAAGAAAAATGTAAAAAGTTGGAAAAAGTAAAATTTTAAAAAATAATAATAAAATAATATTAAAAAATCCAAAAATTATAAAAAATTCTAAAAACTTGCAAACTAGTTTATTTTAACCTAAGTAATCAGAAAATGAAAGTGAAATTACCAAAATACCCCTAATGGGCCCTCAAATGGGCCAAATCCAAAAACAGTCAACCTAAATGGGCTTTTGGGCCCAAAAAGTCAAACTTGGCCCAATTGACTTGGAAAAGCCCTATCTGACTTAAAATTTAATTCTAAGAACAAAACTCTAAAGGCCCAAAAGCTGAAAATGTGCTTATCACAGCTTATTGAACACAAAGCTTATTCTTATTGGGCTTTTCAGCCCATTAAGCCTTAAGCTAATGCCATAAGCTCTAATTTGACACACAACCCTCTTTTTGGATGCTTAAGAGATCTGTCAAAAGAAATTTTCAATAAGCTCACTCAATAAGCCAGAAAATAGAAAAGTAAAAATTCACAAAACGACAAAATAGTCGTTTTTGAGAAATACTGAACCTCAGAAGCTGATTCAACTTGCAAAAGCTTTCAAATGGACTAAATAAGCAATATCAATCAACAAAAATCCAATAAGCACAAGCAATAAGCCAGAATAAGCACAAATGAACTTATGTAAAAGTCAAAGGACTTGGTTTTCTAGTCAAACCTAAAAGTCAACCACCCAAATGCTCCAGGATGAACAAATGGGTCAAAATATAAGCACCTATTACAAAAACAAAGTTGTTGCTGCTTAAAATAAGCTATTATAGCTTATTGATAAGCTGACACCAAATTTGCACTAGCAGTGGCAACCAGCAGGGGAAAGGAGTTCCCACTGCTTTGACTAATTGACCAAGCTTATTTGAGAGTTCTGGTTTGATTCAATTGGAAACAAAGGCACCCTTGTGATCAGTGAACCACAAGGAGTCAATAGCAACAATAAAATCACAAAATTATCCACACAATAAGCCACAATAAGCCAAACAGTCCACAGATATGCTCTAGGTATGCAAATAAGCAGTTTAGCACTTAATAAGCAGATTTCAGCAAAATAAGCCAACCAAACTTAACCAGATGCATACACAAGCTATATAAACTAGCAATGAACACAAAGCAACAAGAATCAAACACTGAATCAAAGTAAATAGCAAGATCAAAGCACAAAAAGTTACTGATGAACAAAGAACATATGCAGAAACAAGTTTGCTGATATACTTGACACTTGATCCAATTTCAAGCCTCAAATCCTTCTACCCTGGTGTGATTAGCTATGATTTAGCACTTGTTACCCTTAACCTATGCTTAGATCTAGGTGTCCTCAAAATCCTAGCCAATTTTACCAAGTTATGAAGATTTTATAGCCAATTTATGAATCAATGTGTTCAAGACCACAAAACCTGCAAACAGATGAGCAAATACTCCCAAATAACAGATACCAATACTTGCATACAACACACAAGCACTTAACCAACCACAAATCCAACTTATGCAGTAATCCCAAACACCCTTTTAAAACTTATTTTCACAAATTTTCAAAGGATCATTAAGATTCAACCCACAAATTAGATCAGTAACACCTCATTAACATCAAACAAAGCCAAATCAACAATAAACATCCACAATAACACATATTCAAGCACAAATCCACAAAAATCACAAATATTCAGAAACTTAAAGAGAAAATGAAAAGGGAAGAAGGTGCAAACCTCCAAGACCTACATCCAGGCCCTGGATTGTTTGAGTTGAGGTACTAGCAAAACAAGTACCAGCTTCCAATGCTGCTAAGATGAACAAACACAAAGGTGAGATCAAATAAACAAGGACTTTCTGATTTTTGAAACCCAAGCTTTATCAACTAAAACCTTGCCTCAAAAACCTTCAAACATATAAATGGAACTCAGAATTAGGCTATTCCAACAACAAACTTTTAATAAACAAGAACAAGATTTCTCAAAATTCAGAAAATCAAATTTTATTACTTAAAAAGGAATTACAAAGATTGATAGCCTAAAACTAGAACAAAGGGACTCTCACATGTTGAGGTCTCCTTTTATAGGCAAATGCCTGGCTAAACACTATTTACAAACCCTAGAAGTGAAATTCCCTAAATGCCCTAAGTCTTCTAGACGTTTTCTTGATGTGAGCTGTCCAAAATGCATCCAAACAGTTTAAAATAGCTTTGTGATGAAGCAATGAGTGTCAGCTGTGGATCTTGACACGTGGCTAAGCTTGGAGCCCAAGTTGTGTTTTCATTGGTGGACGGGTTTGAATTGTGGGCCCTATTGGTGAGTGGAGATGAGGGTTTTGTGTGTGGGATCTGATTCTGCACATGTGAATCAAACGTGTGCCTGGGTAATTTGTTTTTACCCTTTGTTTAAGTGAGATGGTAACTGGGTTCTTGGGATGAATAGTAAAGTTTTTGATCCGTTTTTGTAGGAAAGAAAGGTGTTTGGCGCATTTTCAGTGTTTAAATGTTTCATATGCACAAGTTTAGCCCTCCTCTTTCCTTTCTTTTGTCACTTGGAGATAAAAGTCTGTCAGCGCCCAATTAAGCTTGTAACAACTTCCACCACTTGGCAATTTTGGCACATATCTTTTCAAAAGGGTTTTCAAGGGTTGTTTTTGCCATTTTGAGATATTTCAAGGACTGATTTTGAACATTCTTGATCTTCAAAGGTCTTCATTGTATCTTTGACTTTATGAGGGACCATTATTTGCAATTTTGATTTGTTGAGGGACTATTCTTGCCATTTCTTCAAAGTTGAAGGACCTTTTGTGCAATTTTGACAAACTTAAGGGACCAAACTTGTAATTATGAATTTACAAGGGTTTTAAGTGTAATTTCTTCAATAAATGAGGATCAATCTTGTTTGTCTTCAAGTCTTCAAGGTATTTTGTTGAGAATTCCATGATTAGGGCCCGGTTCTTTGTACGGCTTCGTTTCTCGTGTCCGTTTTTCCTTGTAACTTATGATCTTTTGTCCTTTTCACGATATCCATTCCTAAAATACACAAGTAAACAAACACAAGCATATATATATGGTATTTTATGACATTTTTATGCATTTAAAGCTTGAAAAGAACGATGAGATCATGTATAAATGCCATCTCATCACTCCCCCATACTAAGCCATTGTCGTGCCCTCACGCAATGCTAGAATAAAGTATCTAAGCATCACCAAAGTTCAAATTTATTAACCTTTATTGAAGAGTAAAAAGACTTGCAACATACTACGAAGATGTGTAAAAACATAATGTATGATTTTCATCACAAAAAGTGACTTTTTAGGGTCAAAGAATAGAGACAAGTAAATGTCCCTTAGAGTAAACTTAGTCATCCTTGATTGTCATACATTCCATGCTAAGTGTAAAAACAAGATCATTGTTGGTACAAGTCACAATGCTAACACTACTCATACGTCCAAATTGTGTAATACTTTTTCTCCCCGCAATCCTAGTTATTATAAAAGGAAATGGGTTACTAGCATTTTTTATCTATTTGTCATGGATCACAAGTGATTCATTTTGACTTATTTGAGTAGTTATTAGTCCGAAAGCAAAGTAGCACGATTTGATCAATAGTTAACCGAAGGACAAAATCTTTTAAAACGGCTTCTCGTGTATCTCCTTAAGTTCATATCTTGGCATAACTCGTTTCACGATTTGAGACCTTTCTCGGACCGATATTTGGCATGTACTTCATACTTCAAATCTTGGGAAGACGTTCTTGAAATAATGGTCTTCTCTTCATATATTTGGAATTTCTTCACTTGACGTTTTTAAGAGATTCTTCATATTGGACCACGACTTCATCATTTTTCTTCAATCTTTACTTTGGATTTTGATATACAACGATCCGCCTCCTTTTCGGACTTGGATATATTTATCCTCATACCTTGTTAGGGTCTTTTTGGATAGACTTTCTCCATTCTTTAGGGGAGTAATAGCTTTTCGTCGTGTGTCTCGATCCTTCATATTGATTTAGGAATAATGATACTTCACATCATCTTTGGATCTTTAGCAAAAATAGAGCTCCTCATGCCTTGTTAGGGCCTTTTTGGATGATCGCCAATCTTCGCGTCCCGCTTCAATAAGTTATGCCTTGGCTATGAACTCTATTCAACCCCGAGCAACTTTTAAACGATCTTGCGCTAGAGGCTAAGTAACCTTTCAAATCGTACGACCTTACTTATTGCAATTATGATTTATTCCTAATGCATTGATCTTATGGGAAGAAAAAGCCACAATTAAAAACATATGAGTTTTTGAAAGAACACTTTCATGTTCTACGTTTAGCATGATCACTTGTCTAACTCTATCATTTCTCGTTCTTCACTATATAAAGACCTCTAATTAAAGAGACTCGTGAATACTTAGCCATGCAAGTCAAAATTAAGCCAAATTTGGATTAGCTTTCATTAAGACTATATCAAATCAAAGTTTTGGGTTTTCAAGCCACCTATAGGATCTTGCACTTTCTTGGACTTTTTCAAGTTTAGAGAATGCGTTTTAAAGTTCCCTTGATAAGTGACTTTCTAGAATCAATTATAGAAACTTGCGAAAAGTTCTTGTTCTTAACCCGAATGAATTAAGACTTTCGCGTTTTAAAGCTCCCTATATAAAAGTCTAGCAAAACTTGAATTGAGCGGGTTAAGGAATGTAAATGGCTCCAAATGCCCATCAAGTCAAAAATTAACTCTTATTCTACCCAACGGAAAATATACATTTGTGTCTTAAAAACACTTATGAAAACTAAGAAAAATTTTAAAATTTGGCCATTTTTAGCCTTATTAGCAAAACAAAACATTAAAAGTTGGAAAGCGTGAGGGCGTAGCAAAGCAAGTATCTATTCACCCCCCATACTAAAAGTAAACATTGTCCTCAATGTTTCGAGTCTAAAGGTGGAGCACCCCCATACTAGAGACGAAGAGTCGAATGCTTAGGATCTAGCATGGAAAGGGTGATCAACAATATATCTAAAGCCATTTATTAAGTATACTAAAAGATAATTGTTAGAACAATAAAGGATATGTCATGGAATCGTGAAAAACTTCTTCAAACGAACGATGGAGGCTCACGTAAACGAACACGAGAGTCTTCAATCGTAGATGATGATGATGATCTAGATAACACAATCACAAACAACCACGAGACAACGAGTTGAAAGGGTACAAGTCCCCTTATTAGTGAATAGTGAGCATAAAAGATAAGCATGGGATCTCCCCCACGAGGCACCTCGTTTTTGATTAACGAGTCATGAGCTCGACTCGATCCCCTCAATGCTAATTATCATTGGGGAAGGTGACTTGGTCGAGGGCAACCATTGAAGGAATTTCCCCACCAAAGTAGTGCTTAGGCCTATGTCCATTCACCTTGAAATTAGGACCATCATCTTGAGCTAGCTCAATGGTCCCATATGGAAACACTTGTGTAATGGTGAACGGACCCGACCAACGAGATTTCAATTTCCCGGAAAATATCTTAAGACGAGAGTTAAAAAGCAACACTTGATCTCCAACGTTAAAAACCCGGTTTTTAATCTTTGAATCATGAAACTTTTTAGTCTTTTCTTTAAAAATTAATGAATTTTCATAAGCATTATCCCTTAATTCATCCAATTCATTCAATTGTATTTTCCGGTGATCTCCCGCGGTCTTCAAGTCAAAATTTGCATGCTTAAGGGCCCAATATGCCTTATGCTCCAACTCAATGGGCAAATGACAATTCTTCCCATAGACTAACTTATAAGGAGTGCAACCGATAGGTGTCTTATAAGCGGTCCTAAAGGCCCATAAAGCGTCATCGAGTTTGTCGGACCATGAAGCACGGTTTTCTCCAATTGACCTCTCTAAAATCCTCTTCAAAGCTCGGTTCGAAACCTCGACTTGCCCACTCGTTTGTGGGTGATAAGCCGTAGAAAGACGATGTGTAACTCCATATTTCTTTAGAACCTTTTCGAATTGGTCATTACAAAAATGGGTTCCACGATCGCTTATAATAGCACGAGGGGTTCCGAACCGAGAGAATAGTTGCTTCAAAAACTTCACTACCACACGAGCATCATTAGTAGGCAAAGCCTTAGCTTCCACCCACTTAGAAAGGTAGTCCACCGCGACGAGGATATATTTGTTGCCATGAGACGATGGGAACGGCCCCATAAAGTCTATTCCCCATATGTCGAAAATCTCACATACTTGAATTATGTTTTGCGGCATTTCATCACGTTGAGACGATTTTCCTGGACGTTGGCACGAATCACACGACTTCACAAGTGCGTGTGCATCACGATAGATAGAAGGCCAAAAGAAACCGGCATCGAACACTTTCTTAGCCGTGAGATTAGCACCGTGGTGACCACTCGTAGGTCCCTCGTGACAAGCTCTAAGGATATTAGAAGCTTCGGCACCAAACACACAACGTCGAACGAGTTGATCCGCACAAATTCTAAAGAGATAAGGGTCGTCCCAAAAATAGAACTTGACGTCACGAAAGAATTTTCGTTTTTGTTGTGTCGTCATACCCTTGATTATGAAATTGCCCGCATGGTAATTTGCAATGTCGGCAAACCATGGGGTTGTGTCTTTAGAATTCACTACACCGAGAGTCTCAAGAGGAAATATTTCGGTAATTTCCTTGTTCTCGAAAACATCTTTGTGAGGATCTTCTAGACGAGAGAGATGATCGGCCGCTAGATTCTCGGCTCCTTTTTTGTCAAGCACGGTGACATCAAATTCTTGGAGGAGGAGCATCCAACGAAGCAATCTCGGCTTAGCATCTTGCTTAGCTAAGAGATACTTGATAGCCGAATGGTCGGTATACACAATGCTTTTGGTTAAGACGAGATAAGGTCGGAATTTCTCAAAAGCATAGACCACGGCAAGGAATTCCTTTTCCGTTGTCGTGTACTTTAATTGAGCCTCGGTCATCGTCTTACTAGCATAGTGGATAGGACGAAAATGCTTGTCATAACGTTGCCCTAAGACGGCCCCTATAGCATAATCACTTGCATCGCACATGATTTCAAAGGGTAATTCCCAATTAGGAGCAACAAGAATGGGAGCTTCGGTAAGTTTCCTTTTGAGAGTCTCGAAAGCCTTAACACAATCCTCATTAAAGTTAAAAGGAGCATCCTTCTCGAGAAGGTGTGTCATAGGACGAGAAATCTTTGAAAAGTCCTTGATGAAACGACGATAAAAGCCCGCGTGGCCTAGGAAACTCCTAACTCCCTTAATGGTTTTGGAAATGAGGTAACTTGGCGATGACGTCTACCTTAGCTTTATCGACCTTAATCCCCGCCTTCGACACCTTATGTCCTAAGACGATTCCTTGTTTTCACATGAAATGACACTTTTCCCAATTAAGCACAAGATTGGTTTCTTCACAACGTTTTAACATTTGTTCGAGATTAGATAAACATGACGTGAACGAATTACCAAACACCGAGAAGTCATCCATAAACACTTCCATCGACTTCTCAATCATATCGTAAAAAATAGCCATCATACACCGTTGAAACGTACCGGGTGCATTACAAAGTCCGAAAGGCATCCTACGATAAGCGAACGTTCCATAAGGACACGTAAACGTAGTCTTCTCTTGATCACGAGGGTCGATAGGGATTTGAAAGTAACCGGAAAAACCATCTAAAAAGCAATAGAATTCATTTCCCGCAAGTCGCTCCAACATTTGATCCATGAAGGGCAATGGAAAGTGGTCTTTACGAGTGGCGTCATTTAACTTTCGGTAGTCAATACACACCCTCCAACCGGTCACAACACGAGTGGGAATTAACTCGTTGTTTTCATTGGGTACAACGGTCATTCCTCCCTTTTTAGGGACACAATGGATTGGGCTCACCCATGGGCTATCGGATATAGGATAAATCATTCCCACGTCAAGGAGTTTAAGGACCTCCTTTTTAATGACATCGTGAATTTTGGGATTCACCCTTCTTTGACTTTGAATTGCGGGTTTGTAGTCCTCCTCCATTAAAATATTATGAGTACAAAATTTTGGGTCAATACCCTTAATGTCGGATATTTTCCACGCAATTGCCCCTTTATGAGCCTTAAGAACTTTCAAAAGCTCGGTTTTTTCATTATTAGCAAGACCTTTTGCAATAATAACCGGCAACTTGTCATCACCTTCCAAGAATGCGTATTCATGGTGAGAAGGAAGATCTTTCAATTCAAGGATAGGTGGTTCCTCGATCGAAGATTTTGGTTCAACACTCATAACTTCCATCGGCGAAAGAAATGGTGGAATAGAAGTATCATCACTAATCAACACCTCGTCTTCATTGTCGATTTCATTTAAAGTGAGATCGCCTCCTTGTAATGGAGTGAGATTTGGTATGGAATTAGCAAGAATCGGATCCAAAATAGTGGGATTGCCACTTGACGAGCTATCGGAAAAACCTAACACTTCTTGTGAAAACTCATCGCAAACTACATCAACGATGTCAATGTGATTGATGGTAGCGATTGCATAAACATGAGAAGGTTTCGAGTTTTGAGTAGCGTTTATAACAAGTTCCTCTTCGTTGAATCTCAAAGTGATAGTTCTCGCATGAACATCGATAAGCGATCTCGAAGTGTCTAAAAATGATCGACCTAAAATTAGAGGAACTTGAGGATCCGCGGGGATGTTAACTACTATAAAATCAACGGGATAGTAGAACTTCCCCACTTTCACGAAAACATCATCGGCTACTCCACATGCCATAATTGTAGAATGATCGGCCATCTCGATGGACATGTTCGAAGGAATGAGAGCCGGAAGCGAAAGCGAATTCCAAATGGAAAATGGCATCAAATTAATGCTCGCACCAAGATCGGCCAAGGCGAGGCATTCTTTCATATCTTGTATGTCACAAGGAATGAGAAACTTTCTGGGATCACCAACTTTTTCCGGTATGCGGTTAAGATAAACCGAAGAACAATTAGCAAGCTTTTAAAGCTTTTCCTTATCGCTCATCATACTTTTAAAAGTGGAAGCGAAACGAGGCATATATAACAACGCGTCGGCTAAACTCACATCAAAATGCACTTGTTGAAACATTTTTATAAAAAGCTCGATTTGTTGTTTGTTACGTTCTTGCAACTTCTCTTTGTTTCGTCTTGAAGGGTAGGGTAAAGATGGTGTGGGTTGGTCATTAGGCAACGGCCTTGGAAACTCGGGTTCCATAATTGGTATTGGTTCAACCGTAGGTGTGGTATGAGCGGTACTTCGTGGGATTGTAATGTTCTCCTTTTCGACCATCACCCCGGGTTCTTTCTCGATTTCCTTCTCCTTAGAAGTACTTGTACGAGAGATTGGTTCCTTGAAAGTTTTACCATTCGTGTAGTAATAACCTTCATTTCTCCCTTCGGGTTTGCAATGGTATCACTAGGAAGACCACCCGAAGAAGAGGGTTTACACATGATTGCTTCAAAAATCTTAGCCATTCGGTCCTTAAATTTTGATTGCCTAGCATCCGCTTTTAATAACTCTTGCTTAATCTCATGTTGTCCTAATTCCATCTTTTGTTGGTTTTGGTGTAGACGTTGGACATTTCCTTCCATTTTGTTTGCATGAGTTTTAAGTTCATTAGCAAGTTCATTTTTAAGCTCGTTTTTCAACTCGGATCTTAAGCTAATCATCTCACGTTGCATGTTGTCAAATTTAGCATCATTTGCTTTAGCATAATCCAAAAATTCTCCTTGCAAATTTTTAGTGTGAGCATTTTGAAAACCTTGTGTAGTGTTTTGAAAATCACGGTTTTGGTTTTGATTAGAGATTTGTCCATTCCCACTTTGATAATTCCCCTTGTTGTAATTGCGTGTGTTGCCTTGGTAATTACCTTGGTTGTTGTTTCGATAATTGTTAACATTTTGGTTTGGTGGAGCTTGATTTTGGCGGGAACCTTGGCCGTTTTGGTTGTAAGTTCCCGTTGCTACATAAGCACTCGAAGTGTTACCATCCGCGGTAATGCACTCGGAAAGATCATGAGCTCCCCCACAAGATAAACAACTCTTAGCAACCGCTTTAACCGAAGCGGAATTGGAAGCTTCTTGAGCCTTCCAATGGGACATAAGATTAGCAAATCTATCAAAAAACCGATTTTCCTCATTAGCTTCATCATGTAAGGCGTTAATGCTACGAGACGATTGTGACGAAGATGACGAACCCATATTGGCAACACTCGGTGTGTTACGAGGGTTATAAACCTTAGATCTATTTTCAATGATTTGTAAAGCCTCATTTGTCGTCTTGCACAAAAAATTACCACCCGCGGCGGCATTCAAATAATCTCGTTCATGATCATTAAGCCCATTATAAAAAGTATCCACTTGATGCAATTCCGTAAAATCATGGTGTGGACATTCATGTAACATTTCTTTGAATCGTTCCCATGCCATTGAAAAACATTCATTATTTCTTTGCACAAATCGTGAAATCTCATTTTTCAAGTGTGTTGTTTTAGATGGTGGAAAAAACTTGTTCACAAACTTAGAAACGAGATCGGCCCATGTCAAAATCGAATTTGGCGGTTCTTTCTCGAGCCAAATTTTTGCGGGTCCATCCAACGAGTATGGAAACAACATCATCTTAATGGCGTCATGTGGAACATCCTTAAATTTGCTAGTGGCGGTGAGACGGTTGAAATTCCTAATGTGGTAATGCGG
Organism: Glebionis coronaria; assembly: GCA_025667525.1. Lineage (NCBI taxonomy): Eukaryota > Viridiplantae > Streptophyta > Magnoliopsida > Asterales > Asteraceae > Glebionis > Glebionis coronaria. The sequence continues at coordinate 86,254 of JANFOE010001718.1, read as the reverse complement.
GTTGTCTTTCTCGTGACCTCTAAACTTATTTGCTTGCAACATCGATATTAAACCCGTCTTAATTTCGAAATTCTCCGCAAGGATGGCGGGAATTACAATAGCCTCTCCAAAACCCTCGGTGGGTGCTTGTAGCAACTCCATCATAGTACGATTAGCCATGACGACTTCTTGTTCTACAATAGGTTCAACAATTGGAGGTTCTTCAACAATCAACGTCTCTTGATTGGCTTGCTTTTGAAGTCGTTTACGAGCTCGTTTTGCTTGATTACGAGTGATCATAAACTTCACGAAGAATGGGAGGTGAGCAAAGAAGATTCTTTTTGGGTGTTTTGTGAATTTTCAAATTATTTTTTTTTGTGTTTTTGATGATATTTAATTTTTTTGGATTTTGGTGTATCTTCGTAGACAACAATCTACAAAATCTCCCCTCGAATCAAACTCTTGATTAAAGAAGCCTCAAAGGAATGAAAACGATCACGTGGAGTGAACGCCTTCGAATGACTTTAGAACTTTGGTGAAAACCAAATTGTTCAAGAGGGTTTAATCACAAAGAAACCAAGCAAATATATTATACGTAATAATACTTTGGGCGGCAAAACCCTCGATTAGCCTTCAATCTTAAAATACTCACAAGCAAGCGGGGAAACGAGGCGGCGCGAAGCACTTAAGAGCCTTTTTCCTTAGGGTATATTTTATAATACCCGCCTTATACCCACCTTATAGTTTGTATTTTTCAAAATCGAGCTTCACGAAAGTATTTATCTATTTTTGCCTTTTTCTTTTTGTTTGAGATTCGAATACAATAATTAGGAGATCAAATCCCAATTAAGGTTGTGTTTTCACACTTTTGGAGAAATTGTATATTGATTGTGATACTTAATACAATATAGTAATAATATTTGTACAAGAAAAACCAAGAAAACCGATAATACGTATTAGTAGAGTTCTACTAATACAAATACTATTTGGTTAATACTAAAAACAACAATGCAAATTAATCACGACACACCTCCCCGGCAGCGGCGCCAAAGTGATTGTGGTAAATTACACCTTTTAGGAAAAATGCGTAAAAGCGGTAAATATTGAACAAAAGACTTTAGGAAAAATCAAGTGTTAATGACCCAAATAAGTTCGTTTCCCAAGGAGGTATATGTGTGTGACTAAGATGTACAAGATTTGAGATTAATATTTGGTTTAGAAGGGGATTAGAAGAGAAAATGACGAAGTCGTAAAAATAAAAATTAACACAAAATCACTATTAGAAAGTTAAGACGTAGAACCTAAAAAATCACCAAAATTAAAATAAATTCTAAAAATTACCAAAAATTCACTAAAAATCAAAAATAATAAACTAAGAGTTTACCAATTATCAAAACTTTTTCAAACCTTTTAAATAATTAAATATTCAATTTTTAAATGCTAATTAAAGCCCTAAAAATCAAATAAATTATCAAAAAGCCCAAATAAAGATTTTTCAATTGATAAAACTCTAAATTGACCTAAAATGATTAAAAACTATTTTTAGAAATTTTAAAACTAATTAAACCTATTTAAAATGATTTAAAAACTATTAAAACTTAAAATAATTATAAAAATTAATCTATAAGTGAGAAAATTATTCTAAAAGTTACTAAATTCCTATTTTAATGTATTTAACCTAATAAAAATGTAAAAAGTTGGAAAAAGTAAAATTTTAAAAAATAATAATAAAATAATAATAAAATAATATTAAAAAATCCAAAAATTATAAATAATTCTAAAAACTTGCAAACTAGTTTATTTTAACCTAAATAATCAGAAAATGAAAGTAAAATTACCAAAATACCCCTAATGGGCCCTCAAATGGGCCAAATCCAAAAACAGTCAACCTAAATGGGCTTTTGGGCCCAAAAAGTCAAACTTGGCCCAATTGACTTGGAAAAGCCCTATCTGACTTAAAATTTAATTCTAAGAACAAAACTCTAAAGGCCCAAAAGCTGAAAATGTGCTTATCACAGCTTATTGAACACAAAGATTATTCTTATTGGGCTTTTCAACCCATTAAGCCATAAGCTAATGCCATAAGCTCTAATTTGACACACAACCCTCTTTTTGGATGCTTAAGAGATCTCTCAAAAGAAATTTTCAATAAGCTCACTCAATAAGCCAGAAAATAGAAAAGTAAAAATTCACAAAACGACAAAATAGTCGTTTTTGAGAAATACTGAACCTCAGAAGCTGATTCAACTTGCAAAAGCTTTCAAATGGACTAAATAAGCAATATCAATCAACAAAAATCCAATAAGCACAAGCAATAAGCCAGAATAAGCACAAATGAACTTATGTAAAAGTCAAAGGACTTGGTTTTCTAGTCAAACCTAAAAGTCAACCACCCAAATGCTCCAGGATGAACAAATGGGTCAAAATATGAGCACCTATTACAAAAACAAAGTTGTTGCTGGTTAAAATAAGCTATTATAGCTTATTGATAAGCTGACACCAAATTTGCACTAGCAGTGGCAACCTGTAGGGGAAAGGAGTTCCCACTGCTTTGACTAATTGACCAAGCTTATTTGAGAGTTCTGGTTTGATTCAATTGGAAACAAAGGTACCCTTGTGATCAGTGAACCACAAGGAGTCAATAGCAACAATAGAATCACAAAATTATCCACACAATAAGCCACAATAAGCCAAACAGTCCACAGATATGCTCCAGGTATGCAAATAAGCAGTTTAGCACTTAATAAGCAGATTTCAGCAAAATAAGCCAACCAAACTTAACCAGATGCATACACAAGCTATATAAACTAACAATGAACACAAAGCAACAAGAATCAAACACTGAATCAAAGTAAATAGCAAGATCAAAGCACAAAAAGTTACTGATGAACAAAGAACATATGCAGAAACAAGTTTGCTGATATACTTGACACTTGATCCAGTTTCAAGCCTCAAATCCTTCTACCCTGGTGTGATTAGCTATGATTTAGCACTTGTTACCCTTAACCTATGCTTAGATCTAGGTGTCCTCAAAATCCTAGCCAATTTTACCAAGTTATGAAGATTTTATAGCGAATTTATGAATCAATGTGTTCATGACCACAAAACCTGCAAACAGATGAGCAAATACTCCCAAATAACAGATACCAATACTTGCATACAACACACAAGCACTTAACCAACCACAAATCCAACTTATGTAGTAATCCCAAACACCCTTTTAAAACTTATTTTCACAAATTTTCAAAGGATCATTAAGATTCAACCCACAAATTAGATCAGTAACACCTCATTAACATCAAACAAAGCCATATCAACAATAAACATCCACAATAACACAGATTCAAGCACAAATCCACAAAAATCACAAATATTCAGAAACTTAAAGAGAAAATGAAAAGGGAAGAAGGTGCAAACCTCCAAGACCTACATCCAGGCCCTGGATTGTTTGAGCTGCGGTACTAGTAAAACAAGTACCAGCTTCCAATGCTGCTAAGATGAACAAACACAAAGGTGAGATCAAATAAACAAGGACTTTCTGATTTTTGAAACCCAAGCTTTATCAACTAAAACCTTGCCTCAAAAACCTTCAAACATATAAATGGAACTCAGAATTAGGCTATTCCAACACCAAACTTTTAATAAACAAGAATAAGATTTCTCAAAATTCAGAAAATCAAATTTTATTACTTAAAAAGGAATTACAAAGATTGATAGCCTAAAACTGGAACAAAGGGACTCTCACATGTTGAGGTCTCCTTTTATAGGCAAATGCCTGGCTAAACACTATTCACAAACCCTAGAAGTGAAATTCCCTAAATGCCCTAAGTCTTATAGACGTTTTCTTGATGTGAGCTGTCCAAAATGCATCCAAATCGTTTAAAATAGCTTTGTGATGAAGCAATGAGTGTCAGCTGTTGATCTTGACACGTGGCTAAGCTTGGAGCCCAAGTTGTGTTCTGATTGGTGGATGGGTTTGAATGGTGGGGCCTATTGGCGAGTGGAGATGAGGGTTTTGTGTGTGAGATGTGATTCTACACATGTGAATCAAACGTGTGCCTGGGTAATTTGTTTTTACCCTTTGTTTTAAGTGAGATGGTAACTGGGTTCTTGGGGTGAATAGTAAAGTTTTTGATCCGTTTTTGTAGGAAAGAAAGGTGCTTGGCGCATTTTCAGTGTTTAAATGTTTCATATGCACAAGTTTAGCCCTCCTCTTTCCTTTCTTTGTCACTTGGAGATAAAAGTTTGTCAGCGCCCAATTAAGCTTGTAACAACTTTCACCACTTGGCAATTTTGGCACATATCTTTTCAAAAGGGTTTTCAAGGGTTGTTTTTGCCATTTTGAGATATTTCAAGGACTGATTTTGAACATTCTTGATCTTCAAAGGTCTTCATTGTATCTTTGACTTTATGAGGGACCATTATTGGCAATTTTGATTTGTTGAGGGACTATTCTTGCAATTTCTTCAAAGTTGAAGGACCTTTTGTGCAATTTTGACAAACTTAAGGGACCAAACTTGTAATTATGAATTTACAAGGGTTTTAAGTGTCATTTCTTCAATAAATGAGGATCAATCTTGTTTGTCATCAAGTCTTCAAGGTATTTTGTTGAGAATTCCATGATTAGGGCCCGGTTCTTTGTACGACTTCGTTACTCGTGTCCGTTTTTCCTTGTAACTTGTGATCTTTTGTCCTTTTCACGATATCCATACCTAAAATACACAAGTAAAAAAACACAAGCATATATATGGTATTTTATGACATTTTTATGCATTTAAAGCTTGAAAAGAACGATGAGATCATGTATAAATGCCATCTCATCAGACGGTCGGACCCGTCTAATGTAAACTTTTTGTAACTCATATACTGATGTATAAGTACATATTACAAGTAAAAACCGATAAAACTCGAGATTTATAACTTATGGACATTAACGGGCCAAAATAGCCTTATTACACTATTAACCCGACAAGTTTGGCTAAACACTAATGGACTTACTCATTTGGCTTAACCCACTTGGGCCCAACATATGAGTATAGGCCTGATATTAAAAACTATAATTGGGCTAATATAAAGGATTGGACTTTAATGGGCTATTTGGGCTTTAATATGGAATTGGATTGAAACTAGTATAACTAGTCTAAATTTGACTAACACATAACACTTTAATGTGTATGAAGAGATAAAATCCCACTTGATCATCATCATACTTATAATATCATCATATATACACATAGCCATTGTTTTTATAAAGTCATTGGACAAGAGTAATACGAGTATTATTAGTCTAGGTTTCCGTAATTGAAGAACGTATCGTACATCCAAATCGACGATAACCCGCCTTTCCCAATCAACGTGAGTTCATAGCCTCGCACTCTTTAAAATATTTTTATGAAATGTTTTATAAACCCGCGAGGGAGATAACATGTTAGTTTTAATAAAATAGGACTCCAGTTGTCCCGATTGTTTGCTTATTGATTTGGACCCGAATGATATATGACCCGATGAATGATTATATGACCCAGCGAATGAAATGAAATGGATTATTATTAGTTAGGTTATGTCACTAAAAGTCCCATTATCAAGAATTGTTAACTACCGGGATTTGGTAGACGCTTATGCATATAATAGTACTATTTGGGGAAGATCACCCCAGTTCGTGCCTTGACGGTTGATCCCCGTCGTGCCACATTGATTGGTAAGCGAATTTATGTATGAGAAGATTTATATAAGCGTGATTATTGTGCCGACACGCTGTTTTAGATGGTAAATGAGTTTCGGGATAGCTACCCGTTGTTTGTTATAGTAAGGTAGCAATGTCATGCGGCTTATAATAATCCAATAACAAAAATACTGCTATACGCATTGAATTACAATATATTTCCTGACTAGCAATACGGGGTCTTATTATTGATATTATGTTTGTGTTTTGGTTTTACATAACCATATTCATATAACGGTTTTCATTTAACTCTGTACAACGTTATAAGAAGTCTTGTATGATGTTTTTACGACATTGGTTCATATAATGGTTTTGAAGGCAAAAGCCTATAGTATGATTTACAACAAAGATTTGTATAAAATGTTTTTGGCTTATTTTATGGCCTACGACAAAGAATTGTTCAAAATGTTTTTCGGTAATAGTTTTATTCCGATAATATATTAACGGATTTCATTAAACTCTATGAATTCACTCGGCGTTTTTGCTGACCTTTTCTTTTAACATGTTTTATCTCAGTTACTTGAAGGTAATTCTCGGGAAGACGACAAGAATTTATGGCCCGCACTTAAATAACAATTTCCATTCAAATATTTTGTAAATTGTATGAAATACTATGACTTGGGACCTATGTAAATTTGATATTCATGAATGGAAAATGATTTATTATTAAACGACGCGATTTTTATGCGTTGTCTATGATTTGAGTAATGCGCTATCCCATAACACCAACGACTCTTCCGCTGAACTAAAGTATGAATATTTGGGGGTGTTACAGTTTGGTACCAGAGCTCTCGTTATAGAGAACGAAATATTTTTAAAACCAAGGGTTTGAATAAAACATTTCAAAATATTTTAACTCTAAACATTTTTTTCAAAATGTCTAAAAATCTTTTGACTATAACGGTGCCGAAGAATACCCGAGTTATCGACAAAGCCAGATTGAGAAGTGTTATTTTAATATATATATATATATATATAACTTGGATTATATATATATGTTGTAATTTGATTACATGATGGTTTGATGATTATTTTAATACGTATACGAGATATTTATAATACATAGATTGTCACAAGTAACCCTAAATCCTCTAGTATATTAATCTAAGCTATTCCTGTAGAAAATCTAGCTATCCTAGATCTAAACCAAGTTATGGATGTTCATGATCCCAACGAAATGGTTGATATTCGTAGAAATGTTGATATTAGTTGATTGTGATATTAAAGAAGAATTGGCGAGATTAGATCTGATATCGATGTCATGACGATCTTTCATTATAGAGTGGAGTTTGACAAAATGTTACCACCTGGAAAGTTGTCATCTGATTTGTTGTCACCCAATTCTTAAATTTGAAATCGAAAGGGTGAATGTTGCACTTGAGGCTGTCATTAGAACCATTACCCAAAAGCCTCATGCCACTAGTACCTTTCCGAGAAGTCTAATTGAATGTGTGGGTCATTTCATACTAGCGACTCATTTGATAACTATTGTTGAAAGAGCTATAGTATTGGAAATTAAGTGTTGTTCATATCAAACTTTTATTGCCCTTTCGAGGTCTAAGAATAAGGTTGAAAGTATTGGAGACTGTGGTAGGATATCACATTGAGTATGATTTGAATGAAACTTGAATGAAGGAAAATGTTAACTTGTATGGAATATTAGAGTGTTAAGAGGAAGTCGTTGAGTCCTATGATTGAATTATAAGGTTTTAAATGATTGTTGGATCGTGTTAAGGGTTGTTCCTAGGCCACTGTCCAATAAACGAGGATGCCTAGTGTCCAGGAAATAAATTGAAGAAATCTTCTTCTGAGTTGGGACCAATGGATCTTCCGGGATAGGTGGAACACCTAATGAGTCTTGTAGATTAGTATTCATTATGGTATCTTTTAAAAATCCCTAACTTAACTAAGACATCAGTTGCTAGGATGAGTTCTTGGAATTGTATAACATGGAAACACGTAATGTGTTACGGTACAATTTTGACTTGTTTGTGATTAATGAAAAGACTACCTTTGATTGCTAAATCTTACATGTATCGATGTTATCTATCTTTTATTGCTTCATCCTAATGTTCGCATTAGTGATACAACCATCGAAAATTTACTCATCTCGATTTGTGTTACGTTGTGGATTATTCTTTTTGAGTGCCATCGAGGTCATGAACTTCATGATTAATTGGCTAAGCTCATTTCCTATTAAATTGTAGTTAGTTCTTGGTGAACAAATTTTCATCACTCTTTTGCAGATCACTCATTGTTTTTATAAGATACAATAGTATCCCTTGTGAAAAATTGAATTTTCATCACTGTAAGGACTATTTAAAGTGAGACTTATAAATAATCATTATCAAAATAAAGTTGTTTATTAAACACCTTGGAAAACTTAATTGTTTTAACAACAAAGAGAATCTCTGTAAATTCATTTTGATTCTTATTCCAGAATTAAGTATGAAAATATTTTCATTTTAAACATGATGACAAAGTTTTGACGAACTGAGTATTGCATCGTTAATCCTAAAATTGTATATAGTTGCGCGCCTACATACAATTTGGAAACGGCCATGCAAGACTGATTAGTAGTCACCATAAAATTGTTAATAAACATTACATTTTCCTTGAAATTGTGAAAGATTGAAATTTTGTGAGATCTACAAGAAGTGCAAATAAAGGGACATATTGTTAGAGACACCTACATATGTGCCCGTACCATTTATTATTCTGAGTCAAATTTACTCATTTGTGGATATTGTCTTAATTGACAATTGATATCCCCTCCTTGTCCAATTCTCTCGTTGTGTGATTCTTTGGAAAAGTATATGATTATCGAGTGTTGATACCCAACTGGATGTATCGACGTTCCTATCATTTCTTTTGATTAGATTTCATTTGAATGACATGGGTAACGATCCGAGGAGCTTTCGAATGCGTACTCAAATCATGAAAACATGGGATAGACTCATATTCGTTAATGTTTTCATCTGTATCTAATTTGAAATTCTCTCGCGTAGATCATGCGTTAACCTTACTCTTAAGGTTAGTTATGTCTCTAGATATCCTTGAATTTGTGAAGGATTGTGAATTATTATTAGTCTTTTGAGAAGTTCACATCTTATCAACAACAATGAAACTAGAAAGTTCGTAGTGCCATTAGAATGGATTGATTGATTATGACAAGACGGCATTGTCTTAATTGATGGGAACTCGAGTAGAATTCCCCTAAAAGATAAGATGTTGATTATAAAAAAATGAGCAAAATAATTCTTGATGGATGATCATATCCTGCATTAGACTTGAAATTATATCGTGAATGATTATGAACCAGTCATAAATATTGTAATCTAGAAAGAACTTAAAGTAAATGTATTAAAAGATGTTTCTGTTATCTGAAATTTTAGGAGGTATTTGTTGGTGAATTACCTAGACTTTCGCCATTAAGGAAAGTTGAAATTGTTATTGATTATATTCCCGGTGTTGCACCTGTGGCATGTGCAATGTACGTCAGCACCATCTGAAACAAAAGAATTACCGTGCAACTGAGAGAGTTGTCAGAAAAAGCTTTTATTCTACCAAGCTCGTCATCATGAAGATCTATGGTGTTATCATTCCTTATATTTATTAAATTACCGTGAACTAGGTAGATTGATGATCAAAATCTATATTCACTACCCAAGATGATAGATTTGTTCGATCATTTACAAGCTTCTAGCGTATATTCAAAAATTTTGATACACGACATGGTTATCATCAACTTCGCGTCCGCGAAGAAGATTATCTATTCCAATCACTACATCCAGAACTGTAATGAACATTATGAGTTTCATGTGATGTCGTTTGGATTGACCAATACACATGTAGCATTCATAAAATTGGTGAATCACGTGTGTAGGTTGTAATTTGATAAATTCATGCTTGTGATCATTAAGGACCATCTGTTTGTTTATAAGAATAGGAAGGAGTTAATAATCGTTTATAAGACTGCCATGAGTTGGCCGAGCAATGAAAACCTGTACCTTGAGTATCTAACATATGATTTAAGGCTTAGTCCTTTACATTATTTGACCGTGTGATTAATAGATAATTGAATCTATATTGACTCTTCAAAGATTAGAGCCATTAAGGCTTTGGATTTTACCAAAAAGAAAGTGGAAATATGTTTTGACAAATAATCTATCAAAGGATTTTTAAGGGATTATTCCCTCATACCCAAATCATTTCACTAGACTCCTTTAGGGGTAAATGTTTGTGTATACCTCAAGACAACCTAGGAGGAATTGAGGAAACTATTTAAACCATGACTTGAAATTTGAAACGACAAAATTTTGCTTTTCAACTAAGAAAATTTTGACCAAAGTATAAACAAAGATTTTTCGAACATTTACACATCTTGTTAATTATTCTCGATAAATCAACAAAAATCGTGTTAATTAAATTCAAATTTATTTTGAACATTTTTTATAATTCAACGAACTGAGAAATTTAAAAAAAATTAAAAAATTTACGTTGATGTTTCATAAAAATTAAATATTTATTATTTAATTGCTTGTAGTAATTATCGACGCTTTAGACGTCGGATTGAGTAAAACGGATAAAAATGATAATTGAAACGAAACTAAAACTTATAAAATATGAAGAAAGAATTTTTGAATGAATACGGTCATGATAATTATTTCATCAGGAAATGTGAATGTAGATACTGACACTATAGAAAGGATAAAAAATCAATTAGGATATGTTCCTTAATAATGACTGTGCAAAATAAATTGCTGAGAAATTTAAAAATAGCCGATGCTTGTAAAAAGGATAATATAAATAATAAAAAGGGGTTCGCGGCTAATGTGAACCATTAGTAATAAGAACCGATGGCGTTAAATGATTAAAAGGCCACTTGTGGTTGCCTAAATATGTAGATTTAGAGATTTAGTCATGTTGGAATCTCATAAGATTAAGTATTCCATTCATGCCATTTCTGATTAAGTGTATCTTTATCTAAAGAAGTTGTACTGATAGCAAATTATGAAGGCAGACATCGCCTCATACATTAGTAAACGTCTAACTATTGCAAAGGTCGTCATCTGAATTTGATTCGATTTGGGTCATCGTCGACAGACTGACCAAATCTACTAATATCATACCCGTTGATGATAAAATCTCGATGAAAAAATTGACACTTTGTATTTAAAAGAGTTGTGTAAACATAGTGTGCAGTATCAATCATCTCTATCAAGATCCTCGCTTCGCATCGAATTTCTAGAGATTTACTCAGAAGTCATTGGGAACGAACCTTGATGAGAGTACTGTTTACCACCCCAATCGAAGGGATGAGGTAAAGTAACGATACAAAACACTAGAAGTGTTGTTTTATGCTTGAATAATTAAACTTTGTTAATGAACGGGATAATCGTTTTCCTTTGGAGAGATTATCATTGATAATTATCGTGTGAGGATTGAGATCTATTCTTGTTAGGATCTAAATATTAGATCATCTGTAGGCAGGAGTTGGGATGAAGAGATCCGACATACACCCATTGTGAGTTGGACATGTCTTTTAGGTTTAAGGTTGCCTATGATGACAAACCTAACCTTACAAAATACCCAACCCGCGAGACCTGAAATGATTGTTGAAATTAGGATCTGATTATTGACTGCCAGTAGTGGGCAGGAGGTTAAGTAAATATGAAGTGTAGATCTTGAAGTGCCGGATGGGTAGAAAAGCTATGCCAAAAATTTTCACCATGGAGAAGCGAATTGATGATCTGAAAAATCATGGAAATAAGTCCCCGTTGTATGGGACCATTGAGATAATGTAAACAGTTGGTTTGAAAGGCATATAATCTGGATCTACCCTAGGACTTCAAGGGCTGTGTGAATTATGTTTCGTATATCGAACTTGATAAAAACATCTATCAAGTGAGAATCTGATTACTTTTTGATGAAGTTTAGATCGGTGAAAAGTTGCATTCATCAAAAACCCGTGAACATCATGGATAGAGAAAGTAAGCTAACTTAAGCCTGATGGCAATTCCCATAGTTATGTTTGATGAAACTCATGTATTGTGATGAATTACACTTGTGAGAAAGGACCGGATGTAGAGGAAATACCCACATGGCTCTAACTCTATAAGAAGCGAGTAGTAAGATAAATCGATCTTTGAGGACAAAGATCCTGTTTAGGGGTAAATGCTGTGACAATCCGTCAACTTTTGGTCGATATTTTATTCTTAATTATTATTTAAAAACATCATTTTAATGTTATATTATGAACTCACTCATTTTTGGGAAGGAATTTGAGTTTACATTTTAAAGTAGCATCGACTACGTCTAAACAGGAGGACTCTACATTACATGCTATGTTTACATACACCATTTTTTGTGACAGCCCGACACTTCAGGAAATAAATTTATTCTCGAATATTATTTTAGAATTATAAATTTGTGTTGGTTCATAAACTCACAAATTTACGAGAAGAGATTATGACTTATGTGCATAATTTAACGTCTTTTACGATTAAACCGGAAACCCTAGGTTTACGTATTTACGTTTTTGAACTCCATTTTTGATGAGACAATTTTTATTAGATTCGTTTTGTGCCGTTGATTCATAATTTTTAAAAACGTTTTTTGTAAAATGACCCGAGGGCACGCAAATCGAGGAAACTAGAATCGAGGAGTACCCATAAATTATTGGAGATGAGACAAGTTTACACTTGCCTCACCCCACATGTGGCGGCTAAAAACAAGCCACAACACACCTTATGTGTAAGCTTAAACAAGCTTATAAGACACTTGTCCACTTGGTTTATCAAAAACCACCAACACTTAAAACTAGCTACCATAAACCATCTATTCTCATTTTTCAACATGCAAACCACCAAAACTCTCTCTCTTGGCTCCTTTGTCTCCGTCCCATATCACCCAAAAACACCCCATTAGATAAAAAATTCAACCATAAATCATATGTATAATTTACATATGATGAAAACCCATTGAAGTTATGAAGATTGGAGGTGATTTTAACAACTAAAAAGGAGTTTATATGGAGATCAAGGGCTGATTTTAGGAGGAGTCTAAAAATACTTGGTGATCCTAGAAGTGTTGTTGATATCTCATAAGATTGGTTACCCAAAACCAAGTCTTGTTCATCCAAAAACTCATCATTTCATCACTTTGGTGGTATAAAGATTGTTTCTTCCTATCCTCTTGTTGATTTGAATATGTAATCTTGTATTTTATTTATTTATGTATATGTATATGATGATGAATGATGATCAAAAGTATTATGTGGGGATCTTGTGTTGATAAATTTGGTTAAAATGATTAAAAACTACATGAATGTATGTTAAAATCATGGCTAAAAAGGTAGGCTGTACAAAACAGTAAAGAACTATATGATAACTTGTTAAAGTAGCTTGAATAATTTAATATACAGTAAGTTATAAGACTTTTACATATGCGAGAGTTGGCCACACAATGGAATCCATAAAATGAGTGAGATATGATCAAAACAATATTGAAGTCCAAATATGTATAGTCTGTTTTGGACGAACTGTTAGAGACATTTTGAGATTGATTGAGCAGTACCTATATCTAAGTTAATTGTAGCACATAATATGTAGTTTGTGCCACCCAGAAATGAGCTTCTATCTCCTTGTATAACTCAAGATATGGTAAAAATGGTGAAAGTAAAAATAATAATCAGATTTGTAAAATAAAAGTATGTAGTATAATATTAGCACTCAAGTAAATATAATATAAAATGTATACCTAAAACCCACTAACTTATATATTAAATATAAATAAGTATGTACTTTAATAAATAAATGAGACATTTTATAAAAATAGCAATTTGATAAGTTTTATAAGTTATAAAACTATAAACATAAGTTTTACGTCTTTTCGGCTAAAACCGTAAAACTAACGTTTTCGTCAAATAAAACTTAGACGGTCGGAACCGTCAAATGTAAACTTTTTATAACTCATATACTGATGTATAAGTACATATGACAAGTAAAAACCGATAAAACCCGAGATTTATAACTTATGGACATTAACAGGCCAAAATAGCCTTATTGGACTATTAACCCGACAAGTTTGGCTAAACACTAATGGGATTACTCATTGGGCTTAACCCACTTGGGACCAACATATGAGTATAGGCCTGATATTAAAAATTATAATTGGGCTAATATAAAGGATTGGACTTTAATGGGCTATTTGGGCTTTAATATGGAATTGGATTGAAACTAATATAACTAGTCTAAATTTGACTAACACATAACACTATAATGTGTATGAAGAGATAAAATCCCACTTGATCATCATCATACTTATAATATCATCATATATATATACATAGCCATTGTTTTTATAAAGTCATTGGACAAGAGTCTAAGACGAGTATTATTTGTCTAGGTTTTCGTGATTGAAGCACGTACCGTACATCCAAATCACCGATAACCCGCCTTTCCCAATCAACGTGAGTTCATAGCCTCACACTCTTTTAAATGTTTAATGAAATGTTTTATAAACCTGCGAGGGAGAAAACATGTTAGTTTTAATAAAATAGGACACCAGTTGTCCCGATTGTTTGCTTATAGATTTGGACCCGGATGATTATATGACCCGATGAATTATTATATGACCCCACGAATGAAATGAAATGGAATATTATTAGTTAGGTTATGTCACTAAAAGTCCCATTAGCATGAATTGTTAACTACCGGGATTTGGTAGACGCTTATGCATATAATAGTACTATTTGTGAAAGATCACCCCAGTTCGCGCCTTGGCGGTTGATCCCCGTCGTGCCACATTGATTGGTAAGCGAATTTATGTATGAGAAGATTTATATAACGTGATTTTTGTGACGACACGCTGTTTTAGATGGGAAAATTGTTTGTCGGGTTCGCGACCCGTTGTTTGTTATAGTAATGTAGCAATGTCATGCGGCTTATAATAATCCAATAACGAAAATACTGCTATACGCATTAAATTACAATATATTGCCTGACTAGCAATACGGGGTCTTATTATTGATATTATGTTTGTTTTTTGGTTTTACATAACCATATTCATATAACGGTTTTATTTAACTCTATACAACGTTATAAGACGTACTGTATGATGTTTTTACGACATTCGTTCGTATAATGGTTTTGAAGGCAAAAGCCTATAGTATGATTTACAACAAAGATTTGTATAAAATGTTTTTGGCTTATTTTATGGCCTACGACAAAGAATTGTACAAAATGATTTTTGATAATAATTTTATACCGATAATATATTAATGGATTTCATTAAACTCTATGAATTCACTCGGCGTTTTTGCTGACCTTTTCTTTTAACATGTTTTATCTCAGTTACTTGAAGGTAATTCTCCGGAAGACGACAAGAATTTATGGCCCGCACTTAAATAACAATTTCCATTCCAATATTTTGTAAAATCGTATGAAATACTATGACTTCGGACCTATGTAAATTTGATATTCATGAATGGAAAATGCTTTATTATTACACGACGCGATTTTTAGGCGTAGTCTATGATTTGAGTAATGTGCTATCCCGTAACACCAACGACTCTTCCGCTGAACTAAAGTATGAATATTCGGGGGTGTTACACCAAATTCAGGCGTTGATGGCTCAAACGCTAACAGGAAAAATTCAGGCGTTGATATCTCAAACGCTGAAAATTCATTTCACAATTTATTCTCTTCCAATGTTTTTGAACAAGGTGAACCTTCCACAGTTCATGAAGAGCTTCATTCTGGTGATAATGGAGGAGAATATGAAGATGATATTGGCAACATGGAAACCGAGATTGAAGAAAACACTCTTATTGAAGGAGGAATACTTACATCTACTACCAAAAATCATCCTCCTTTTGTAATCATTGGTGATGTGTTGTCTCCTGTTCAAACAAGAAGGTCTCATCAGAATCAATGAGGTTTTATTGCCAATATCCACAAGAAGGTTGATACCCCTTTTGTACAGGCATGTTTGTTTGCTTGTTTTCTGTCACAACAGGAACCCAAGAAGATTTTTGATGCTCTGAAAGAACCAAGTTGGGTGGAAGCAATGTAGGATGAGCTTCACCAATTTTCTATTCAAGATGTTTAGGAGTTAGTGAACTGTCCTAAATATGGAAGACCTATAGGGAGAAGATGGGTTCTTAGAAACAAGAAGGATGAAAGAGGGATTGTGGTCAGAAACAAGGCACATTTAGTTGCTCAAGGCTATACACAAGAAGAGGGAATGGACTATGAAGAGGTTTTTGCACTTGTTGCAAGGATTGAAGCAATAAGGATTTTCCTAGCCTATGCTTCTTGCATGGGCTTCATAGTTTATCAAATAGATGTGAAGAGTGCTTTTCTTTATGGCACCATTCCATAGGAGGTTTATGTAATGCATCCTCCTAGTTTTGAAGATTCAAAACATCCAGAGATCAAAAAATTGAAGAGAGAGAAGAAAAAAAGAAGGATTGGACGGCTAGGATTTGTTGCTTAATATTTAAGCTAAGAAGAGGGTTTCCTGGGGTTTGTCTATAAAAACCCCTCACATCTGTAATTTAGAGTGACTTTTTCTTTATTTTAATTTTTATTTCTAAAAAATAGTATTAGGGTTTAATGTAATTTCATTTTCAATCAAGTCTTGTAATCGAAGTTTTTATATTAATGAAATTATTTTTTAGTTAAAATTTTTGTCTCGTTTGATTATTATTGCATTATTATCTTAAGATTATTTTTGATTAAATAATTGTTAAAGTAAATTAAAAAGGTAGAATTCTTTCCCTACTGGAAAGATAAAAAGAAAAAAATATATATATTGGTTGTTACTGTTCGAGAAAGATGGTGATGATGCTGTTTGGTGGATAAATATGGTGGTGTTTGGTCTCTCTTTCGAATCATAGGGGGTTCAACGCCCACCCTACTGCCCAACGGATTCATCATAAGGTGCTTATTCTTCCTTTTTATTTTATTAAGTTTAGTTTAAGATTTGTTTCAACTGCTTGTGTTTTTATTTTATTAGATCTGCTTATTTAAGTGTGTTTGGTTTATTTTGATGATTGGATCTGCTTGGTGATAGTTACTATTTGAACTTTTTTCTGCTTATCATTTTCGGTTTAAGTATTTGTTTGGTATTGCTAGTTGTTTTGGATCTGCTTATTTTGGTTTTTTATATTGCTTGCTTAGTTAGTAGTACTGTTTGAATTTTATTTTATTAGGACTGCTTAATTAGTTCTGCTTATTTAAGTTTTATCTGCTTGTATTTCAGTTTGTTTGATTCTGCTTATTTTGTTGCTGCTTGGGTATTAAAGCTGTTTAACCTGCTTGAATTTCTGTTATATTGGATCTGCTTTGTTTGATCTTTACATGTTTAGCTTATTTTATATATATCATACTTATCTGTTTTTTTTATTTTTTTAAATGCTCATTTAGCTTATTGGATTATTTGGTTGCTTATTGTTTTATTTTAGATAGTTTGTTTAGCTTATTTAGTCTATTTCATCTTAGCTTATACGTTTTAACTGCGTACTTCTGTCTACTGTCACTACTTATTTGGTTTGTTCATATCTGCTTATATTACTGCTTAAATAACAGACTCTTTTGGTTTGTTATTTTGATCTTTAAAGTCCAAAAAAAAATAATAAGCAAAATATTGTCCCTCCTGGGACTCGAACGTGTTACCTCACGCATCATAGCCAAACAACATAACCAATTGAGCTAGTGCCTTTCTTGTGTTTATTTCTGTTTAGTTTTATTAATATAGGGTTTTTAAGATATAGCAGTTTATTTAGTTTAATGCAAATTTAGTTTAATTAATTTTTATATAAAAGTTTTATTAGTTTAATTAATTAGTTTAAATTTTTAATTACTGTTATAAAAATATAAAAAGAAAAAAAATTATATATATTTTATTTAATTACTTTTAAAACATTAAATTAGTTTTCAAATTAGTTTTGTTTTCATTTAAAAAAATTTTGTTTGAAATTAAGATAGTTTCATTTTAAAAATAGTTATTTGTTTTTAATTAGTTTAAATTAGTTTTCAAAATTGTTTAAATAGTTTTAATAATTAATTAATTAGCTTTTAATTAAATAGTTTTTAATTAAGTTTAAAAAATACCAAAAATATTCGTTTCACCAAGAACAATAAATCTTACGTTAAGTCCGATTTCAATTCGAGTCGAGTCGAGGAAACGAACATTCATTGCTTTAATTGGATTAAAAAATGTAACATTAAATTGGTGCCGCTGCCGCTTCGCTCGTACGATTGACGATTTTTCGTAAAGACGCTTGGATTTTGGGATCCGTTCTTTTTGAACGTTACGTTTCTTGCAACAAAATCAAAAATACAAAAAAAATCAAAAACTTAAAACTACCAAAAATTAAAAAATCACAAAAAACGAATTCTTTCCTAAGATTTGCACCAAAAAATTAAAAAATCCAAAAGTAATACGTTTTCCTAAAAGTATTACACCAAAAATATTACGTATTAGTGTTATTTTTCTTAGTTCGATTTCTTTCGATTTTTCTTGTGAATATATATTTTTCTAAAAAATACAAAAAGATTTTTCTTTTACTATAGTATATTACGTAGAACATTAGTTTACCTACTTTTCAAATAAGCCTTAGTTGGGATTTCATCACCTAATTATTGTATTCGCATCCATAACGAAATAAAAAGGCAAAATAGATAAATACTAGTAAGACGTTTGAACTCGACATATACAAACTATAAGGTGGGTATAAGGCGACGCGCTATAAAAGGCCGTCTAAGGAAAAAGGTTTTTAAGTGCTTTGTGCCACCTCGTTTCTTCGCTTGCTTGTGCGTATATTGAGAGGGACGACCGATTATTGGTTTGCCAACTCAATTAGTACTTAAGTATATATTTTTGTAGCTTTTTCATATTGCACCTCGAGAGGGAGAATCCTTTTCCTCTCAAAGTCGACCGAGGTCACCTACCTCATTCCAATGTTTTAATTGTATGCGCACTCGCGCGCATACATACATACCGATTGGTGTACCAAACTCTTCCAATTCTTCCAAAAAGAAGAAGAAGAAGAAAAACAAAAAGACCGTCATTCAAGCCGATCCCGAGAATCGAGCTTTCGACAATACGATGGCAACGGATAATCGACCAATGATTGAGATTCTACAATCTCACGTTGAAGGAAACGATGACGCGATTGTGGTGCCGGATATTGGAGCAAATCTTTTTGAACATAAAACGGGTTTTATACAAATGGTTTCCGCTACACCATTTTTAGGCCGTACTAATGATGATCCAAACGCTCATATCAAACGTTTCATACAATTGGCTAATACCGTCAAATACAATGGGGTGCCACAAGAGGCCATTCGTTTACAACTCTTTCCTTTTTCCCTCGAGGGAAAGCCCGGATTTGGCTTGATAAGGAACCACCCCAAAGTATTACCACATGGATTGACTTAGAGACCAAGTTCATAAACTACTTTTTCCCACCATCACGGACCACTTCTTTAAGGAATGAGATCATCACCTTTGAACAACAATGTAACACCCCCAAATTTATACAATTCAATACAGCGGAAGACTAGTTGGTGTTTCGGGTTAGTACATTACTCACATCATAGACAACGCATAAAAATCGCGTCGTTTATTAATAAAGCATTTCCATTCATAAATATCAAAGTTACATAGGTCCCAAGTCATTATATTTCATACAAAGTTTTACAAAGTATTTGAATGGAAAATATTGTTTGAGTGCGGGCCATGAATTCTTGTCGTCTTCCCGAGAATTACCTTCAAGTACCTGAGATAAAACATGTTAAAAGAAAAGGTCAGCGATAACGCCGAGTGAATTCATAGAGTTTAATAAAATCCATCAGTATAATATCAGTATAAAATTAATACTGAAAATCATTTTTGTACAAATCATTTGTAATAGGCCATAAAATAGCCAAAGTCATTTTATACAAATCTTCGTCAAAATCATAATATAGGCGTTTGCCTCAAAAATCATTATACGAGCCAATGTCGTAAAAACATCATACAATACGTCTTATGACGTTGTAAGAAAATAAAAACCGTTATACGAATATGGTTATGAAAACCAAAACACGAACATAATATCAATAGTATGACCCTGTATTGCTAGTCAGGCAATACATCGTAATTCGGAGCGTCTAGTAGTATTTCGTTAGTTTGGATTATTATAAGCCGCATGACATTGTTACCTTACTAAAACAACAACGGGTAGCTAACCCGATACTCAATTTGCCCATCTAAAGTAGCGTGTCATCACAAAGGTCACGCTATGGAAATCTTCTCATACATAAATTCGCTTACCAATCAATGTGGCACGACGGGGATCAACGGTCAAGGCGCGAACTGGGGTGATCGTCCCCAAATAGTACTATTATATGCACAAGCGTCTACCAAATCCCGGTAGTTCACAATTCATGCTAATGGGAATTTTAGTGACATAACCTAACTTTAATAATCCATTTAATTTCATCTATCGGGTCCTTTAATCATTTATCGGGTCATACAATCGGGTCATTCAATCATACGGGTCCAAATCAATAAACAAACAATCGGGACAAATGGTGTCCTATTTTATAAAAACTAACATGTTATCTCCCTCGCGGGTTTATAAAACATTTATAAAAACATTTAAAAGAGTGCTAGGCTATGAACTCACGTTGATGTGGAAAAGCGGGTTATCGGCAATTCGGTTGTACGGTACGTGCTTCAATCACGGAAACCTAGACAAATAATACTCGTCTTAGACTCATGTCCAACGACTTTATAAAAATAACAATAATGTATACATATGATGATTTTATATATATGATAATCAAGTGGGTTTACATATTCTCTTTTACTCATTTTAGTGTTATGTTCCGATAACTTTTATACTAGTTTACTAGTTTTACCTATATACGTGTTTTAGGTCCAATAAACTTATTATAAGTTCTTTAACTTGTATTAATCCATGTTATACTTATATTATCAGTATCTACACTTTACAAGTTGGGCCTAAATAGGTTAAGCCCAATAAATAAGTTTATAAGTGTTTTAGTCCATTTTGTTGTATTATTAGTCCAATATCGTTAACTTAGCCCGTTAATGTCCGTATGTTATATAGTTTGGGTTTTATCGGTTTTTAATTGTTATATATGTTTATATATCAGTATATGAGTTTTATAAAGTTTACATTAGACGGGTCCAACCATCTAAGTTTTATTTAACAAAAACGTTAATTTTACGGTAATAGCCGAAAAAGTCGTAAAAATCAAGTTTATAGTTTTTATAACTTATAAATATTATTCCACTACCATTTTATAATTTATCCGTTTATTTAACCTTTAAAATATTTATATAAATAAAATTCATGAGCTAGTGGGTTTTAATTTTACATTTTATACAATATAATTTTGAGTGCTTATATAATAGTAATAAACATTAATTCTCAAAATCTGATTTTTATTTTCATCTTCACCATTTTTATCATATCTAGAGTTCTACAATGAATTAGAAGCTCACTTTTGGATGGCATGATCTTCATATTATGTGCTACATTTAACTTAGTTATAGCTACTGCTCATTTTAAGTTTATCTATGCTTAACAGTCCCTACAAAACAGCTTATTCAGATTAGCACACCCATCTTGTTTTGATCATATCTCACTCATTATAATGATTCCATTGCATGGCCAACTCTCACATGTGTATAATATCTTGTACTTACTGTAAATGGATTCTACCATGCAAGTTTATCAGTTCAAGTTTTAGTTACATACTGTTTTTATACAGCCAACTATTTTAAGCATGATTTAACCATTTTACATGTAGTTTTCAATTTTTTTATCCAAGTTTATCAACACATGATCCGCACACAATATTTTTATCATCATATATCATCATATATCATCATATACATATACATTAAGAAATAAAATACATGGTTACATATTCAAAATAACAAGAGGATAGGAAGAACAATCTCTATACCACCATTAGTGATGAAATGACTTCTTGTTGGCAAAACTTGTGATAAACCAATATCATCTTCAAGTACACCAATCTTTTTAAACTTCTCATGGAAAATCAGCCCTATGACACAAAGAAATCTCCTTTTTGGATGTTAGAATCACCTCCAATCTTTAAGGCTTCAAAGGGGCATCATCATGTGTATGAATAACACATGATTTTATGGCTAAAATAGATCAAATAAGGGTTGTTTTTGATGAGTTTGGGACGAAAATTGAGAGAGAGAAAGGAGAGTATTAGTGGTTTTGCATGTAAGGACTTGTGAGAATGGTTTTGTAGAAAATGGTTTTACAAAACTTATAAGACAAGTGTGAGTATGTTTAGGAGGTTTTGACACCTCATGTGTGTGTTGGAGCCTTCTTGGCCATTCCATATAGTGGGGTGGACAAGTGTAAAACTTGTCCCATCCCACTAATTTACGGGTACTCCTCGATTCTAGTTTTCTCAATTTGCGTGCCCTCGGGTTGTTTTACGAAAAACGTTTTTATAAATTATGAATCAACGGCACAAAACGAATCTAATAAAAATTGTCTCATCAAAAACGGAGTTCAAAAACGTAAATACGTAATCCTAAGGTTTCCGGTATAGTCGTAAAGGACGTTAAATTATAATCGTAAGTCCTAATCTCTTCTCGTAAATTAGTGAGTTTATGAACCAACACAAATTTAAAACTCCAAAATAATATTCATGGACAAATTTATTTTCTGAAATGTCGGACTGTCACCAAAGATGGTGTATATAAACGCAAGCACGTAACGTAGAATCCTCCGGTTTAAACGTAGTCGATGCTACTTCAAGACGTAAATCCAAATTTCTTCCCAAAAATAAGTGAGTTC
This sequence comes from Glebionis coronaria, assembly GCA_025667525.1. NCBI lineage: Eukaryota > Viridiplantae > Streptophyta > Magnoliopsida > Asterales > Asteraceae > Glebionis > Glebionis coronaria. The sequence continues at coordinate 63,686 of JANFOE010001718.1, read as the reverse complement.
ATATTGTAACATTAAAATATTGTTTTTAAATAATATTCGAGAATAAAATATCAACCATAAATTGACGGATTGTCACAGCATTTACCCCTAAACAGGATCTTTGTCCTCAAAGGTCATCTTACTACTCGCGTCATATAGAGTTAAATCCATGTGGGTATTTCCTCCACATTCGTTCTTTTCTCACAAGTGTAATCCATTACAATACGCGAGTTTCATCAAACATAACTACGGGAATAAGATCAGGCTTAATGTTGACTTACTTTCTCTATCCATGATGTTCACGGGTTTCTGATGAATGCAACTTTTCGCCGATCTAAACTTTACTAAGAACAATCAGATTTTCACTTGATAGATATTCCTTCAAGTTTGATTTACGAAACATAATTCACGCAGTTCTTGAAGTCCTAGGGTAGATCCAGCTTATATGCCTTTCAAACCAATCTTTTACATCATCTCAATGGTCCCATACAACGGGGTCTTATATCTCATGATTTATCAGATCATTAATTCATTTTTCCAAGGTTAAAATTTTTGGCATAACTTCGCTACCCATCTGGCACTTCAAGATCTACATTTCATATTCACATAACCTCCTGCCCACTATCAGCAGTCAATAATCAAATCCTAATTTCAACAATCATTTCAGATCTCGCGGGTCGGGTATTTTGTAAGGTTAGGTTCGCCAGCATAGGAAACCTTAAACCTAAATGACATGTCCAACTCACAATGGGTGTATGTCGGGTGTCTTTATCTCAACTCCTGCTTACAGATGCTCTAGTTTCTAAATCTTAACAAGATTCGATCTAGATCCTAATACGATAGTTATCAATGATAATATCTCCAAAGGAAAACGATTATGCGGTCTATTACCAAAGGTCAATCATTCAAACATAGAACAGCGCTTATAGTATTCTGTATTGTTACTTTACCTCGTCCATTCGATTGGGGTGGTACATAGTATTCTCATCAAGATTCGTTCTTAATGACTTCTGAGCAAATCTCTAGAAATTCGATGCGAAGCGAGGATCTTGATAGAGATGATCGATACAGGCACACCATGTTTACACAACTCCTTTAAATACAAAAGAGTCATTTTATTCATCAAGATTCTAGGAATGATATTAGCAGATTTGGTCAGTCTGTCGACGATGACCCAAATCGAATCAAATTCAGATGATGACCTTAGCAATAGCTAGACGTTTACCAATGTTTGAGGCGATGTCTGCCTTAATAATTTGCCATCAGTACAACTTCTTCAGACAAATATACTTTTAGTCATAAATGACATAAATAAAATACTTATACTTACAAATTCCAACATAACTCTATCTCAAAATCTCCATATTTAGGCAACCACAAGTGGCCTTTTATACATTTAACGCTATCGGCTTCTCAATTCTAATGGTTCACATTAGCCGCGAACTCCTTTTATTATCTATATTATCCTTTTTACAAACATCGTTTATTTTTATATTGTTCGGCAATTTATTTTTGCACCTTCATTATTAAGGAACACGTCCTAATGGATTCTTTATCTTTTATACATAATGTGTCAGTAATTACGTTCACTTTCCTGATGAAATAAATATCATAACCGTATTTATTCAAAATTCTTTCTTCATATCTTCTATGTTTTAGTTTTGTCTTTACTATTATCTTTATCTGTTTTACTCAATCTGACGTCTAAAGCGTCGATAATTATTACATGTTTAATTTTTATGAAACGTAAACGTAAAAGTTTTAAATTTCTTAGTTCGACTAATTATATAAAATGTTCAAAATAAATTTTAATTAACAAGATTTCTGTTGATTTATCGAAAATATTTAATAATATTCGTAAATGTTCGAGAAAAACCTTTGTTTATACTTTGGTCAAAGTTTTCTTAGTTGAAAAGTAAAAATTGTCGTTTCAATTTTTAAGTCATGGTTTAAATGTTTTCCTCAATTCTGCTTAGGTTATCTTGAGGTATACACAAACATTTACCCCTAAACAGAAGTTTAGTTAAATGGTTTGTGTATAAGGGAATAATCCCTTAAAATCCTTTGTTAAAACATTCGTCAAAATATTTTTGCACTTTCTTTTTAGTATAACTCAAAGTCTTAAATGACTTCTAAATTTTGAAGAGTCAATTTATATTCCATTATCTATTAATCACACGGTTAAATCATGTAAAGTACTAAGTCTTAAGTCTTATGTTAAATATTCAAGGTACAATTTTTTTTAATTATTTTTTTTAATTGTTCGGCCAATTCAGGGCAATCTATAATTAATTATTAACTTCATTCTTATTCTTATAAACAAACAAATAGTCCTTAATGATCACGAGCATGAATTTATCAAAATACAGCCTACACACGTGATTCACCAAATTTATGAATGCTACATGTGCATTGGTCGATCCAAACGACATCACGTGAAACTCATAACGTTCATTACAAGTACCTGATGTAGTGATTGGAATAGATAATCCTTTTCGCAGATGCGAAGTTGATGATAACCATGCTGAGGATCAAAAACCTTGTAAATGATCGAACAAATCTTCCATTTCGAGTTATGGATATCGTTTTCGATTGTCAATTTACTCAGTTCACAGTAATCTATAAATATAAGGAATGATAACACCATAGCTCTTCAGGATGACAGGCTTGGTATAATAAGATCTTTCTCCAACAACTCTCTCAGTTGTACGGTAATTCCTTTAATTTAGATGGTGCTGACGTACAGTTCACATGCCACAAGTGCAACACCGGGAATATAATCAATACCAATTTCTACTTGCCTTAATGGCGAAAGTCTAGGTAATTCATCAACAAATACTTACTAAAGTTTCAGATAACGGAAACATCTTTTAATAAATTCATATTAAGTTCTTTCTAGATTATAATATCTATAACTAGTTCACAACCATTCACGGTAAAATTTTAAGTCTAAATGCAGGATATGGTCATCCATCAAGAATTATTTAGATCACTTTTGATAATCAACATCTTATCTTTTAGGAAATTCTACTCGAGTTCCCATCAATTAAGACAATGTCGTCTTGTCATAATCAATCAATCCATTCTACCGGCATTATAAACTTTTCAGTTTCATTGCCGTCGATAAGATGTGAACTTCTCAAAAGACTAATAATAATTCATAATCCTTCACAAATTCAGGGATATTAGGATACACAACTACTATTAAAAGAGTAAGGTCAACGCATAATCTATGCGAGAGAATTTCAAATCAGATACAGACGAAAACATTTAACGAATATGAATATATCCCATGTTTTCATAATTTGAGTACGCATTCGAAAGCTCCTCAGATCGTTACCCAGGTCATTCAAATGAAATCAAATCATAAGAAATGATAATAATGTCAATACATCCAGTCGGGCATCAACACTCGGTAATCAGATACTTTTCCTAAGAATCTCACTACGGGAGAATTGGACAAGAAAGAATTGTCAATTGTCAAATAAGACATTTCCTCAGATGAGTAAATTCGACTCAGAAGAATAGATGCTACAGGCACATATGTAGGTGTCCCTAACACTATGTCCTTATTTTTCACTTCTTGCAGATCTCATAAAATTTAATCTTTCACAATCTTCAAAAAAAATGTAGTGTTCATTCATTAGTTTTAGGGTGACTACTAATCAGCCTTGCATGGTCCATTCCAAATTGTATGTAGGCGCGCAACTATATACAATTTCAAGATTAACGATGCAATACTCAGTTCGTCAAAATTTTATCATCATGTTTATAATAAAAACATTTTCATGCTTAATTCTTAAATAAGAATCAAAAATAAATTTACAAAGATTTTCTTTGTTATGAAAACAATTAAGTTTTCTAAGGTGTTTTATAAACAACTTCATTTCGATAAAAATCACTTATAAATCTTACTTTGAATAATCCTTATAGTGATGAAAATTCAATTTTCTCAATGGATACGGTTTTATCTTATAAAAACAATGAGTTATCTGCAGAAAAGTGATGAAAGCTTGTTAACCAAGAATTAACTACGATATGATGGAAAATGAGCTTAGCCAAATAATCATGAGGTTCATGATCTCGATGGCACTCAAAAAGAATAATCCACAACGCAACTCAAATCGAGATGAGTACTTGTTCAATGGTTGCATCACTAATGCGAACATTAGGATGAAGCAATAAAAGATAGATAACATCGATACATGTAGGATTTAGCAATCAATGGTAGTCTTTTTCATTAATCACAAACAAGTCAAAATTTTACCGTAACACATTACGTGTCACTATGTCATAAAATTCTAAGAACTCATCCTACCAACTGATATCTCAGTTAAGTTAGGGATTTTTAAAAGATACCACAATGAATACTAACCTACAAGAGTCATTAGGTGTTCCATATGTCCTGGAAGATCCATCCGTCCCAATTCAGAAGAAGATTTCTTCAATTTATTTCTTGGACACTAGGCATCCTCATCATTGGACAATGGCCTAGGAACAACCCTTAACACGAACTAACAATCATTTAAAACCTTATAATTCAATCAAAGAACTTAACGACTTCCTCTTATCAATTTCATATTTCATACGAATTAAATTTTACTTCATTCAAGTTTCAATTAACTTATACTCAATGTAACATCCTACCTCATTCTCCAATACTTTCAATCTTATTCTTAGGCCTTAATAGGGCAATAAAAGCTCGATATGATCAACACTTAATTCCAATCCTATAGCTCTTACAACAACAATTATCAAATGAGTCACTAGCATGAGATGACTCACACATTCAATCAGATTTCTCGGAAAGGTACTAGTGGCATGAGGCTTTTGGGTAATGGTTCCAATGACAGCCTCAAGTGCAACATTCGCCCTTTCGATTTCAATTTAAGAATTGGATGACAACGAATCAGATGACACCTTTCCAGGTGGTAACATTTTGTCAACTCCACTCTATAAGGAAAGATCGTCATGACATCGATATCAGTTTTAATCTCACCAATTCTTTTTCAATATCACACTCAACTAATATCAACATTTCTACAAATATCAACCATTTGTTGGGATCATAAACATCCACAACTTGGTTTAGATCTAGGATAGCTAGAATTCCTACGAGAATAGCTTCGATTAATTTACTAGGGGATTTAGGGTTCCTTGTGACAATCTACGTCGTATAAAAACCTCGTATAAATATCAAAATAATCATCAAACAATCATGTAATAAAAGTACATCATGTATATATATATATAATCCAAGTTATATATATATATTAAAATAACACTTCTCAGTCTGGCCTTGTCGGTAACTCGGGAATTCTTCGGCACCGTTATAGTCAAAAGATTTTTAGACATTTTTAGAAAAATGTTTATTGTTAAAAGATTTTGAAATGTTTTATTCAAAACCTTAGTTTTAAAAATCTTTCGTTCTCTATAACGAGAGCTCTGGTACCAAACTGTAACACCCCCAAATTTATACAATTCAATACAGCGGAAGACTAGTTGGTGTTACGGGTTAGTACATTACTCACATCATAGACAACGCATAAAAATCGCGTCGTTTATTAATAAAGCATTTCCATTCATAAATATCAAAGTTACATAGGTCCCATGTAATTATATTTCATACAAAGTTTTACAAAGTATTTGAATGGAAAATATTGTTTGAGTGCGGGCCATGAATTCTTGTCGTCTTCCCGAGAATTACCTTCAAGTACCTGAGATAAAACATGTTAAAAGAAAAGGTCAGCGATAACGCCGAGTGAATTCATAGAGTTTAATAAAATCCATTAGTATAATATCAGTATAAAATTAATACTGAAAATCATTTTTGTACAAATCATTTGTAATAGGCCATAAAATAGCCAAAGTCATTTTATACAAATCTTCGTCAAAATCATAATATAGGCGTTTGCCTCAAAAATCATTATACGAGCCAATGTCGTAAAAACATCATACAATACGTCTTATGACGTTGTAAGAAAATAAAAACCGTTATACGAATATGGTTATGAAAACCAAAACACGAACATAATATCAATTGTATGACCCTGTATTGCTAGTCAGGCAATACATCGTAATTCGGAGCGTCTAGTAGTATTTCGTTAGTTTGGATTATTATAAGCCACATGACATTGTTACCTTACTAAAACAACAACGGGTAGCTAACCCGATACTCAATTTGCCCATCTAAAGTAGCGTGTCGTCACAAAGGTCACGCTATGGAAATCTTCTCATACATAAATTCGCTTACCAATCAATGTGGCACGACGGGGATCAACCGTCAAGGCGCGAACTGGGGTGATCGTCCCCAAATAGTACTATTATATGCACAAGCGTCTACCAAATCCCGGTAGTTCACAATTCATGCTAATGGGAATTTTAGTGACATAACCTAACTTTAATAATCCATTTAATTTCATCTATCGGGTCCTTTAATCATTTATCGGGTCATACAATCGGGTAATTCAATCATACGGGTCCAAATCAATAAACAAACAATCGGGACAAATGGTGTCCTATTTTATAAAAACTAACATGTTATCTCCCTCGCGGGTTTATAAAACATTTATAAAAACATTTAAAAGAGTGCGAGGCTATGAACTCACGTTGATGTGGAAAAGCGGGTTATCGGCAATTCGGTTGTACGGTACGTGCTTCAATCACGGAAACCTAGACAAATAATACTCGTCTTAGACTCATGTCCAACGACTTTATAAAAATAACAATTATGTATACATATGATGATTTTATATATATGATGATCAAGTGGGTTTACATATTCTCTTTTACTCATTTTAGTGTTATGTGTCGATAACTTTTATACTAGTTTACTAGTTTTACCTATTTACGTGTTTTAGGTCCAATAAACTTATTATAAGTTCTTTAACTTGTATTTATCCATGTTATACTTATATTATCAGTATCTACACTTTACAAGTTGGGCCTAAATAGGTTAAGCCCAATAAATAAGTTTATAAGTGTTTTAGTCCATTTTGTTGTATTATTAGTCCAATATCGTTAACTTAGCCCGTTAATGTCCGTATGTTATATAGTTTGGGTTTTATCGGTTTTTACTTGTTATATATGTTTATATATCAGTATATGAGTTTTATAAAGTTTACATTAGACGGGTCCAACCATCTAAGTTTTATTTAACAAAAACGTTAATTTTACGGTAATAGCCGAAAAAGTCGTAAAAATCAAGTTTATAGTTTTTATAACTTATAAATATTATTCCACTACCATTTTTATAATTTATCCATTTATTTAACCTTTAAAATATTTATATAAATAAAATTCATGAGCTAGTGGGTTTTAATTTTACATTTTATACAATATAATTTTGAGTGCTTATATAATAGTAATAAACATTAATTCTCAAAATCTGATTTTTATTTTCATCTTCACCATTTTTATCATATCTAGAGTTCTACAATGAATTAGAAGCTCACTTTTGGATGGCATGATCTTCATATTATGTGTTACATTTAACTTAGTTATAGATACTGCTCATTTTAAGTTTATCTATGCTTAACAGTCCTTACAAAACAGCTTATTCAGATTAGCACACCCATCTTGTTTTGATCATATCTCACTCATTATAATGATTCCATTGCATGGCCAACTCTCACATGTGTATAACATCTTGTACTTACTGTAAATGGATTCTACCATTCAAGTTTATCAGTTCAAGTTTTAGTTACATACTGTTTTTATACAGCCAACTATTTTAAGCATGATTTAACCATTTTACATGTAGTTTTCAATCTTTTTATCCAAGTTTATCAACACATGATCCCCACACAATATTTTTATCATCATATATCATCATATACATATACATTAAGAAATAAAATACATGGTTACATATTCAAAATAACAAGAGGATAGGAAGAACAATCTCTATACCATCATTAGTGATGAAATGACTTCTTGTTGGCAAAACTTGTGATAAACCAATATCATCTTCAAGTACACCAATCTTTTTAAACTTCTCATGGAAAATCAGCCCTATGACACCAAGAAATCTCCTTTTTGGATGTTAGAATCACCTCCAATCTTTAAGGCTTCAAAGGGGCATCATCATGTGTATGAATAACACATGATTTTATGGCTAAAATAGATCAAATAAGGGTTGTTTTTGATGAGTTTGGGACGAAAATTGAGAGAGAGAAAGGAGAGTATTAGTGGTTTTGCATGTAAGGACTTGTGAGAATGGTTTTGTAGAAAATGGTTTTACAAAACTTATAAGACAAGTGTGAGTATGTTTAGGAGGTTTTGACACCTCATGTGTGTGTTGGAGCCTTCTTGGCCATTCTATATAGTGGGGTGGACAAGTGTAAAACTTGTCCCATCCCACTAATTTACGGGTACTCCTCGATTCTAGTTTTCTCAATTTGCGTGCCCTCGGGTTGTTTTACGAAAAACGTTTTTATAAATTATGAATCAACGGCACAAAACGAATCTAATAAAAAATGTCTCATCAAAAACGGAGTTTAAAAACGTAAATACGTAATCCTAAGGTTTCCGGTATAGTCGTAAAGGACGTTAAATTATAATCGTAAGTCCTAATCTCTTCTCGTAAATTAGTGAGTTTATGAACCAACACAAATTTAAAACTCCAAAATAATATTCATGGACAAATTTATTTTCTGAAATGTCGGACTGTCACCAAAGACGGTGTATGTAAACGCAAGCACGTAACGTAGAATCCTCCGGTTTAAACGTAGTCGATGCTACTTCAAGACGTAAATCCACATTTCTTCCCAAAAATAAGTGAGTTCATATTGTAACATTAAAATATTGTTTTTAAATAATATTCGAGAATAAAATATCAACCATAAATTGACGGATTGTCACAAACAATATGGGGAAATGTTTGAGTCTTGGGATCGATTTAAAGAGCTTTTAAGAAAATTTCCACAACATGGTTTCACTAAAGTGCATCAAATTAATACGTTTTACAATGGTTTAACTCTAAATGACCAAGACTCACTTAATAGTGCCGCGGGGGGCAATATTCTTGTGAAATCAATGAACGAGGCTTGGGCCATAATTGAAAACAAGGCTAAAGTGCAAACCAAGAGTGTTAGGGCCACTATGGAAAGTGCTAGTTCTAGTGAGAGTGACAAGAGAATCGATAAACTCACTTCGCTTGTTGAATCACTTGTTCTAAAAACCGATGCCCTAAATGGTCAAGTTAATGCCATGAAAGAAACTTGTGAAACGTGTGAGACTAGTGGTGGACCGCATTCATACTTTAATTATGACAAGGTTTACAATAATCAACAAGAAGTTTATGCTTATAACAACAATGAAAATGAGCGGATTCATTTCAAACCAAATGTTGATGTTAACCATTTGTCTTACAAGTCTAATAACTATTTGGCGCCCCCGAGTTTTGTAGCACCACAAAGACCACCCCCACCCGCCCAAAATAGGAACTAAGGTCCTCAACGGGGTAATTTTCAAGGAAATTCTAATCAACGGGGTTTTAATCAAAATCAAGGGAATTTTCAAGGGCAAAACCAAGGGTTCAATAACCAAAATCAAGGATTTAATAACCAAGGTTTTCAAAATCAAGGATTTAATCAAGGTTATAATCAATATCAAAACCAAGGTTTTCCTAATCAAGGTTTTAACAATCAAGGGTATAATCAAATGAACATGCATAATCCTCAAATGGACTTGGTTCTACAAAAATTGACCGACCATGAACGAATTATGAGAGAGATGCAAGAATCGACCAATAAGAAATTTTTGACAATGATTCAAACCCTACGTCCCCAAGGTGCCCTCCCTTCGAACACCGTGACCAATCCTAGGGCTAATGTTAATTCTATTACTACTAGGAGTGTTGATCCCAAACTTAGATCGATTTAGCTTTATGTATATGAGATTAGATCAAGTAATACACTTAGAGAAACCTTTGTATATGCTTATGATAATCTAAGTGTTATGCGGAATTAACACTTAAACAAAAACACACAAGATATAAACAAACTTTCACTTTGATTAATGATATCAAACTTGCTTACATTGAAAGTAGTTTACAAACGAAAACTTATATGAAACATTAACCTAAAGGTCTTCTTTTATAGACATAAGAAGCCTTGTACAATAATCTACGTATCAGCTATTCTAGGTAAAGATAAATATAGATAATACATTGTTGTTCCTACCTTTACTAGAAGTAATCTAGAATACAATAAACGCGTAGAGCATATCTTCCCATCAGTGCTTGTCTTCAATGTATCAACGCTTGATTTTATCTTGTCAACGCTTAGGCTGTCAGCGTTTGTTTTGCTCTTGTCAACACTTGATTTACTCTTGTCAGCGCTCAAGTTATATGGCCTTAATTTATTCCAAACAATACTCCCCTAAACTTGATATCCACTCTTATCATCAAGTTTCTAAATAAGCATTAAGGACTACGAGGAATCTTACAAACCTTCTCATATTGGTAATAAATAAATCTGATCAAGTCTTTTGCCACGTCACTTGAATAATCTATTTCCAGCTGAGTGTTCTTCATCTTCTCCAAGATAGCCTTGGGTATGAAATACTGACCATCCACAAGTAGATACTCAGCAAACTTTGTAGAACTCAAATGGTAAACACCAGCAGCTGAATATAACCTCCATTGAAGACCACTGAGGTCATCTTCAAGATCCTTCCAAATAGCAGGATCCTCATCTTTTGGTCCACACATTCTCTTGATTGTAGACCACAACTTTATTCCATTAGCTGAAGTTTGTGCTTCAGCCACATACTTGGTCTCTAGCAACCTCCATAGATCTACCAAGTCGTCTCTATCACAACTTGAAAACAAAGATATGAGAGTGGTGAAAGTGTGTACCTCTTTTCCATATCTACCAATGTTCCAGAATCCATATTCATCTTCTTCATAGCTTACAATTGGATTCCTGGAATCTAGAGGTAACACTTGTACCATGTTTGAAGCTTCTAATGATGAGAGCTTGAGGCTCTTTCTTATGACAGCTTCACTTGGATACAATGGATCCATATCTTTGGGAAACTCAAGAGAAATTCCCTTTTTCACTGGTCTAGGAACAAACATTGCTTTCTTGAGCTCCATTTCTTCTGCAAGTTCTTCCTTTCTTTCATCAGAAAGAAGTCTGAGAGTGTTTGCTTCCTGCACTCTCATCCAGATGGGATAAGCCTTGCGTTCTAACTCATCAAATGTCAATGCCCTTAGTTTCTGATAAGTCCATCCTACTCCATGACATCTGAGCAACATGCAGTATAGCTCCCTTCTATCCCTTTTCAATTCTCAGAGAATATTGCTTGCCTTGTGCTTCAAAATTACCTGGCAATCTTTTTGAACTCTGGGGAGAATCTCTAAACCCCATATTTGATCTGAAATAGTCAAGTGTGGATTCTCCATACATCTTTCTTACCAAGCATTATACATTTGAACCACCTCTGCATATCAAAGTCAACCTGCAATTTCAATTCTCTCAATTTCTCCTTGGCCAACTCATCTCCATACTCAAGTCTTTCTGGTTCTATAATCATAACACTTGAGTCTGAGCTAGCTCCATCACTTCCTTCTTCTGAACTAACAACAAATGGTGACTCTTTCACCTCCTTTCTATTTTGTTCCATGATTTGTGCAGCCAATCTTCTATCAAACTCAACTTGAGCTGCATCCTTTGGAACAATTTCTTCTACCATAATACACTTACCCTTATCTAATGGAGCAATTGTTGGTAAGGTAGATGGTGATACCTGTGAAGAAACCTCCTTGATGATGGATGATGACTGGGATACATCACCATCATGTCCAGGTCTGTCAACGCCCAATTTTGCTGTGTCAGCGCCCAAAATATTTCTGTCAGCGTCCAAATTCTCCTTGTCAACGCCTAAATTTCCTGCCTCTTCGCCTTTTGCAATTTCCTCCAACATGGCTGTAAATGATAAATTCAAGTTGGTAGGAGAGACTAAGGACGTATCAAAACCTGTTTGTTTCTTCAAACTTGTAAGGGCCTCAGCAACATCCAAAGATTGACCATCATGGCTGCCCTTATCACTCAGATTTATTGGATCTTCCTCCCCTTTGGAAGATTCCTCCACACCTCTCCTTGCACGTGCAGTCTCCAAAACAACAATCCTCTCCCTCAATTGCTTGAGTTCAAGGCCCTGGGAGCTGACAACTTGTACTAAGTCTGCATTTTGCTTTTGCAAGCTCATGCAGACTGCCGTCAATTACATAAGAGTCATTTGTTCCAGTCTTCCCTCTTCTAAAATGGGGATTTGACCTCCCAAGTCAGATTCATTGGGCATGAATGAGGACTTAATGATGGTGGGACTGCCTTGGCCAGCTTCTAAGCCAGAACCAATAGTCCCAACCTCATCCATGTCACCAGCCACACTTGTGGTGGTGGTTCTCTCTGCTACATGGCTAGGACCACCAGAGGAGAACACTCCAGTAGTCCTTTGGTGTTTCATCAACCTATATTCAGGGGGTGTGGAAGATGGTGTGGAATATTGGGTGGATGTGGCTTGGTTAAGGGGTGTTTGGGTTTGTGAAGGTTGTGTGTCAATGTTGGAAATAGGCACATCAACGCCAACATTTAATGTGTCAGCGTTGAAGGGTTCTTGGTCAATTTGCATATGTTCAGGTGAAGGTAATGGTTCAGGTATTGGGTCAATTTGTGGTTGAGGGTCTGGTTGGGGTTGAGCTGCTGCAATGACAGCAAGCATAGCTTGGGTCAAGGGTAGGTCACGATGGGGGGTCATTTCATCTTCATAAAAATAGCTTTCTTTTGCACATGGATCTCATAAAAATCATTATGATCCCTTGTGCAATATCCTTGAACATCAAAAACCATTTGTAAAAATCGGGGATAAGCTAAAGTCATTTTGTTCCCCTTATTTTTACACATGCCCTCAAAAATCATTTTAGAATAATTAAATTTTTGCCCAGTTGCAATACACACAATGGCACTTGCAATAGATCTATTGATCTCATTGTGTGCAGTGCATTTAGGACTCAAACATTGAAGGAGGACATGTATGAGGTACTTCCAGGATGGAGGAAACTCCTGTTTATGATACTTGTTTAAAGTACCTTCATCAGGAAAAGGATATCCCAAAGGCCTTAGCCCTTGTTCTATTTCATTAATGGGAAGGGTGGCTATACCATCAGCATCATCAAGATGCAAGGCTTGGCGTACCAAAGCCTCAGTAACCACCCAAGGTCTCCCATGAACGATAGAAGTCAATGTAGTCACTCTATTAACAGTTGAGGAACTGACAGTGTTCCAAAACTGTTTAATATGTGTGACTGGAATGAGTGGTGCATGAGAAAGAGCATACCTTAGAGGGGATGCGTTCAAATACGCCACCATTTGTGTGTATTAAGGAAACAGAGCATCATCAGCTTCAAGGTACGCGATCATGTTGTGTTGAGTTCTGAAACCCAATTCTAATTCTGATTGTTTAAACTTTGGTGCCATTGTTGAAAGCTGTTAAAATTGATTTAGGAAGATGAAGTTGATAAGAGAAAATTGTGTTAGACAAGAAGTATAGATACCCTGTTTAAAAATAGGAGCCAAATTTATAAGAGAAGAAAATGCATGTGATTGGCCCAAAAATAGGCAAGTATTTTCAAAAACACAATCATGAAAATATTAAAAAAAAATAATTTTATCTCATGCATTAAATGAAGTCTATCAACTCCCAAAATTACGGCCTAAAAATATGTCAAAAAGTAACAACTGGGTAGGACCCATTGAGTGTCAACGGTCAAAAATAACCTATCAAAGCCCAATGACTATAATCTTGTCAACGTTTGCCTATAGCCAAGTCAGCGTCTAAATTGGTCACAACAACGCTTGGAAAAATACTTGTCGGGGTCCAAAAATAAAAATGTTTAAAAATGAAAAATGACCTTAACAAAGTAATTTATCCTAGAGAAGATAACCAAAAAGCTGATAATTATTATAGGGCGGCAAGCACTGTCCAGTTATGCATACTTGTTTAAGCAAGATAGACATAGCAGTCCTCTAGTGTCCCTTGCTAACCAAAACTCTTAGCAACCAAGTTACCTTATAAAATTCCTTGTTACTCCCAGGTAAATCCCATAACAAAATTATTCCCAAGTCTCCCAACAGACCACAACCAATTCTAGGCCAAAAATGTCTTGGCAGCATGCATAGTATATCAACTTTGCATGCTACAGTGCCTCATGGTTTAGTAAAACTAACTCATACTCACCTGTGGACACAATCTAGAATTGTGATAAGAGTATCATATGGATACCCAAACATCTTAAAGGTTCCTAAAACCTCCCCTTAAACTATGATACATAAGTTGCTAAAACATGCATGAACATAAAAATTTATGTCAAGATAGGAATTTAAACATTCCAACCATCATCCATAAATAAAAACTTGTCCAAATGCTTCTCCATTGATCCATAAGCAACTCTGTATCCAATGGTATACTGCTAACACCATCTGCACATTTAGATTGAAAACCACAAAACTAACATTGTTGTTGACAACGCCCCGATAACACATGACAGCGTTGAGGGAAGATTTGCCAGTGTTAGACAATTATATTGCTGACAACGTTACAAAAACACTTATCAGCTTTCAAGTAACCTTTGTTAGTGTTAGAAAAAGATAGTGGAAAATCTAAATCATCAATAAGAGTGATAACAATGCATCATCCTGTACATACCTTTACAAAAAGACTCTAAAACACATATTATGTGAGATTGACCATTCCAATACTTGTTACCAAGTATTGAAACCTCCCAGCATCAAAAGGTTTAGTTAGTAAATCTGACACATTTTCCTCAGTGTCAACCCTATCTGGTTGTATTAAACCTTTTTCAAAACAATCTCTTATAAAATGGTGTCTAATTTCTATGTGTTTAGTTTTAGAATGATGTACAGGATTCTTAATAATGCATAAAGTGTTGTTATTGTCAACAAATATCTTGGTATGCATGAAATTATACCCATAGTCCAACAGCTGGTTCTAAATCCACAAAACTTGTCCACAACAAGCAGCTGCAGCCACATACTAAGCTTCAGTTGTAGAGTTAGCCACCACTGTTTGTTTCTTGCATTGCCAAGATATCAACCTGCTCCCAAGAAACTGGCATCCACTAGTTGTGGATTTCCTATCAAATTTATCACCTCCATAATCACTATCTGAATATGCAATCAGCTCCAATGGTGAATCCTTTGGGTACCACAAACCAAGACTAGGATAGCATCTTAGGTACCTAAAGATCCTCTTCACAACATAAAGGTAACATTCTTTGGGAGTCACTTCATGGCGTGCACAAGCACACACAACAAACATGATGTCAGGTCTGGAGGCTGTAAGATACATCAAGGATCCAATCATGGATCTATAGTGCCTGACATCAACATCTTTCCCATCTCCAATCTTTCCCCAAGGGTGTTCTCTATCCATAGGAGTATTGGCCCTCTTTTCATGTGGAGGAAAGCCAAACTTCTTCAAGATCTTAGCCACATATTTATCCTGGGAGATGAAGTTACCATCTTCTTTCTGCTGAACTTGTAAACCAAGAAAGAAGTTCATCTCCCCCATAGCACTCATCTTGAATCTGTCTGTCATAAGCTTGGAGAAATCCTCGCTCATCTTTGGATCAGTAGACCCAAAAATGATATCATCAACATTGACCTGGATAAGCAACACATCCTTGCCTTTCTTCTTTGTAAATAGTGTCTGATCTATGGTGCCCCTCTTGAATCCATTGTCCACTAAATAAGTAGACAAAGTACCATACCATGCTCTTGGGGCTTGATGAAGTCCATACATAGCCTTTTTTACTCTATACATATTATCTAGATTCTCTAGATCCTCAAAACCTGGAGGATGTATCACATACACCTCCTCAAAAATAGTTTCATAGAGGAAGGCACTCTTGACATCCATTTGATAGACAGGTGAAGCCCATGTAGGATGCATAGGCTAGAAAAATCCTGATAGCTTCAATCCTTGCAACTTGTGTAAAGACCTCCTTATAGTCTATCCCCTCCTCTTGTGTATATCCCTAAGCCACTAACCTTGCCTTGTTTCTGACCACAATACCTCTTTCATCTCTCTTGTTCCTTAGAACCCATCTTGTCCCAATAGGTCTGACATATCTGGGACAATCAACCAGCTCCCAAACATCCTGAATTGCAAATTGGTGAAGCTCATCCTGCATTGCTTCCACCCAACTTGGTTCTTTAAGAGCATCAAATATTTTCTTGGGTTCCTGTTGTGACAAAAAACAGGCAAACAAACATGCTTGCACAAGAAGGGTATCAACCTTCTTGTGTATATTGGCAATAAACCCACCAAGACCTTGATGAGATCTTCTAGTCTGAACTGGAGTCATAATATCACCAATGATTTGAGAAGTGGGGTGATTCATGTTGCCAATAATATCACCAATGATTTGAGAAGTGAGAACTCCTCCTTCAAAAATTCTGGTGTCCTCAATCTCATTATCCATGTTGCCAATATCTTCTTCATCAGACTCTCTTTCATCAACATGAGGATGAACCTCTTTATATATATTAGAAGGTTCACCTTGTTCAAAAATGGAAGAGAAAAGATGTGCATAAGTGTTGTCAACGCCTGAACCTTGTTTGTCAGCGCTTGGGCTAACAACGCTTGAACTATTGTTGTCAACGTCTGAACCATCAACGTCTGAATTGGTCTTGTCAGCGCTAGATTTGCCTTTGTCAGCGCCTGAAGGACCATGCATGTTTGTATCTGGTGGTACTTGGAGACCACCATTATCTTTACCAGCAGCAGCAAAAGCATCTGTCCAAATGGGAATTGTAACATATTCTTGTATAGGAGATGTCTTTTCTGCTTGTGATCCAACCTTTTCATGAACCTGTGTACCTGAAACATCAACAACTTGTTCCTCCATAACATTTGAAGTTACCTTCACAATGTCTGGATTAGTAACAGACATATAATTTAAAGTTCTAGATAAAGGTTCCAAGTCAAACAACCAATTAGGACCACTTTCAGGATCACTAGGTTTATTTTTTAAAAACCTAACATGTACTCTTTCAAGTATACGTTTTTCTTCTTTAAGATAAACCCTATATCCCTTGCTCTGCACTGAATACCCCATGAAGTAGCCCTCATCACCTTTTGCACTAAATTTCCCTAAGGCATCACTAGTATCTAAAACTACTACATGACAACCAAAAGGTCTGAGGAAACCAATATTAGGTTTTCTTCCCCAAAGTAACTCATAAGGTGTTTTGTTCTGAATTTTGTTAACCAATGCTCTATTTTGAACATAACAAGCTGTATTAACAGCCTCAGCCCAAAAGGCTATAGGAAAATGAGCATCAGCCAACATTGTTCTGGCTACTTCAATTAGGGTTCTATTTTTCCTCTCAGCAACCCCATTTTGTTGTGGGGTTCTTGCAATACTAAATTGCCTAGTAATTCCTTTCCTGGCACAGAAATCATCTAGCTTCTTATTCCTAAATTCACCTCCATTATCACTCCTAAGCATTTTAACTTCATTGCCAGACCTCTTCTCAATCTGAGTGATAAAATCAATTAGAATATCAGCTGTGTCACTCTTCATAGCTAGAAAGAATGTCCAAGTAAACCTAGAAAAGTCATCTGTGATGACAAAGCAATATGACTTACCATTCAAACTTTCTATATTGGTTGGACCAAATAGGTCCATGTGTAGCATATGAAGAGGTCTAGAACTAGTATGCACCTGTTTGGACATGAATGAGACCTTGTGTTGCTTGCCTTTAAGACATGCAACACAAGAGTGGTCATTGTGGAAGGCCTTCTCAGGCAAACCATCAACCAAGCCAAGTCTCACAAGCCTATTTATATTTTTAAAATTTATGTGCCCTAGTCTCCTGTGCCACAAATTACTCTCATCTACTGAAGCTTTAGTATAAAAACAAGACATATTATTATTCATTCTAATCCCATTCAGATTCACATTGTATATGTCTTTATGCCTAGGTGTTCTATACTCAATATATTTCTCATCAGGGATCTTATAATCCTTGCTTAACACCAAACATTTAGTATCAGTAAACAAAACTTTATTTTTGTTATCACAAACTTGTGATACACTAAAAAGATTGTAATCCAGTTCTTTTACCAAAAATACGTGTTCAAAACGCAAATTCTTGGTGAGAAGGGTTCCTTTGCCTATGATAGTGCCATATCCGCCTCCAAAGTAAACCTTATCACCATCCTTAATGGGAGTGAAGTTAGTTAAATAATCTTCATTCCCTGTCATGTGCCTTGAGCATCCATTATCCTAATATCCATAATGATTGACCTATTTTTGAATGCCCTGCACATAAAGAAAACAAATTAGTTTTATTTGGGAGCCCAAGCCTTAGAAGACTTGGATTCATCTGGTTGTTCAATAAGAACAGACTTAGTTCTCATAACAACCCCATTTTCATCATTCTTAGGATGAAATACCCAGTTAACCCCAATAGGTTTTGTAATGACCTTTGAAATGTAATTAAATCTGTTGCAGGTCATTGAAATCCCATTATCATTAGGGTTTTGATCTTTCTTGGGTCTCCATGTTAAGATTGAAGAAGCTTTGGACCCCTTACCCTGTGGTTGCAAATATTTAGGTCTGGTCACGTTTCTGTCAGCGTTGGAATTGGTCTTGTCAACGCTGAAATTACCCTTGTCAGCGTTGAACCTAGGGTTTGCTACAGAAACCCATTGCCTATTAGACCAAGTGTTTGTCTTTTGAAATGGTCTTTGTCCATGAGTATTAGACTCTCTAGTAAAGAATGGGGCAGGTCTAACAACTTGTGGACTTTGCTGCACACAAGGTTTGGGTCTGGCAATGTTTGACTTCCTAACAACGTTGACTTTGTTCCTGTCAGCGCTGAATTTGTTCCTGTCAGCGCTGGCTTTGGGAGCGTTGACACACTTATATGCCAAGTGTGAAAAGCTACAACAAGTATAACAAGCTTTTCTAGACACAACTTGGCTCTTGGGTGACCTAGTATTCCTATACATCTCTGCATACTTAATGCTAGGTTTTCTATCAGTGTTGGAGCCAAGATCAACAGCTTTACCAGTGATTGGGCTAGTAACCTTAATGGGTGTTGACTCATTGGGACTTTTACATAGAAAGCCACCCTTAACAAACAAAGTAGGGTTAGCTTTCTTCCATTCATTCAGATCAGTCAACTTTTGTTGGTACTCTTCAACTGGAGTGACAACTCTTGGTGGAGGAATAAATTCCTCCTCTTGGAATTCTGGCAAACCAGTCCAAGATAGGTCCTGTTATTGGACACCATAGAAGTCACCAGCTGGTGGTGGAACCACAGAGTAATCATTCATCCCAATCACAGTGATGTCCTTAGGATCTCTTTGTTTACTCACACAGTCTCCTAGGGTTTGAGTGGCTCTATCAAATCTTTGAATTTTAAGGCCAACATTATCTTTGTTCTTAATGGCCTCATCTAATTTAGCCTGTAACTCTCCATTAACCCTTTCCATTATGTTTCTAATATCCATACTAGCATTTAACTCATGTTTTAAAATATTTATTTTATCTTTTAAGTCAAATTCCATTTTCTTGTATTCAGAAACTGTTTTCTCAGTTTGAGTAAGAGCTAGTTGGTAATTAGACAATTTGCACTTTTCAGTACTCACATCACTTAATAATCTTAACACCTCTTTGTTAAGCTTCCCAGTGTTTAACCTACAACCTTTACTACAAAAAGCATCACTGTATACCTCATTATCAGATGAAGAAGAGGAGTGTGCCATGAGAGCATATTCAACATGCTCTTCTTCTTCAACCTCAGCAACCAAAGCTTTATCCTCTTCAACATTCTTAGCCAGATAGCTCCAATCCCATCCCATACCATCAAATCCTTGAACTGCAGCCATGGCTTTTGAATCCTGAGCTTTAACAACTTGACTTAAGGGTTTACCAGCATCAGATCTTCTAGGAGATCTGCATTCCCTCATGAAGTGCCTCATATGATGACAGTTGTAGCATTCAACTTTGGATTTATCAAATCCAGCTGTGTCTTTTGCATTGAAGATCATCTTCTTCTTAAACCTTCTGTTCCACCTGTTTGCTCTTATACTAGCAAGAGACATGTTCCACTTAATGTCCATCTCTTCCAAGTGCTCATCACTTATCTGCTCAAGGTCCTCATATGTAATCACTGAACCATTGGGCAAAGAAGCAATATAAGCACATACAGTATCTAAATCCAAACCAGCAGGTTTAACTCTTGGGGAGTCACTTTTGAATGTGTCAGCGTCTGAAAAGGAGACGTTGACAGGACTTGTTCCAGCGTTGACACATGATGATCCAGTTTCTGGATTGTCACACCCCACCATGGCGGAATATATGGGGCGCGACGTATGGATATCATCACAACAATAGCGTTTCTATAGAGTTAACTAAATGAAATAGAAATGTCATAAAAAGGTGACACAATGTCATGACAATATCTCAAACAATGCAGGCGCCTAGGTAAGTAGGTAACACGCCTACCTCTTACCAAAGATATACAAATAAACAAACATCAAACATATAGGTGTCTAAAAAGTATCACTTATTCAAACATTAAATAAAAACTAAGAGGAAAGGGATTCCTCCTAAAGCAGTCTTAGTAGCCTCAAAACTCTAGCCACTTCTTACCTCATCCTCCTCAACTACCTCACCTGAAAATGACACTAAAATTTGTCAACATAAAGTTGGTGAGAACATAGGTTTAAATTATCAAAACATCTTAAGAACCCTTAACAACCGCTGTAAATAATTGAAGAAAAACAATTTATAGTAATGGACCATAATGTGATAATCATGCTACATGCATCCACAACAAAACTCAATCCAAGTACCAATCACATCTACAATTCACAAAGCACACTATAATAGTCAAGAAGTATCCCGTCACACACAAGAACACACACCACACTATCCGGATCTTTCCCACACCACCTGTGGAAGATGAACTATTTCCCCGTTGAGATATCTTGACTCCGAAGAGACGATCCACAAGTACTCAGGACGGATCGTGCCCCACGAACCAAGAACTCAGGACGGATCGTGTCCCATGAACCAAGAACTCAGAACCAAGAACTCAGGACGGATCGTGCCCCACGCTCCACACACATCACAACTGGTCCCATAGATGCCCATACATCTATGTACCAATCCCAATCATAACACAATCAAGATTCATATATCAGAACATGTATCAAAGCACATATGAGAACACATAAGCACGCATGTCACACAATAACACATCTATGTCCAAAAATTTATAAAAATATAGTACCGAAACATTTTAAGAACACCACAAGTGTCATCTCAATCCCATACTAGAAGAAAACATTTAAAAACTTAGTAAAAATGGGACTATGAACTCACCTGATAGCACAACAAGCTAGCACTCCTACAAACCTTGAAACAAGAAAAATTAATGAACCCTAATCATAATTTCGACTTCTCTTGATATCCATGGAAGATTTAGACTGATTTTAGGTTTATTTAGGGTTATTAGTCGTTTTAAGGGGTCTAGGGGTGTTTATATAGGCCTTGGTAACCTTCTGAACAAGTTTACGCCCAATTAGGACTTTTAAATGGTAATTATCCTATTTTTATTAATTTAATTATTAAAATTAAGGCTATGGGACCCACAAATTCGACTCCTCTCTGTGTTTTATCATATTTACACTCCCCCCCTTCTATTTTATGTTTACTTATACTCCTATACACTTTCGGGACCAAACCGGGTACCCTTTTGCTAATTTTTCGACTTTTTACGCGATTTTTGAACTAGCCTTCATTTCTAAAAGTTACTAAATATAGAAAGTAACTTTAAAACATATCCTAAACATATTATATATACTTAATACATACATACAACATACGATACATACACTAAACCTTATCAAAACGATACCCGAACTTTCCTGCAGTTCATTTCTGAACTCATTTTATTTCATTTCATTTCGTTTCATTTCCAACTTATACCTTGATTTATACATTCATGTGAACTAATGAGCACGAACCAACCCCATCACATCATCATATAACGTACCATGTGCTACGTAAAAAATGTCTAACATCATGATAAAGTCTCAAATATGAGCACATAACACATAAACGCACACCAAGCACATGATCAACATCAAACAGTCAAACGTGACAAATCCAAAATCTAGGGTTGTCACATCACCCCCTCCTAATAGAAATATCGTCCCGAGATTTACCCCATAAGCTCAAAAAACTTCATTTCACAACCAACTCGCTATCTCTCTCATAAGAACGTAACCGGATCATCCATATGACTACAACAACGCCCTCAATGAATATAAGCTCACGAAAAATTTTAGGACCCCCAACTTCGGATAACGGATCAAACCCATGGACAACTAACGGACGTTTACTTGAAAGAATTTAAAAATATGAACCAAAACCTGAGACTCCAAAAGATACTCAACATAAAACATGTATCGACTCCCAACGAACCATGAAAACGGACCAATGACACAAGAAGCACCCAGCGACAACCGAAACGTATTACGACCGGTGACATACTATTAAAACCTTGTGAAAAACCAAATTTTACCCCAGAATGGATTTTGTACCTTAATGTATATTAGTTGTTCTAAAACCATGGTATCACATTAGTAATATATGTAATCATCTAACGAAAATCAATCTAATGTCTCTTCACGAACGATCAATTTTCTAAAGCACACAACACAATATCACACGTCAACATTGACTCCGGAACCCACATCCTTCATCAATGTACAATCCTTATGGTGGATACATCTCAAATCCTATCCCAAATAAGCCCTATGTTAGCCCTCTAAGTGTTCACTATCCCAAGATATCCAAAACACAAGTTTAAACCATATCGTTTGAAAATTAATCTTGAACTCGACACTTGTACAATTAATTCGACCAAGCTACTGACTTACAATTACCAAAATTTCAGAATATTTGAAAAGTACGTTCCGAGTACATAATTTTAGGCTTTTGAATGTCCCAAAAAGCTTTAAAAACGAATAAGTTATGACCAAAACGATTTTACCTAAAATCTGCCAAGACATTAGTGACAGTTTCTGACAGTTTAGCGACGAATTTTGACATTTTAGCGACAGTTTCTGCCTACCCCGATTTATAACAAAAAAAAACGATTTGAAACCCTAAAACCCCTCATTAATTACCAAATTCAAGACCTAATTTATTTTAATTCCAGAAAATTAGAAACCCTTACCCATCATATGAGTAATTACATGATTTTAACATATTTAATTAAATAAGAACAATAATTTAACTAAAGATCATTAGCTTTAGGTGATCAAAACCAATTTTAATTTTTTTTTTAAATAAACAAGCCATACTTATATGTTAAAAAAATATGTATCCCATCTTATTTTAAACACGCTTACGACACTTAACCCTTATTTCACCGACTACCAACAACTATTTTAACTATTTACAAATTCCATTTCTTTTACCACGTAAAATTCAAACTAAAAGATACCGTGATCCCAAAAAGAATTATCCACCCTCTCAATATCCTCTACACCAAAAGTACCGTACAAACAAATACGTGAAATGAGGACTCGATAAATGCGCTACTACAGATGTTGAACATCCCAAAGAATGAAGAGCTATAAAACCATCCTAAGAATACAACCGATAAGTAGAAGGGATATACACATATATAGGCATAGGCGTACATACACTCAAATCCATACAACATATACAATACAAGCATGTATTAACCCTCTTTCATGCAACCATACTTAGGAATCCATTGATGTCGTGGTACTTGTATAACTATGTTGGCCACCATACTTATACCAGTCCCCTTTCACTAATGCACTCCCTCCTATGATGGCACTTATAAGAATTAATACTACACATAACACATCAGTCTACCAACTCAAATAAGCGCATAGATCCTACAACTCATATAAGCACATAACCACAATATAAAATAAGATCCAAATCCATGTATTAAAATAATGTAGCCAATGCATGAAACAAATAAACTCGTATTCCAGCTGAACCAGCGTACACAAAATTCAAAATGTATAAAGAACATGAAAACATAATTAAGCGAAATACAACAATGACTAACGTATACGACCATGGTTCAACCAGCACTAGTTAAAACTCGTAAAGAAAATAACATGTAGTTAAGTATGAACAATACTAATTCATAACTTAACAAATATCGCAAAAATAACATCCAAAAACATCAACATTTATAAAATGCACACATACCCCTATGACGCCTATATGCAGGGACCCTTAAGCTATAGATTAGGCTACGCGACTAAGCAACCTAATTCTCTATAACCATTGTCTCTGATACCATTCTGTCACACCCCACCATGGCGGAATATATGGGGCGCGACGTATGGATATCATCACAACAATAGCGTGTCTATAGAGTTAACTAAATGAAATAGAAATGTCATAAAAAGGTGACACAATGTCATGACAATATCTCAAACAATGTAGGCGCCTAGGTAAGTAGGTAACACGCCTACCTCTTACCAAAGACATACAAATAAACAAACATCAAACATATAGGTGTCTAAAAAGTATCACTTATTCAAATATTAAATAAAAACTAAGAGGAAAGGGATTCCTCCTAATGCAGTCTTAGTAGCCTCTAAACTCTAGCCACTTCTAACCTCATCCTCCTCAACTACCTGACCTGAAAATGACACTAAAATCTGTCAACATAAAGTTGGTGAGAACATAGGTTTAAATTATCAAAACATCTTAAGAACCCTTAACAACCGCTGTAAATAGTTGAAGAAAAACAATTTATAGTAATGGACCATAATGTGATAATCATGCTACATGCATCCACAACAAAACTCAATCCAAGTACCAATCATATCTACAATTCACAAAGCACACTATAATAGTCAAGAAGTATCCCGTCACACACACAAGAACACACACCACACTATCCGGATCTTTCCCACACCACCTGTGGAAGATGAACTATATCCCCGTCGAGATATCTTGCCTCCGAAGAGACGATGCACAAGTACTCAGGACGGATCGTGCCCCACGAACCAAGAACTCAGGACGGATCGTGTCCCACGAACCAAGAACTCAGAACCAAGAACTCAGGTTGGATCGTGCCCCACGCTCCACACACATCACAACTGGTCCCATAGACGCCCATACATCTATGTACCAATCCCAATCATAACACAATCAAGATTCATATATCAGAACATGTATCAAAGCACATATGAGAACACATAAGCACGCATTTCACACAATAACACATCTATGTCCAAAAATTTATAAAAATATAGTACCGAAACATTTTAAGAAAACCACAAGTGTCATCTCCATCCCATACTAGAAGAAAACATTTAAAAACTTAGTAAAAATGGGACTATGAACTCACCTGATAGCACAACAAGCTAGCACTCCTGCAAACCTTGAAACAAGAAGAGTTAATGAACCCAAATCATAATTTCGACTTCTCTTGATATGCATGGAAGATTTAGACTGATTTTAGGTTTATTTAGGGTTATTAGTAATTTTTAGGGGTCTAGGGGTGTTTATATAGGCCTTGGTAACCTTCTGAACAAGTTTAGGCCCAATTAGGACTTTTAAATGGTAATTATCCTATTTTTATTAATTTAATTGTTCAAATTAAGGCTATGGGACCCACAAATTCGACTCCTCTCTGTGTTTTATCATATTTACACTCTCCCCCTTCTATTTTATGTTTACTTATACTCCTATACACTTTCGGGGCCAAACCGGGTACCCTTTTGCTAATTTTTCGACTTTTTACGCGATTTTTGAACTAGCCTTCATTTCTAAAAGTTTCTAAATATAGAAAGTAACTATAAAACTTATCCTAACCATATTATATATACTTAATACATACATACCACATACGATACGTACATGAAACCTTATCAAAACGATACCCGAACTTTTCTGCATTTCATTTCTGAACTCATTTCATTTCATTTCATTTCGTTTCATTTTCAACTTATACCATGATTTATACATTCATTTGAACTAATGAGCACGAACCAACCCCATCACATCATCATATAACGTACCATGTACTATGTAAACAATGTCTAACATCATGATAAAGTCTCAAATATGAGCACATAACACATAAACGCACACCAAGCACATGATCAACATCAAACAGTCAAAAGTGACAAATCCAAAATCTAGGGTTTTCACATGGATGCATGTAAGAGTCCTTCTGATTGAATTGACCTTCACTGTGAGAGAAGAAGGCCATATTACTGTTGGTAGACTTGTTTCCATGCTCTAAAAGAGTTTCATCTTCCATCAGCCTCAGTTTGTTGTAAATGTCATCAAACGTGGAACTTTTGTAAGTATTATTGGCAAGAATGGATCTTGCCTCAATCTTCCACACCTCACCAAGACTTTTAAGAAAAGTAGCATTGATGTCAACATCACCAACTTATGTCCCCATGAAGGACAATTTTCTTGTAATGTCAAGCAATCTACTTGTCACACTACTCAGCTTCTCATTGGGTTGTGCTTTAAAAACAGCATAATCATGCATAAGTTGTTTCTTCTTTTCTTCCCTAGTATCTGCATTGCCACCATATGCAACTTTAGGAGCTGCCCAAAGTTGCTTAGCAGAATAATAACCTCTATATTTATGCTGGTTCTCTTGTCCCAACGAGAGTTTCAGAATATTTAGGGTTTTCATGTCAACCCTTTTCTTTGCTATGTCATCAGCAGACACAGCTCTACCATCTTCAGGTTTTTCTTTCTTATCTTCTTCAGAACATCCAGCAACAGCTGATCTTTGAGTAATAGCATCAACAATCTTTTGGGCTTTATCGAATGTGTTTCCATATTCAATGATCTCCCAGAGTGTGTAGTCATAGATCCTTAGATATTGTTCAAAATTGAATTTCCTCAATTCAAAGTTGGTTGCATCAAGCATGGGAATCTTGATGTTTTGTAAAGGTGAGGAGGAGGAGGTTATTGTTTCTGACATGATGTTGTTAGGTTTTTTGAGAAAATTAGGGTTTTGGTGATTTTTAGGGTTCTTGTGTTCTTTAAGATCAAAAGTTCCTCAACAAGCTCTGATACCACTTGTTGATCCCAAACTTAGATCGATTTAGCTTTATGTATACGAGATTAGATCAAGTACTACACTTAGAGAAACCTTTGTATATGCTTATGATAATCTAAGTGTTATGCGGAATTAACACTTAAACAAGAACACACAAGATATAAACAAACTTTCACTTTGATTAATGATATCAAACTTGCTTACAATGAAAGTAGTTTACAAACGAAAATTTGTATGAAACATTAACCTAAAGGTCTTATTTTATAGATATAAGAAGCCTTGTACAATAATCTACGTATCAGCTATTCTAGTTAAAGATAAATATAGATAATACGTTGTTGTTCCTATCTTTACTAGAAGTAATCTAGAATACAATAAACACGTAGAGTATATCTTCCCATCAGTGCTTGTCTTTAATGTATCAACGCTTGATTTTATCTTGTCAACGCTTAGGCTGTCAGCGTTTGTTTTGCTCTTGTCAACGCTTGATTTACTCTTGTCAGTGCTCAAGTGATCTGGCCTTAATTTATTCCCAACAGGTGAAAGAACCGGTTTGGGAACCGAAGGTGTGGTAGAAAATTTAGGTATCGGTGGAACATAAGGTGTAGACGAATGCATAACGGGTGGTATGTCACAAGTGGAAGAAGAAGGAGGTTGGGTAGAAGAAGAAGGTATCTCGGGTTCTTGGTTAGGTGGGGGATAGGAAGGTTCTACGGTGGTCTTACCGCTCCTTGTTGGGAATTAATTTGATGAGACAAATCAAGAATAATGAAACAAAAAGGACTTATATGCAATTATCAAGATTTACAAGAATATGGAGCCCTTTCATACAACAAGGAGGACTTATTAGCAAAAGATGGAGGGACTCCTAGTGTAATTAGATTTCTTGTAAAGAGGGTTATGTGTAGTATTTAAACACACGCCCTGCATAGGTTTAATCATTCAATTATTCACAATGTAAACCTAAAGTGTCTTCGTGTTCTAGGCGTGGGATTCAATGTATACACGCCTAGAGGTTACTTGTAATCGTTTAGTGCAAGTAATCGTTTGGAATAAAGTAAACGTTGAAAGTAATTGTCTTGTTTGTTAAACACCTTGTTTATGTGTCGTGTTCTATTCCGCTATGTTAATCATATGAACATGATGCATTCCTAGTAAGCTTAATCGATCCGTGAATAATGGTTTCCACAATTAGTATCAGAGCGGGTGGCTCTCGATGCTAGGATCAACGAGGTGTTCGAGTCGAAGAATGGTGAAAAAGAAGAAAAAACCTTCTAGGGTTTTATGGTCGAATCTCATTGTGTAGTCGTTTTTAAACAGTGATATCTCCTTCGTTAACCGTTGGATTGTCGCGAAATTTTTGCTGGAGGTTGTCAGTATAGGTTTCCGAGTTCTCACCGGAGCGATCGTCGAGTTTAGGCGTCAAGAAAAATTTACAGCTCGTCGAAGTTGGCTGCTGGTGAAGGTATAAATTTCTTGTTTTTTTCTTTTTATTAAATAAGATTTAGGGTTTCATCCCCTAAATGCTAGATCGAATTTAAACAGAAAATTATGGGTTTTGAAGGATGTTATATTGCATATTGATACAAGATTCGAGCTAAAGTTGATTTACAAACCCTAAGTTAGGGTTTAGATGCTAAAATTTGTAAACCCTATATTGATTTATTTGATAGCAGCAGTTATGATCGTGAATTGAAGAAAAGAATAGCACCGGTTAGCTTTGTGTTATTTGTTTGTGGTCCCAAGTTGTTCATCTGGTCATTGTTCAAAAAGAAGAAAAGCGATTGGTGTGTTGCTTGGTTTTATACTCATACGTACATGGGAAAGTATAGTAATGTTGGCGTGTGAATGGGATGCAAAAGTGGACACAGTAAGGTAGTAGTATAATATTGCTTTGGTTTGAACAATCTGTGTTCACACGAAGAAGGAAAAAGGCTAGGTAATGTAAATCACGTGATGAATTATTGAAAAAAATGTGGGTATAGCAGCAACTATGGAAAGTAAAATCAAATATTTTGTTTCCTTTTAGACATGATATTGCAACGACATGGTACGTACAAATATTCTTGCTACTTTATAGGAAAATTATTCTGTTTTTTAGACGAGATGTATGTTACTGTTCTTTTTATATCTCGAGACAAAAAGAAGTTATATATGCTGCCAAGGGTTTACGTTAACAGCTCACAAGAATGGATCATGTTTGATAAGTGTGAAAACACTCATCAATAATGATCCAAAAACCACTTAAAACACAGTCGAATACATTATTTTAACTTTAAAATATCAGAATTATGCGTGTATTTGTGTTTTATGTGTTTTCAGGTAACAAGATACAATTTTGGAGCAAAGACACGTTTTCAAGGGATTTATATCACAAAAGACGAAGAAAGAGACGAAAGATGCTTTCAAGGGCCAATCATACCATTTTGTTAAAGATCAAGGACTTAAGTTGCTGAAATTACAAAGTTTAAACCTTTCAAATGCAAGTAGAAAAAGATTGAAGTTTGGAATTGCAAGAGTAACAAAGATAAAGGACCAAATGGCAAGTTAAATGAAAAGTTTATTTACTTTGGTCTGTTGACCAAAGACCGGTCAAACGTACACACAAAAACACACACGTTTTCTCCTTCGTTCCCAAATAAGAGAGAGAAACGAATTTCAGATTTTTATCACTTCTATCTACCCTAAACCTGCAATCGTGAATAAAGAACGATCCACAAAGAATCAAGCGAAGCCTTCAACAGCAAAAATGATCACCTTTCTTTCCTCTACATGGTGATACAACTTAATTAGATCAAGTCTCAAGGACGAAGAAACGGCCAAATATGATGAAGATGAAGAACGATCAAGATCCTCGTATTTAATACGTGGCATTCGCTGATTGGTGGAGCCACGTCACAACTCCCCACTCGACGGCTATAAATGAAGACGAAGAGCTCATTTTTCAGCGGTTAGCTTAGGGAGTAGTTACACACAGTTAGGTTTAGGAGTAGACTTAGTTAGTTAGAATCTCATTTGACATCTAGTTAGTTGATTCTGTTAAAGCAGTTAGATTTCGGTTGGAAATGTAACAAAATTTCACCATTAATGAATTCTTCTTCATTTTCAAATCTCTTTCTCACTATTAGTACAAGAGCTCTGTTCTCTTTGCAGGCGTATGTTTTTAATCTCTCAATGTTTGTTCTAATTCTTTATAAACCTTTCAGTTCGTTAGCCAAATTTACTTTCAGTCGAATTTCAGTCAAGTTTCTGTTAAAGTTTGTTATAACATTAGAAAAGTTAGTTGTTTCAAAGTTAGTAGCTCATAAGCTCTTATTAGAGCTTATGAGAGATTTCTGTTAAAAAACCTAGTGAGATTCCAAGTTTAATCGAGTAATGAATGTTTTCATTCAATAAGTTCATTTACAGATTTAAAAAGATTCAGTTTTTAGTCTAAACATTCTTCACCAAACTTTTAGTTTGATAGTTTAAATAGTTGAATTTACTTCTAGACATAATTCATTTCAGTTTCTATTAAAGTTCCTGTCAATCTGTTCATTTTGAATGAACTATCATATTCAGTTTTTTGCCAAGATTTTAGAAGATTTAGAAGCAGGTTTGGATTTGTTGGTTTGGTAATGCTAATAGAATCGCAAGGTTATAATGATTTGTTAAAATCAGTATGCAGGTTCAAGAATCGAAAAGTCTTGTTTTGTTTGCTCGTTTAGTTTGATTTTGCAGGTGTAATTTGATGTTTATGCAGATTCCGTTATTGGTAGACTTAATCCGTCCGTTTCAGTAGGAATCGTGTGGAGGTTAAGCGTTTTCTTAAGCCGGCTCAGCGCCGCGCTTCTCGACATCAACGGACTTGGCCTGGATGTACAAGTTAAGCGCGTGTTCTTTTTCTGTATATTTTAGTTTAATCAGCTTGTTAGTGTAAGTGTAGTATAGTTGTTTGTGCTATCTGCTTGTATCGTTTGGTTATTAATATTTGGTTCCTGTTTTACCTGAATTCGTTCCTTAATGTGTCGTAGCTGGTAGTACGAAATTATGCATTTCTTCTAAATGGTGTTTTGATTTGCGTCTAGTTAAGCTGTTGGGTAATGTTAGGATTGGCTTCTCATTTGAGCAACTTTAGATAGCTGTTGATAACTCTAATATAGAATAAAACAAGTAAAAAGTCTGATATAGAGTTAAAAAGTCAATCCACTCAGATTAGGAATGGGTAGTAGTAGTTACTGATAAGCAGATTTTGAAGTTAAACTTTGAGTAGAAATTCTTTAGAAGCC
Source organism: Glebionis coronaria (assembly GCA_025667525.1). NCBI lineage: Eukaryota > Viridiplantae > Streptophyta > Magnoliopsida > Asterales > Asteraceae > Glebionis > Glebionis coronaria. The sequence goes on along the minus strand of JANFOE010001718.1, from coordinate 32,296 downwards.
TAGGATAGCTGGTTTTGAGAAGAACGTAGCAAATTTGTTCTGAAATTCTGATTTTGTTAAAGTTTAGTAGTGTTACACGTTTGATCCTTTACTTTGTATGTCTGCTTTACGATCACAGTCCTTTTTTGTTAAATTTTTGTTAGTCTTGATTGTTAGTTAGTGACCTGTAGGTCCTCATTTAGTAACCCCAGTTAGATCTATTTCGATATTAGTCCTTCCAGTTAGATTTTTAAGAAATTAGTGGGTTAGTCAGTTAGATTGCTTTTGGGCCAGATTGCTTTTGGGCCAGCTGTCCAGTATTTTGATTTGGATTCAAATTACGACTTTTTGAATTGAATTTCAGTTAAAATTTCACTTGTGCATTCTATTTTTAGAATTGTAATTTTGGTTTTACAAATTGTCTTTTAGATTTTATATTTTGTGTTTTCTATTTTGTATTTTGTATTTATCATTAGAAGTATACATTTGTATTTTTAATTTCTTTTAAATTTTGTGCATTTAATTGTCGTATGTGCAATATGTTTTTAGTATAATACATATACGTAGTAGCTAATATTTTTACCTTTTTATGTGCTTCGTGCCAATTAGAAATAGATTACCAAACAAGTCTTTTTCACCAAAAACAATTAAGTCAAGCTTAGAATTGTTATATCAATTCGAATCGATACCGAGAAAAACGAACTAAAAAGACAAATATTAAATGGCGCCGCTGCCGGTTCTTTTCGTGAAGATTAACGATTTCGAGTGAGACGATTGGATTTTGGGATCCGTTCACTTTGTGAACATTATTTTTACGTATTATAAAACAAAAAGATACAAAAAAAAATCCAAAAGATAAAAATACAAAAAAATTTAAAAATCAAAAAATCAATTCTTTTCCTAAAGAATTGAACCAAAAAAAAAAAATCCAAAAAGTAATCTTTTTCCTAAAAGATTGCAACAAAAAAAATATATTATATCGTTTTCATCGCTTTTACGTATATATAGTATTTTTCGTAAAAAATCAAATAAATACAAAAATATTTTTTATATATTATTATATGTAAATAAGTATACGTATAAGAACAACCAATACACATATCTTCCATAAGTATTGCCTAGGCAATACACCGTGTTGAGGGGCGTTCCGGTCCTTGACACGCGTATCGATCCAAATTAATTAAGCAAGAATAGATAAATACTTCCAATTGGCAATAATTCGAAGAATACAAACTACAAAGTGAATAGAAAGGCGATGTGCTATAAAATGCCATCTAAGGGTCAATAGGTACTTAAGTGCTTCGCGCCACCTAACCCCCCGTTCACTAGTGCGTATTCTAAGAAGGAAGGCTTTATTGGAGGTCTTGCACCCAAGTAGTAATTATATATATATACTTTCTTGTGGATATTTCATATCGAACCTCAAAGAGGATAATCCTTTTCTTCTTCAAAGTCGACCGAGGGCTACTCCCTCATTCCTCGTCACGTGTACTCGCACACGTGTAAACATACCACCTTTGGTGTATTACTTCCTTCCCCGAGGAAGCTTTTAAATGTCATTATACTTGTATATACATTAGGCCACCTTGTTAAACATGGATACTCGTTCCATGTTGGAGATTTTGCAACAACGATCCGCCAACGCTAATTATTCGCCTTGTTCGACTTGTGGATGTCCACACGATACTTATTTATGTGATCAAAATAATGGCCATTATGGGGAGGGATATGCTTATAATGGAACCGAGAACCCTAATTTTCTACCTAACACTCAAATGGACTACACTTGTAATGACTATATGGGATATTCCGGTTTTTCATCACAAAACCCACCATCATTTCATGATCAAACCTTTAATGAGCCATACCAAAACCAAGGATTTTCCAATTATGAAGGTTTTCAAACTAATGATAATTTTCAAGGCTATAATCAAGAAACTTTTCATAATCAAGGGTATAATCAAGGGTTTAACCAAGAGAATATGCAAAATTTCTCTCAATTTCATGAATCCTTTGAGAGGAGACTTCAAGAGATGGGAAGGAGAGTACTTGGATGTTTTGAGGAAAATTGTCAAAGACAAATTCTCTTTGTATAATCTTATCTAACTCAAGGAGCTTTACCATGTGATGTTGAGCCGTCTTTGAGAGTTGATGATGAGGACGATCCTATTAGTGATGGAGATCGTAAATCATGTGAAGAAGAATACATTGCTAATCGTGCTCGTTTGCTTAAACAATGCTTATTAGATGAAGATGATGAGGAACCTTCGATTTGTATGACATTTAATGATGACACACCTTCATCACCTTTACCTCACGTGGAACCCACCGACTCTTTAACCATGGGGGGCGAGCCTCTTAGCACTAATACAAACATCAATTCGGATGAATTAACTTCTTCTAGTGTTGAGAACCTTATCCCAATCCAAAGAGAGCTTGAGAGGGTTTCCAATCAACCATGTGATGAGATTTGTGTTGATACCTCTTCTCCTCATGATCACATTGAGATTTTATCACATATTGACCTTCATGCTACTACTAGTGATTTTGGTGACTTTGATCTTGATGAATTGTTTAAAGAAAGGGATAATGAGATTGAGGAAGAGTTTGTGAAAGACTTGACACAAATGGAGGATGATGATTGTGATTCTAGTGACGCGTCTTATGCTATATCATCCGATGATTTATCTTGTCAAGATAACATTCCTAATTTGGATGAAGAGTTTGCTCCTATAGGAAAAGTGGATCCTTCTCCTCTACCACCTTATGATTCTTGTGATGAAACCTTTGATGATCCTTATGATAGTGATGAGTCCTTTACATCTGATGATGAATCCATGTCCTCAATGACTCCTTCACCTATTCCTCTAAGGGATTTTGTGATGCATTCGAATCCTCTTTTTGAAACATCATTTGATAACCCACTTTTCCATCATGATGAAGAAACCAATGAGGATTTTAGTGATGATGAACCTTCTCTTTGTGATACACCAATATATGATGATTATAGTGATAATGAGTTTTCCACTTGTGAATCTCCATTTTTGATGATCACACTTCCTTGAGTTTTAAGAAGTCACCAATCTTTGACAAACCAATCTATGATTAATATAGTGATGAGGAGGGGTCTATCATTGATGATAATGAGGAGATTATAAAGACTGAAAGATTGCTTAGTGAAGATGAATTGATAGATAAACAAATTGAAGATTATCTTAAGAGAGATGATATTGTGGTTGATACATCCTCTTCTAATTGGGAAGAGGATATTCGTCTTATTGAGAACATGCTTTTTGGGACCCTAGAGCCTACACCTTCTCCACAAGACACTATTAATCTTGATCCTCCTTTTACTATGCCTTTTATGGAAGATTACCCACCTTTTGATGATGATGATGAGCCTAACATGGACATAATAGTTATGAATGTTTTGATACCTACACCTTCATATTCTCATGATGCTTTGATCACTAAGGGGGAATCTTATATGATTGATACGAGTTCATCTTCTTATTTTCCCATGAAGGGAAAGGTTTTTGATCCTGGGATACGTAAATTTGAGACACCTTGGTTTTCATCTACTCCACTAGCGAGTGTGATTTCTGTTGATATGGACTTCTTGTATGAGCTTACTTTGGTGATGCTACCTACTTTGGAGTTGTTCACTTGTAGAGATGGAAACTATGTATTTGATCCTGGTGTGCTTCCTATTTGAGAGATTTCGTATGTTTGACAAACTTGAGACACGTTGGACCGTTCCATTTATCGAGGCGGATATTGTAAATCTTATAGTAAATGGCAACGTGCTAAGTTTGAGTTTATCATGTGAGATGTGCTTCAAAGTGGATATTCTTTAGTCTCCATGATGGTTTCCCCAAGGACAACTTAATTTGGGGCCGAGTCGAGCTAGCGACTTAGGGTTAAAAAAAACTCAAGCATTGAATAACAAGGTTAGAACACGTAGAGTAGATTTTCAATAGGTTAGGTTTAATTAAAAGGATGTTATAGTAGAGTTGAAGTGGAGGGGGTGCCTTTCTTCGTCTTTTGGTGTCTGCTTGAAGGGTTGCTCTCTCTCATTTCATGCTTGGAGCTTATGGAGGAGGCCCGTGTATCTGGTTCACTTTGATTAGTTTTTGCTATCGTGATATTAAACACTTGTGCTTAAAATGAATACCCTTTAGTTGTCTCTTCCTTAACTTGGGTTAAGCAAAGTAATCAATGTCATAAGTGTAGGGGAGTTCACTCCAATACTCTTAAACATTGAGGACAATGTTTATCTTAAGTGTAGGGGAGACTTCTATCGAAGTGACCTTACCTAGACCATTGCCTTAACTTCATGATAATTGGGAAAATTAATTTTTCAAACATTTTTCAAATTTTTGATCTACTTTGGCCACCAAAAATATGCATACATATTTTTTGCATCAATCATTTTTCATTTGCATAATACATTTGCATTGTATATATTTCTTCTTTTACTTTTCATTAAAAAATATATAAACAAAAAAAATAAAATAAAACATGGTTTTAACAAGTTTAGATTTCTTTGACATATTAGGCCCGCCATGGATATTTTGACTCAACCCGAGTTTGCTTATCTTAGCATTCTCTAGCTAGTATCCTTAAGCATGTAGTCCTTAATTGGTCTATTAGGCTAAGCGTCCACCAATCTCATTATTTGAGATTTTAAATTTGTGGAGAATGGGAAATGATAGAGTTGAAGCAACTATAAAAGGGCTAGATAAACTTCATGATAATTACTTGTGGCTAAACCCTTCTCTTCTTTACCTCTAATTTCTTCGCATGTATATAATTGTTAATAAATAATCAAGAACGGTTTTAATCGATTTGTAATCTCTTATGCATTTTTGACTAATCATTTATGGTTGATATGAGTACGTTTTAAGATTCTAAGTTAGAACGTTTGATGTGTACAAGACTTATGTCATGCTCAATATTTAGCGGGTGTTTTTCCTTTTATTCTTTTCAACTTTCTTTGTGAGGAATAAAGAAAAATAAGAGCGGCCTATGAAAAAAAATGAGTGGCTAGAAAAAAAAGAAGAAAAAGAGAAAGAAAAGAAAAAAAATATATATACAAGACTCCCAAGAGGGGCAGTGTGGTGTTAATTATAGTGACTATTGAGTTCCAATATTACCTTGACGGGTTGCGGGGATTCAATAGATTGCTCCAATCCAATATTACCTTGACGGGTTGCGTGGTTGAAGATCCAAAGTCTCAAAAAGATGGCGGATGTAAATTATTGCGTGAGTTTGATTTTTCTTTCCTTAGCGAGTGTGTAACTACTTATGAAAGCATGACATGAGGATTTTACACATAAGGCGAATGACTTATTACTCTTGAAACGGACTTGTATTAATTGTGAGCGGTTTTTCAAGTAATGGATGAGAGGATTACTTAGGATTAAAACTGTGTTTCCTTATTTTTGGATTTTACACTTCTTATACTTCACACTTGAATAAATGACAAATTTGCCCACAAGCAATTTTCTCAAATAATAACCGGTTCCACATTTAATTGTCATGAATAAGTTGATGCACTTTTTACTTGTGAATACAATGATCCCATTTTTTAAGCTTGGTATGGGGAAAGTGAAACTTGAGGATGATAAGTGTCCATGGTACCCAAGCCCTAATCAAAGTCATTGAATTCTTTATGAGTTATTTCCATCAAAACCATTTATGAAAAATCAAAAAAGATATAAATAGAATTGATTCTTTTGCATTGCATTGTAAATATTCAAAACCATTCATCATATAGCATAGTATAGTTTATTAAATCATAAAATGGACAAGGTTGGTTAAATATGAGAAAAGTGTAATTTAGAGTTTTAAAATGCTGCATTGCATGAGGAAATGGCAATGGTCAAGTGGAGGGGAGTTGATAAGTGTGAAAACACTCATCAATAATGATCCAAAAACCACTTAAAACACAGTCGAATACATTATTTTAACTTTAAAATATCAGAATTATGCGTGTATTTGTGTTTTATGTGTTTTCAGGTAACAAGATACAATTTTGGAGCAAAGACACGTTTTCAAGGGATTTATATCACAAAAGACGAAGAAAGAGACGAAATATGCTTTCAAGGGCCAATCATGCCATTTTGTTAAAGATCAAGGACTTAAGTTGTTGAAATTACAAAGTTTAAACCTTTCAAATGCAAGTAGAAAAAGATTGAAGTTTGGAATTGCAAGAGTAACAAAGATAAAGGACCAAATGGCAAGTTAAATGAAAAGTTTATTTACTTTGGTCTGTTGACCAAAGACCGGTCAAACGTACACACAAAAACACACACGTTTTCTCCTTCGTTCCCAAAGAAGAGAGAGAAACGAATTTCAGATTTTTATCACTTTTATCTACCCTAAACCTGCAATCGTGAATAAAGAACGATCCACAAAAAATCAAGCGAAGCCTTCAACAGCAAAAATGATCACCTTTCTTCCCTCTACATGGTGATACAACTTAATTAGATCAAGTATCAAAGACGAAGAAACGCCCAAATATGATGAAGATGAAGAACGATCAAGATCCTCGTATTTAATACGTGGCATTCGCTGATTGGTGGAGCCACGTCACAACTCCCCACTCGACGGCTATAAATGAAGACGAAGAGCTCATTTTTCAGCGGTTAGCTTAGGGAGTAGTTACACACAGTTAGGTTTAGGAGTAGACTTAGTTAGTTAGAATCTCATTTGATATCTAGTTAGTTGATTCTGTTAAAGCAGTTAGATTTCGGTTGGAAATGTAACAAAATTTCACCATTAATGAATTCTTCTTCATTTTCAAATCTCTTTCTCACTATTAGTACACGAGCTCTGTTCTCTTTGCAGGCATATGTTTTTAATCTCTCAATGTTTGTTCTAATTCTTTAAAAACCTTTCAGTTCGTTAGCCAAATTTACTTTCAGTCGAATTTCAGTCAAGTTTCCGTTAAAGTTTGTTATAACATTAGAAAAGTTAGTTGTTTCAAAGTTAGTAGCTCATAAGCTCTTATTAGAGCTTATGAGAGATTTTCGTTAAAAAACCTAGTGAGATTCCAAGTTTAATCGAGTAATGAAAGTTTTCATTCAATAAGTTCATTTACAGATTTAAAAAGATTCAGTTTTTAGTCTAAACATTCTTCACCAAACTTTTAGTTTGATAGTTTAAATAGTTGAATTTACTTCTAGACATAATTCATTTCAGTTTCTATTAAAGTTCCTGTCAATCTGTTCATTTTGAATGAACTATCATATTCAGTTTTTTGCCAAGATTTCAGAAGATTTAGAAGCAGGTTTGGATTTGTTGGTTTGGTAATGCTAATAGAATCGCAAGGTTATAATGATTTGTTAAAATCAGTATGGAGGTTAAAGAATCGAAAAGTCTTGTTTTGTTTGCTCGTTTAGTTTGATTTTGCAGGTGTAATTTGAAGTTTATGCAGATTCCGTTATTGGTAGACTTAATCCGTCAGTTTCAGTAGGAATCGTGTGGAGGTTAAGCGTTTTCTTAAGCCGGCTCAGCGCCGCGCTTCTCGACATCAACGGACTTGGCCTGGATGTACAGGTTAAGCGCGTGTTCTTTTTCTGTATATTTTAGTTTAATCAGCTTGTTAGTGTAAGTGTAGTATAGTTCTTTGTGATATCTGCTTGTATCATTTGGTTATTAATATTTGGTTCCTGTTTTAACTGAATTCGTTCCTTAATGTGTCGTAGCTGGTAGTACGAAATTCTGCATTTCTTCTAAATGGTGTTTGGATTTGCGTCTAGTTAAGCTGTTGGGTATTGTTAGGATTGGCTTCTTATTTGAGCAACTTTAGATAGCTTTAGATAACTCTAATATAGAATAAAACAAGTAAAAATTCTGATATAGAGTTAAAAAGGCAATCTACTCAGATTAGGAATGGGTAGTAGTAGTTACTGATAAGCAGATTTTAAAGTAAAATTTTGAGTAGAAATTCTTTAGAAGCCTAGGATAGCTGGTTTTGAGAAGAACGTAGCAAATTTGTTCTAAAATTCTGATTTTGTTAAAGTTTAGTAGTGTTACACGTTTGATCCTTTACTTTGTATGTCTGCTTTACGATCATGGTCCTTTTCTGTTAAATTTTTGTTAGTCTTGATTGTTAGTTAGTGACCTGTAGGTCCTCATTTAGTAACCCCAGTTAGATCTATTTCAAAATTAGTCCTTCCAGTTAGATTTTTAAGAAATTAGTGGGTTAGTCAGTTAGATTGCTTTTGGGCCAGATTGCTTTTGGGCCAGCTGTAACACCCCCAATTTCGATCATAACAGCGGAAGGGTCATTGGGTGTTACTATCATGGTTCAATCTCATAATCATAGAAAACGGCTCAAAACGAGACGTTTTAATAAACATCCATTCAATTTCATTTAATTAAGATAAAATATCATACACGGTCCCAGATGATTTAAAAGTTTTACAAATTATTATAAATGATAAAAGTTATTTGAATGGTTATGTTTTAGAAAAGCGGGCCAAAACATTTCAAATATGCAAGCTTCACGAAACCGCCTTCCTCGAGTGCCTTCTAAATGGACCTGAGATAAAACATGCTAAAAAAAGTCAGCAAAAATTTGCCGAGTGAATCTATAGAGTTTTAATTTTAAATAAAGTGAACACAAGTATGAAAAATAACCTTCCATGGTTAATAATTTATCAAAGACGACCATGTTGTATGGACATAATTATCGTTGTTATTTCTATAAGTCTCGTGAAATTGAACGTTAACATATATTATTTCAGCCCAACACACCTAGCCAAGTGCGTATATTTCTCTTATACAATTGCATCCGATGTTTCATTACTGGTGCATCACAACACCACGCGATAGCTAGTCGCGACCGGACTGGGCGTCACCCCGATAGATCTATCCATAGTATTAGCGTTCTTTTCGATTAACAATTCACGATTCATGGGTCTTTAAGGCTAAACAAACTTATATAACAACTTTCATCTAAGCATACAATCAAGTTCCTTTGTGTTCAATTTTAAAACAAAGAGGGTTTACCACAACTTCTCGTTGCACCCTTTCATTTATAATAAATACTTTTCCAATAATAAGGGTTTCCACAACTTCTTGTTGCACTCATACTTTTCCAATAAGTAGAGTTTCCACAACTTATCGTTGTACCCTTAAATTTCAATAAAACAACTTTTCAAGTAAAATAAGGGTTTCCACAACTTCTCGTTGCCCCCTTTATTTTAGTAAAACAAGCATGTTATCCCCCTCGCGGGTTTTATAAAACAAGTAAACATGTTAAGAGCGAGGCTATAGACTCACCTTAGCCATTAGTGGTAATGAGACGATCGCCGACGATTAGTGATGCCCGTTAAAACACGAAAACCGCAACCTACCGAATAAGGCGCGTTCGTTAATAATCGACTTAAGTATAAATCATACTTAAATAATATAAAAATCAAAATTACAAAACCAAGACAATCCCGAAAATTCAATAATACCAGTGTTATTACTATACCCTTTTTATTCAACACTATTCTTTTAAACACTTGCACTCTACATTGACCCGTCATGAGACGCCAAGTCAACGCAAGTCAACTTATCATTTTACTTCCCTCGGACCAGTAGCTAAGTCATTTATATAATGACTTAACACTTGAGTAAATCACCATGTCCAATAGTGAATACTCAACTCACGCCACACAAGTATTGAACTACGTGTCCAAAATACCACTCAGCATGTACACTCCAAATGTACACACCAATCTACCCTATCTACACTTGTCCGATTTCGACGAAACTTGGTGACAAACTCAAACATAATATGAATAAGACTCAGTAAAAGTTTCATTCAAAAATATTACTTCTAAGACCTTCTGCCCGACACATCTTCGTGTTATAAAAACCGGACAGTTTTACGTCTTTTACTTGTAAAACCATTTCGACTTATCTAAACAATTCCGTTTATAAAACCGACTCTCGGGTTTGAAAATAGACTCATGACCTGAGGTTTAGCAACTTACATCAGTCCTTGAACATTTTTAAAACTCATTCTATAGTCCCCGAGATTCGATCCAAATATCGACAACAATTTTCGGATTGTGCCGATACCCGTCTCCCGGTACACGAATACTAAAAGTAGCATAACTTTTCGCTCGAAATGAGTTAGAAGCTCATTCAAGCGGCAAATCGAAGCTAAAAGAATCCTCTACAAGCCTATCCTATTAGTTTCATCATTTTCAAACAGTAAGATTTTCAAAAATTACGTTTTACCTACTGGTCTAAAATGCCTTTCTAAAAATCATACTAAAACAATTTTTCAACCCATTCCAACAATTTCTATAGTCCTAATATGATCCTAATATCATAATAACACATCTAATTAACTCATAACACCCTCAAATTTAATCTTACAAAAATAAAATATATAAAAATCTTGCATGCAACCAAAACCCACTATGAATATAATAATATTAACACCATATATCACCATAAAAATGGATCAAACATGGTGTTCATCAAGAAAAATAAAATTTTTGAAAAGTTAATGCATGTGGATAAAAATTATACCAAAATGATCCTTGTTGAATTTGCAAAGTGGGTCTTGTTTTAGTTTTCTTGGATTCAAGCTTGATTTTGAAAATCAAATGGGTTTTGGGGGTGGTTTTGAACCGTGGGTTAGAGAGAGAGAGTGAGGGGAGGATGAAAAAAATTTTTAAATAAATAAAATGATATTTTGTGTTAGTGGGGAGTTTTTATATAGTGGGGTGAGGGTAATTTTTGCCAATAAGGTATAGTTTTGGTCCAAAAAGTAATTAAATGGTTATAAGGGTAGAAAATGTAAATATTACATTTTAAAATATTTGCGGGACTCGGGTTTCGTAAAAATACTTTTTAAAAGTTAAAACGCTTCAAAAATAAATTAATATAACTTCGACACGACTTAAAACGTAATTAAATCGAAAACGTCGAAAATATTAAATATCGAGACAATCGATAATAAAACGTAAATTTTTGGGCATCCGTCGGTATCGCGATCATTCGTAGTTCTCGTCATTCGTTAAAACGAAAAATACGAGAAATAAAAATAAATATAAGAAAAATCATTTCCATGATTATTTGAGAATATAATATCGATACTTAACATATTCCTTGTCGGTTTTCATCTAATCGACATTCTTACGCTAGTTTCAAGCCATAACCTTCTCGGTTAATCGATAATTTAAAATTCTCATTAAAATAAATTTATAATTCTTAATAGTCGAGACTAAAATAACGACCTGAAATTGACGGATTGTCACATTATCCCCACCAAATTGGGATCTTCGTCCCGAAGATCAACTTGCGTTCTTCCTCGATCGCTTGTTGAAATCAAAGAGTTAAACGTATTTTGGTCCTCGTCTAGAGTTCCATCACACATGACAATAAAAATCCGACTTCGTTTCTGTTGCCTAACTTCCTTATCGATAATATCTACAAGTACTTTGATGAAATGCAACTTACTGTCGATTCATACTTCATCAAGAGAGATAATAAGATCTTCGACGAGAAGAAATTTCTTTAGGTTCGACATATGAAAGTATCGTGAATTCCTTGCGGCTCTCGAGGTAATTTAAGTTTTCATGCCATCGGACCTTCCATCGATATCATCTCGAATGGTCCAAACTAACGGGGACTTAACTTCCCACGTTTTCCAAAATACATAACACCTTCTTTCTGGTGATAACTTGGCATAACTTTTCCTAGAAAGCGACGTCCCGGCGCTTAATTCGCATACGATAGTCTTCAGTGTAACAGTGAAGAGTGAAAAACAGGATAGTCATCGTCTAAGTTCCAAAGAAAGTCAAAAGATATTATATGGTACATGTTCTCCATGATCGGACGTCATTGGACAATGCCGCCTCAAGTTCTCACAACTTACGATCACTCAACTCGATCACATACCACATAAGTACCTAAAAACAAAGGTCAAACATAAACATCAAATGTAAATCTCCGTCGTTGATCATCGATAAAACCTTGGACTAGCCCTTGATGATACAACTCGATCTCTAAAGTCTTTCCACTTGCAGTGTCGGCAACAACCTACTCTTCGAAGTGAAAACGAATTTGTTAATTCCAGTCATTAAGAAATTCGGTCCATTGGCGAGAATTCACAACACATCGGGCATACCATTAAGTTCTACTCTAGTGTTCAACGTACAAAAGCGTCCCACTAATTTTTGCTTCAGCGTTCATCGTACAAAGGCGTCCCAATAATTTCAACTTCAGTGCTCAAAGTGATGCATCATATTCCTCGTTTTTAGTTCGTCATACTAGCCCCAAGAGTTTCGTCATCAAGAAAAGTCTTCGGTGACCCTTCGATAGTAGCAAGTAAAATTACAAAATCTTCACGTCCACGATAAGTTGTCGTTGATAACTGATCCTCAGTCAATCCGCAAGTACACACATAAATCATGGTGACGCTTAAGTGAGTCGCCTATTCTCGGAACGGTCAACGGTTCTTAACAATCTGTTTATAAAGCTCACGATCATCGAGACACATTAGAAATGGTCTATTAAAACAAATCATAACTCGAGAGAAGTCCAACGGGTTACTTGTACATAGATGATAATCGATGATCATCATAATGACGACAACATCGAACGATTCTTACCAACGAAATACGAGTCGAAGGAAGACGTACGTACACCAAAAATCCACAAATCGAGCCAGACATACTTGGGCCCACTCATTTATAACTCCTTGTCTACATCAAAAGGCGTCCCTATCCATGTATACAAGAGTTTATAAATTTACGGTTCGGGAACTTATAACTTTCTTGTTCAAATGAAAAGGCGTCCCATTCCAATTCAACAAAACGATTATAAGTCAACCTACTCAAGTATTACTACCTCTCAACACGATCATATCAAAATACCATGATAAATACAAGGTGTCAATAAACTTACATCATGATTTCCGTATTCAAATGTCCCATTCCATCTGAATAAGGAAAACACAACAATCTAAGGTCCAGTCGTTTAAAATTTTCTTATTCAAATGTCCTAATCCATTTAAGTAAGACAACATTAAACGACTCTTAGTTGGTGAGTTAAAATCTATATATCTAAATGTCCCATTCCACTTAGATACACAATATTAAGTCACTCAACCGAATGGCTACTACGAGCATATCATTGTTGTACCCAAACTATATATATTTGATTAGGATATATATATCTTAAATCCAACATTGGCATCCTCCTTTTCGCCAATAAAACGTGGTCATATAAACTCAAATCACACGTCGCATTACATAGAAGATGTCGCCTCAGATAAATGATTCTTCAAAATCATAAGTAGTAACGAAAACACGAACATCGCATTTATTAATTACGTTTCGAAAGGAGATGTCCAAAAATGGCACATCACGATACGATGATAACAATCGAATTTAAACAAGTCGATATGCGATAGGTTACAGAACCATGACAATCTGCGTCATAATAATACCTCGTATTAATATAAAACTATCATTTATAATTTAAAAAAAAATGAAAACATACCTTGTAATTCACAAGTACAAATAATCGTTAAAGATTACAGCAACATATATAATGACATATATATATAAATACTATCATTCTCGTCCATTGGCAACTCGGAGGTTTCGCTTGCAACAGTTATAGTTAAAAGATTTCAAAAATTCATTTTTGGAAAATCTTTTCGTTCTCTATAACTTGAGCTCTGATGCCAATCTGTAACACCCCCAATTTCGATCATAACAGCGGAAGGGTCATTGGGTGTTACTATCATGGTTCAATCTCATAATCATAGAAAACGGCTCAAAACGAGACGTTTTAATAAACATCCATTCAATTTCATTTAATTAAGATAAAATATCATACACGGTCCCAGATGATTTAAAAGTTTTACAAATTATTATAAATGATAAAAGTTATTTGAATGGTTATGTTTTAGAAAAGCGGGCCAAAACATTTCAAATATGCAAGCTTCACGAAACCGCCTTCCTCGAGTGCCTTCTAAATGGACCTGAGATAAAACATGTTAAAAAAAGTCAGCAAAAATTTGCCGAGTGAATCTATAGAGTTTTAATTTTAAATAAAGTGAACACAAGTATGAAAAATAACCTTCCATGGTTAATAATTTATCAAAGACGACCATGTTGTATGGACATAATTATCGTTGTTATTTCTATAAGTCTCGTGAAATTGAACGTTAACATATATTATTTCAGCCCAACACACCTAGCCAAGTGCGTATATTTCTCTTATACAATTGCATCCGATGTTTCATTACTGGTGCATCACAACACCACGCGATAGCTAGTCGCGACCGGACTGGGCGTCACCCCGATAGATCTATCCATAGTATTAGCGTTCTTTTCGATTAACAATTCACGATTCATGGGTCTTTAAGGCTAAACAAACTTATATAACAACTTTCATCTAAGCATACAATCAAGTTCCTTTGTGTTCAATTTTAAAACAAAGAGGGTTTACCACAACTTCTCGTTGCACCCTTTCATTTATAATAAATACTTTTCCAATAATAAGGGTTTCCACAACTTCTTGTTGCACTCATACTTTTCCAATAAGTAGAGTTTCCACAACTTATCGTTGTACCCTTAAATTTCAATAAAACAACTTTTCAAGTAAAATAAGGGTTTCCACAACTTCTCGTTGCCCCCTTTATTTTAGTAAAACAAGCATGTTATCCCCCTCGCGGGTTTTATAAAACAAGTAAACATGTTAAGAGCGAGGCTATAGACTCACCTTAGCCATTAGTGGTAATGAGACGATCGCCGACGATTAGTGATGCCCGTTAAAACACGAAAACCGCAACCTACCGAATAAGGCGCGTTCGTTAATAATCGACTTAAGTATAAATCATACTTAAATAATATAAAAATCAAAATTACAAAACCAAGACAATCCCGAAAATTCAATAATACCAGTGTTATTACTATACCCTTTTTATTCAACACTATTCTTTTAAACACTTGCACTCTACATTGACCCGTCATGAGACGCCAAGTCAACGCAAGTCAACTTATCATTTTACTTCCCTCGGACCAGTAGCTAAGTCATTTATATAATGACTTAACACTTGAGTAAATCACCATGTCCAATAGTGAATACTCAACTCACGCCACACAAGTATTGAACTACGTGTCCAAAATACCACTCAGCATGTACACTCCAAATGTACACACCAATCTACCCTATCTACACTTGTCCGATTTCGACGAAACTTGGTGACAAACTCACACATAATATGAATAAGACTCAGTAAAAGTTTCATTCAAAAATATTACTTCTAAGACCTTCTGCCCGACACATCTTCGTGTTATAAAAACCGGACAGTTTTACGTCTTTTACTTGTAAAACCATTTCGACTTATCTAAACAATTCCGTTTATAAAACCGACTCTCGGGTTTGAAAATAGACTCATGACCTGAGGTTTAGCAACTTACATCAGTCCTTGAACATTTTTAAAACTCATTCTATAGTCCCCGAGATTCGATCCAAATATCGACAACAATTTTCGGATTGTGCCGATACCCGTCTCCCGGTACACGAATACTAAAAGTAGCATAACTTTTCGCTCGAAATGAGTTAGAAGCTCATTCAAGCGGCAAATCGAAGCTAAAAGAATCCTCTACAAGCCTATCCTATTAGTTTCATCATTTTCAAACAGTAAGATTTTCAAAAATTACGTTTTACCTACTGGTCTAAAATGCCTTTCTAAAAATCATACTAAAACAATTTTTCAACCCATTCCAACAATTTCTATAGTCCTAATATGATCCTAATATCATAATAACACATCTAATTAACTCATAACACCCTCAAATTTAATCTTACAAAAATAAAATATATAAAAATCTTGCATGCAACCAAAACCCACTATGAATATAATAATATTAACACCATATATCACCATAAAAATGGATCAAACATGGTGTTCATCAAGAAAAATAAAATTTTTGAAAAGTTAATGCATGTGGATAAAAATTATACCAAAATGATCCTTGTTGAATTTGCAAAGTGGGTCTTGTTTTAGTTTTCTTGGATTCAAGCTTGATTTTGAAAATCAAATGGGTTTTGGGGGTGGTTTTGAACCGTGGGTTAGAGAGAGAGAGTGAGGGGAGGATGAAAAAAATTTTTAAATAAATAAAATGAGATTTTGTGTTAGTGGGGAGTTTATATATAGTGGGGTGAGGGTAATTTTTGCCAATAAGGTATAGTTTTGGTCCAAAAAGTAATTAAATGGTTATAAGGGTAGAAAATGTAAATATTACATTTTAAAATATTTGCGGGACTCGGGTTTCGTAAAAATACTTTTTAAAAGTTAAAACGCTTCAAAAATAAATTAATATAACTTCGACACGACTTAAAACGTAATTAAATCGAAAACGTCGAAAATATTAAATATCGAGACAATCGATAATAAAACGTAAATTTTTGGGCATCCGTCGGTATCGCGATCATTCGTAGTTCTCGTCATTCGTTAAAACGAAAAATACGAGAAATAAAAATAAATATAAGAAAAATCATTTCCATGATTATTTGAGAATATAATATCGATACTTAACATATTCCTTGTCGGTTTTCATCTAATCGACATTCTTACGCTAGTTTCAAGCCATAACCTTCTCGGTTAATCGATAATTTAAAATTCTCATTAAAATAAATTTATAATTCTTAATAGTCGAGACTAAAATAACGACCTGAAATTGACGGATTGTCACACCAGCTGTCCAGTATTTTGATTTGGATTCAAATTACAACTTTTTGAATTGAATTTCAGTTAAAATTTCACTTTTGCATTCTATTTTTAGAATTGTAATTTTGGTTTTACAAATTGTCTTTTAGATTTTATATTTTGTGTTTTCTATTTTGTATTTTGTATTTTTCATTAGAAGTATACATTTGTATTTTTAATTGCTTTTAAATTTTGTGCATTTAATTGTCGTATGTGCAATATGTTTTTAGTATAGTACATATACGTAGTAGCTAATATTTTTACCTTTTTATGTGCTTCGTGAGAAATAGATTACCAAACAAGTCTTTTTCACCAAAAACAATTATGTCAAGCTTAGAATTGTTATATCAATTCGAATCGATACCGATAAAAACGAACTACAAAGACAAATATTAATGTTCATATGTAACAGCTTATTGGTTAAGGTTTTGAAGCATGAACAAGGTACAATTTGTTGTTTATCCTAGTGGGTTAAACTATGATGTTGATAATATTACTGCTAAAATGACGTGGACGTTGAATGTATAAAGTATATTCATCACGAGAAGGATTTAGTTTATGCAAAAGAATAGGCAGATACTGTTCACACGACCAAAAGAGAAAAAGATTGATGCGTGATCTTAGGAGATCGCAGAACTGGTCACGTTTATAGCAGATTTAATAGGTTCAAGAGTTCACAACACAGCAGTAGATCGAGACATGTTTGTGTGATACTTTTTATTGGAAGCAGTTAAAAACAAAGTGAGAGAAACAAGACGTGAGAGTGTATGATGTTGTGATATAATAACAGTTGTTTTCACATATTATTATGGTCCACGTTTTGATAAAGTATTGTTCCTGTTTTGTACTAAAGTGGGACAGAAAGGACATTCGTGATTTGTTGGAAGGAATAAAGGAATGATGGATGAGCTTGATGTGTATATGGGCTGCTGTATGATTGGTTCATATTATATTGCTTTGTTTGTAAAGCAATGGGACGTGTGGTTTGTTTTGACGTGACCCAAGAAAGAAGTGTACGAAGACGAGGTAAAAGAAAGTGGTATATAGTGAGGTTGTAGCCACAGATGGTGTCAGTGGTTGATCGAGACGCTGATAAGAATAAAACACACACTGACGGAGAAGACGCTGACACGTTTTTATTTAGACGCTGACAGCGTGTCGTCCGATATATGATTTTTAAGCGTTGACAAGTATCGTCCGATATCAGACAATACATGCAGAAGATATATTGGATGACTCAGGATCTCGGAAAGAACTATCTGTTATAATTTTTTATGATTTGTTTTTGAGGATTGTGCTTGGTGCAATGACGTTTTATTTGATTATGTGACAAGGCTAACCTTGCGGTTACGTACCGACTTGGATTAGAAGCAGAACGCAGAGGCAGCAGTTGCATAAAAGAAGAGGATGATATTGTACTTAGATGATTTTCATTGCAAATTGGAGGTTTCGATGAAGACGATTGATTATTGCGTCTTTGGTGTTGGAGTTGTTTTTCACAAGTTTGTATTTTATCATATCTCAAAAGATTCTTGCCTCTCTTTTGAGATAACTTGCTTGTTCTTTTAATGGTTGGTGACGAAGACTTGTCTGAATCTAGCAATTAGGTAACATTGCTATCACTTGAAGGAGTTACATTATCATGCTCAGTGTCTCACAAAAGGATGAGGATTTTGACAAGAGATGGAGGTCTGCTTATAGTTTCCTGTTTTCATATAAGTTCGACGTCACATGGATAGTGCAAGATATAAGGTACAATCTTGGGAGATTCCACTTCTTCAACAAATAGGTTATATTCGTTTTTCTTCATTCGTAATCTACAATTAGAGTCTACATGGTTCGTGATTCATTTACATGCACCACTCAAGGGGAAGCGTTTATTAGTTGTTTATCTTTAGAAGACCCCTATTGGATGAGACAAAAAGGGGAAGAAGATTCAAAGATCAAGGTATACAACTTATTTTTATGTGGTGATATGTTATACAAGAAATCTTACTTTAAGGGGAAGCTTGTTTCATTCGTGAAAGATCAAGATTTGAAGATTAGTTTTGTCATCATCAAATAGGGGAAGATTGTTGGGAATTAATTTGATGAGACAAATCAAGAATAATGAAACAAAAAGGACTTATATGCAATTATCAAGATTTACAAGAATATGGAGTCCTTTCATACAACAAGGAGGACTTATTAGAAAAAGATGGAGGGACTCCTAGTGTAATTAGATTTCTTGTAAAGAGGGTTATGTGTAGTATATAAACACACACCCTGCATAGGTTTAATCATTCAATTATTCACAATGTAAACCTAAAGTGTCTTCGTGTTCTAGGCGTGGGATTCAATGTATACACGCCTAGAGGTTACTTGTAATCGTTTAGTGCAAGTAATCGTTGAAAGTAATTGTCTTGTTTGTTAAACACCTTGTTTATGTGTCGTGTTCTATTCTGCTATGTTAACCATATGAACATGATGCATTCCTAGTAAGCTTAATCGATCCGTGAATAATGGTTTCCACATCACCTTCCATTTCTACTCCTCTTCCACCAAAGGATGTGAGTGAGCAATCTACTCCAAAGCCTTCATCTCAACCCAATATACCTTATCCCTCAAGGTTGCGGAAAGAGAAATTGAAGAATAAGGATGATATTCAAGTTTCGAACTTCCTAAAAATGTTCAAACAATTGAATTTTAATATCACCTTTACCGAGGCGCTCGCTCACATGCCTAAGTATGCTAAGATGTTTAAGGACCTCTTAAGTGATAAAGAAAAATTGCTCGATATTGCCAATACCCAATTGAATGAGAATTGTTTCGCGGTTCTTTTGAGAAAATTACCGGTTAAGTTAGGAGATCCAGGCCGATTCCTTATTCCTTGTAATTTTCCGGGTGTTGAGAATTGTATGGCTTTGGCGGATCTCGGAGCAAGTATCAATCTTATACCATTGTCCATGTGGAAACAATTATCATTACCCGAGCTAGTCCCCACTCGTATGACATTGGAATTAGCTAACCGTATGGTTGCTTATCCGGTGGGGATAGCCGAGGATGTTTTTGTAGGAGTCGACAAATTAACTTTTCCCGCCGATTTCGTTGTAGTCGACTATGAGATGGATCCCTGTGTTCCCTTAATTTTGGGACGACCCTTCTTGATAACCGGGCGTACATTGATTGATGTAGCCGTGGGTGAACTTATCATGAGGGTCGGGGATGATAAAATAGTCTTTAACATGGGTAAACTTTCCAAACTTCCCGATGAGCCCGAATCCGTAAATTACATCGATGTGCTCGACGAAGCATGCGAAGAACATTTTCACGAGGCTTGTAAGAGCAGGATTTCTCCTTTACCACATGTTGAGATCGTAGCTTCTATTGATCCTTCATTGACTCCATTTGGAGAAAGTGACTTTCTTTTACAAGAATTTGAAGCGAGTTTAGGGGATGTGGATTTAAAATATGACGATTCTCCCACCGATTGGGAAGAAGACATTCGTACCATTGAGAGACTTCTCAATGAGGACCATATTTCTCCACCTACTCCTAAGGAAGTTACAAACGATGATCCTAATTTGACTAAGCCTTCCATTGACAATCCACCGGATTTAGTGCTTAAGGATTTATCGTCTCATTTAGAGTACGTTTTCTTAGAGGAGGATAATAACTTACCCGTCATTATTGCTAAGGACTTAAAAGAAGATGAAAAATCCCGACTTATTGATGTGCTTAAGAATCATAAGAAAGCAATTGCTTGGAAAATCTCCGACATTCGCGGAATTGATCCTAATTTTTGTACTCGTAAAAATCTCATGGAAGATGACTTTAAACCCGCAATCCAAAATCAAAGGGTTAATCCAAAAATTTAATACTGGGATTTTGCAAGGCAAATATTTTAAGCAATTAATGTTCGTTTTTCCTCGACTCACTCGAATTGATTTCGAACGTAACGTAAGATTTATTTTTCTTGGTGAAACGAATATTTTTGGTATTTTTTAAACTTAATTAAAAACTATTTAATTAAAAGCTAATTAATTAACTATTAAAACTATTTAAACAATTTTGAAAACTAATTTAAACTAATTAAAAACAAATAACTATTTTTAAAATGAAACTATCTTAATTTCAAACTAAAAGTTTTTAAATGAAAATAAAACTAATTTGAAAACTAATTTAAAATTTTAAAAGTAATTAAATAAAATATATATAATTTTTTTTCTTTTTATATTTTTATAACAGTAATTAAAAATTTAAACTAATTAATTAAACTAATAAAACTTTTATATAAAAATTAATTAAACTAAATTTGCATTAAACTAAATAAACTTCTATCTCTTAAAAACCCTATATTAATAAAACTAAACAGAAATAAACACAAGAAAGGCACTAGCTCAATTGGTTATGTTGTTTGGCTATGATGCGTGAGGTCACGCGTTCGAGTCCCAGGAGGGACAATATTTTGCTTATTATTTTATTTTACTTTAAAGATCAAAATAACAGACCAAAAGAGTCTGTTATTTAAGCAGTAATATAAGCAGATATGAACAAACCAAATAAGCAGTGACAGTAGACAGAAATAAGCAGTTAAAACGTATAAGCTAAGATGAAATAGACTAATTAAGCTAAACAAACTATCTAAAATAAAACAATAAGCAACCAAATAATCCTATAAGCTAAATGAGCATTTAAAACAAATAAAAAAACAGATAAGTATGATATATCTAAAATAAGCTAAACATGTAAAGATCAAACAAAGCAGATCCAATATAACAGAAATTCAAGCAGGTTAAACAGCTTTAATACCCAAGCAGCAACAAAACAAGCAGAATCAAACAAACTGAAATACAAGCAGATTAAACTTAAATAAGCAGAACTAATTAAGCAGTCCTAATAAAATAAAATTCCAACAATACTACTAACTAATCAAGCAATATAAAAAACCAAAATAAGCAGATCCAAAACAACTAGCAATACCAAACAAATACTTAAACCGAAAATGATAAGCAGATAAGAATTCAAATAGTAACTATCACCAAGCAGATCCAATCATCAAAATAAACCAAACACACTTAAATAAGCAGATCTAATAAAATAAAAACACAAGCAGATGAAACAAATCTTAAACTAAACTTAATAAAATAAAAAGGAAGAATAAGCACCTTATGATGAATCCGTTGGGCACTAGGGTAGGCGCTGAACCCCCTATGATTCGAAACCGAGACCAAACACCACCGTATTTATCCACCAAACATCATCATCACCATCTTTCTCGAACAGTAACAACCAATATTTTTGTTTATATTTTTTTCTTTTTATCTTTCCAGTGGGGAAAGAATTCTACCTTTTTATTTCACTTTAATAATTATTTAATCAAAAATAATCTTAAGATAATAATGCAACAATAATCAAACGAGACAAAACTTTTAACTAAATAATAATTTCATTAATATAAAAACATCGATTACAAGACTTGATTGAAAATGAAATTACATTTAACCCTAATACTATTTTTCAGAAATAAAAATTAAAATAAAGAAAAAGGCACTCTAAATTACAGATATGAGGGGGTTTTTATAGGCAAACCCTAGGAAACCCTCTTCTTAGCTTCAATATTAAGCAACAAATCCTAGCCGTCCAATCCTTCTTTTTTTCTTCTCTCTCTTCATTTTTTTGATATTGCGGATGAAAAACACATCTTGAGCCACGAATTTCCAGGTTAGCAGAAGTTGTGTTTGTTGTGCTAGTTTGAGGGTGATGTGGATTGATCTTATTGGGGGATTTGGTGGTGGAGAGGTGTGTGAGCCAATCAAAACACAAGGATTAGCCACGTCAGTGAGAGGAGAGGACCACTTCTGAGTGATTGTTCCGTTTTTCATGGGGATTTAATTCCCATTGGTGTGAATTACCCAATAAGGGTAAAACCCCCATTTTTCGTTGGTTATTTTTGTGATGGTAATAATGAGGGTTTAGAGATGACTGCTTGTGTTTGAGAGAGAGGGGGAGGATAAACGGTAAGTGAAAGTTTGGTTGTATCGAATGAAAAGTGAGTGGGGGTAAAAATAACGTTTTATTTATTTTGTGGGGTGAGTAGTGGTAGTACACGTGTGAGGCTATGTTGACTGGGTAGGTTTATTTGACAATGGTGTGAGTTTATGACCAAGGTGTTTGACCTCAAAGTAAATAAGCTATAACCGACCCTTGTGTTTATTTAGCAACTAGGCTTAGCCCAATTAGGCAAACTCCTTCCGTCTCATTTATTAAACCATTTGGGCTTGGCCCAATATTTATTAAACGAGACGACTTATTGATGTGCTTAAGAATCATAAGAAAGCAATTGCTTGGAAAATCTCCGACATTCGCGGAATTGATCCTAATTTTTCTACTCATAAAATTCTCATGGAAGATGACTTTAAACTCGAAATCCAAAATCAAAGAAGGGTTAATCCAAAAATTCATGAAGTCATTAAGAAAGAAGTTATCAAACTTCTAGATGCCGGAATGATTTACCCTATCTCGGATTCGCCATGGGTTAGTCTCGTCCATTGTGTGCCTAAGAAAGGCGGAATCACCGTTGTTCCGAATGAAAACAACGAATTGATTCCTACTCGACTCGTAACGGGTTGGCGAGTTTGCATCGACTATCGTAAGCTCAATGATGCCACTCGTAAGGATCATTTTCCTCTTCCTTTCATGGATCAAATGCTCGAGCGTTTAGCGGGTAATGATTTCTATTGCTTCTTATATGGTTTTTCCGGATATTTTCAAATCGCTATCTGCTGGGTCAACTAGATGTAGATCTTGCAGCCTGTCAGGACCGGTGAATGACTTCTGTAATCACAAGTCAAATCACAAAGAGACTCTATACACAATATGAATGTAGAATATAAATATAATCAAGAAGAACAGAATAACTATAAAGACTTGATCCTTTCTAAGGATTTCTAATATTGATAATGACTAGAACTACGTTTTGTGAAGATGTGTCTAACCCTTCTGCCTAAGGTTCCTTTTATACTACAAGGAAACCCTAATACATCATTAAAGAAAACGTGTAAAACTGATATGCATATCCTTTCCTAACATATCTCATGCATATCCTAACAGAATATTAAGTAAATAATAAAGTTTGACTTCGACTAGGACCAAGAGCAGGACTTGCTCCTACTACGACTAGGACCAGGAGGAACTACATACCTCCTAGTCTACCTATTACATATAACTATTACAATGGTCCTAACAATCCTCCCCTAAACTTGAATTTGACCTGTTGAGTTCAAGTTTCCTGGAAAAACGTGCAAAGAAAGCCCGAGGATTGTATCAGCAAAACAAATAGCAGCAACAACAAGATAAGAATCAGAGTAACAGCCGCAACATGAAACACTAGAAGCTTCTCCAAAGCTTGTAACAAATCAGCACCGTGTTGAATCTTTTCAGCAACATGAGCAGATTTGATAAGCTTGTACCAAGTAGCTGCTCACTCTTGGGCTAGCTAGTCATTCTGGTGGAATAAGCATCACCCTGGGAGACTAGAACCCAGCCCAACTCTTAGAACGTGAATCAATGGTGAGTGGGAGTACCCTGACGATTTTAGGCAAACCATCACAGCCGTCAACGGATTTGATGCGTCTTTACCAGAAGCCGTACCCCTCAGGACTCGCCAACTCTTAGCAATGAAGCATCGGTGAGTTGAACACCCTATAGCTTTAAGCAAGCTATTACAGCTATCAACGGATTTGATAAGATCTTTACCAAGAGCCGTACCCCCTTGGATTAGCCACTTTTCAGTCTAAGACCATGGCAAGTAAAAACCATCCAGTTTTGGGTAACCTGGCAACCATCAACGGATTTGAGAATCGCACCAGGAGCCGTACCCTCAAGGTGAATCAACTTTTTCTTGTCGATTAGACATGGTAAGTTGAGAACCATTTGTTGTGTGGACCACGTCCAACACCAAGTGAAACCAAGTACCAGAACAAACCCTAACCAGGAACCACATTGTGAAACAGCCAAGGGATATTATGTACAAGTATAAAAGCTAAACTGTGTTTAAAGTATAAGCAGATATTATATAAAAAGTATATATATATATATATATATATATATATATATATATATATATATATATATATATATATATATATATATATATATATATATATATATATATATATATATATATATATATATATATATATATATATATATATATATATATATATATATATATATATATATATATATATATATATATATATATATATATATATATATTAATTATAAAGAATGAAATTCACCAATCACTGTACATATTGGTGAAAAGAATAAAAATAAGAACAAAAATTCAAAGTATAAACACTTACAACCCAATCACCTTACATACCAGAAGTTGCCTTCTTATCCGCTAGCAACCGTGCCTGAATATCCTCTACCAAAGCCGTGGCCATACTTGACTCATTCCCAGAAGGAGGAGTAGAAATTTGCAAGTGACTTGCCAACATCGCCTCCATGGAAGAAATAGTCAAAGGATACTCCACATCCGTCAGCATAAACACCATATGACCAGATTCTAATTCCAACATATGAACTCCACATCCAGCATATAGCTTCCATCGCAGAATCTCCCATTGGAATTGATCCTTCCATATGCCCGAAACAGGAGCATTTGGAGGAGGATCCAACATTAGGTTGAGATCAGCCCAGATACGGAGACCAGGCAAGGAAGACACCGCCATGGGGTCAAACGGCATACTAGAATCAACAAGCCCAAACAACGCCATAAGATCCATACGGTCAGCCCACGATAACACACCCTGCAAACCCGTTGCCAATCGCACAGACCCATCACTCAAAGTAATCCGATGGGAGACGCCACCAGGAAGTGTTGTAGAACTCTCAACCGTATAACCCGTAATGCTCCCATTGCCCAAGGGTAAGTCATAATCGCTATCAGAAGCTGCATCAATTAAATTCTCAGGATCACGCTTCTCAAAAGGAACTGTCTTACCACTGCGAACACGACGAGCAAGTTTCTGGCGAATGGAACCTCGAGGTGTGGGAGCCGAAGGTGTTGATTCAACCTTTACCTTAACTCCAGCAACAGCAGGGGAAGCAGTAGAAGTAGACTCATGAACATGTCCACCTAATGGACCACTAGGAGCTACATAAGAAGTAGGATTAGGTTGTGTTGCAGGAACTGGTGGGGATGGAGATGGCACATCAGATGTAGCAGCAGTAGGTGTGGTGGTAGAAGCATGAGTGGTGGTGGTAGTAACAAAGATGGTAGTAGCAGGACCAGCAGTAGAACCCATAGGAGCAACCAAGGGTGTAGTAGAAGGACCAACAGAAGTAGCAACAGAACCAGAAGGACTACCAACAGAACCAGGAGTGGGTGCAGACGAAGGACCAGTAGAATCAGCAGGCATAGAAGCAGTCACACCACGAGGATGGTAAATAAATCTTTCCGGAATAGGTTGACTCTGACGCTTCACCATCTTTTCATAAAGGACCTTAAGCTCATCAAACGTCAACGCCCTCACTCGAGCCCAAGACCACGGAGCATTGAAATGAGCAGCAGATTGATATTTCACATAACGTTGCACCTGCTGGCGCTCCTCAGCCCGAGATAGAGGTCTGTTCCTTCTCTGTTTCTTTAGTTCTTCAGCAAGAGCCAAATGGTGCTTACGCATCATCACCATAGCACGCGGAATACAATTGTGTTCATCAACATCATCACCCAACAGATCTTTAAACTGAGCATAATCCCTAGTTAGAACAGTCAACACTTGCATCCATTCACCATCAGTCCAATGCATGGCATCATGTTGAATTTGTGCACGCCTTCGCTCTCGAAGCTCTTCCTCAGCAGCCCTATCCGCCTCATCAATCTCAGCTTGAACTCGACGAGCAGCCTCTTCACCAAGCCTTTCTTCTTCAATCTGTCGACGAGTACGCTTGCGAGTTGGAGATGGAGAATCAGTCATTGGGGCTTTTCCCTTCGGATCATGAGAGGGACCAGCATGAGAACCATCAGCAGGATCAGAATCACCACCCATAGCAGGGGGAATAGCACCAGGAGAAGGAACATTGGAGGACATTGGAGGAACCGGAAAATCATCATATACTTTATCAGCAAAGGCAGCCTTTGCCAACAACGTCAAGCCATTCTCAACATTCTCCGCACCCTCATCCTCAGAATCTGAATGAACCACATGCTTCTTGCGACGACGTTGTTGATTCTCCAACACCTTTATGCGATCAGCCAGAGGAAGAACAAACTCCCTTGTAAGCTTCCGATGTTGGTTTAAGTCAGCTTCCAAACAAATCATCCTCTCATGGTACCTGTGCATAAGATCGAGCAAAGATGTCAGTGTAGTAGGCTCCTCCGCCTGCCCACCAAGAGAACTTGGATCAGGGAAAGCATCACGGGATCCCGAAGCAACATGTGGGTCAACCTGTGGAGAACTAGCATCAAACGGGATATCAGTTGAATGTGGGGCAGGACTAGGAGGTGGAGTCTCCACAAATGGAGACCTTTGTGGACCTGAGGAAGGACCAGCCGTGGTAGGAGATGGTTTTTCAACCACCACTTCCTCAACTAGCTCCTCCTCTACCACAGGAGTGGCACCAACAGTAGGAGCCTCCTCCTCCATGGGGTCATCATTGATCACAACAAACTCAGGAGCCTCCTCCTCCTGACCCATAGGACCCTGAGCCAACCCTAACATGGCTTCAGTCAGGGGCCTCCAATCCCCAGTAAACCCATGCATCATATTGTAATACACTTTAGCGGTAAGTTTAGATGGCACATGCTCAGTCCTATCACGTGGAATGCAAACAAGGATTTGTTGAAGAAACCTAGGGTACATAAGAAATTTCTTCCTCGAACCAGCAGTAGACAAATTACTAGCCATCCCCTCAAATAGATAATGAGAAAAATTAAACACTCTACCCCTGGGCTAAACATATAAGACCAGTAGCTAAAGGAGTAGGGAAAGCATCCCAACTCCCAGACTTGGGACTCATACAATGGATTAAAAAGTGAACCAGAAGCTTCCATTGGGGGGAAAACCTATTCTTCTGGAAGTTAAACTTCCCCCCATGTTCATAACCTATGGCAGTCATACCCTCCAATACTTCCGAATTGGGGATTGGTACAACACCCCCCTCATCCTGAAGATGAAGAGAAGAGCGAATAGACGCTTCAGTCACCACATATGCACGTCCATCTATGGTAGCATGGAGTGCACGTGGACGTCCAGCCACATTCACAAGTTGAGCAGACGCCCAAAATTGACGTATCACACTATCATATATGGTGGGACAGACAGTAAATGCAAACCTTAAGTTAGAAGCTTCAATGAAATCCAAGATGTCAGCAAAATGTTCACGATTTGGACCATCACCCAGATAAGCAACACGATTGTGAGCAGGTTGGTAAGCAAGAGCAGCCATGGATCTTGATGAATTGATGGAAGAAGGATTGGGATTGGGATGTAGAGAGTAGAAGCGGTTTTTGTGTGTGTGTTAATTGTAATGAGTGAGTCAAGGGTGTATGTTGACCATATATGAAGAAAGTAGTAACTGTTCATTGACCCCTATTAATGGGGGGTTGCCCTTTCAAATTAAACCATAATGGCATAATAACCACTTGCCCTTTTTAACATAATAACCAACCCCCAATTTACTTGCTTAATTCAAACTTGTAAATACCAGTATTGGGAGCGTTGACCAAAAGTCAAAGCACACAATGGTCAGACCAGGAGCAAAACGTGATTAACAAAGGACAAAAGGAATGAACAGTATGCCAGACCAGTACCAGTACCAGTAGCCAAACACCACTAGACATGGAAGGATTTTAAACCACCAGAAGGCAACCAAGCATAACTAGAAGCTGACCAAAGAGGACCAGAAGCCAGTCATGTAAGGCCATATCCACCAGAAGAGAGCAAAAATCCTCCATCAGAAGCACCACACACCATCATAACCAAGAAATTACGTTGTTAAATACTATGAATACGTTAGACTGACCTAATATGTACACAAAGCCTCCCCTTAGGCTTTGCCTCCCCTCAATCCTAGACGTCAAGGATTGACCATCCCAATATGAACCACCAAGTGGTGAAACCGACGACCATCAAAAGCTTTAGTCAGCAAATCAGCAACATTTTCATCCGTATGAACTTTAAGAACCTGTATCAGCTTCTTCTCATTGGCATCGCGTATAAAATGATGCCGAATCTCAATATGCTTCGTCCGCTGATGAAATACAGGATTCTTCACAATGCAAATAGTGCTTTGATTGTCAATAAAAATTTTGGTATTCATAAAATTGAAACCATAGTCCAACATCTGATTTTGGATCCATAAAACTTGTCCACAACAACTAGCAGCAGCTACATATTCATCTTCTGTTGAAGAAGTAGCTACGATTGTCTGTTTCTGTCATTGCCATGAAATAAGCCAACGACCCAAAAATTGGCAACCACCAGTAGTAGACTTCCTATCATTATTAGCACCAGCATAATCACTATCACTATAGGCTTCAAGAACAAAGGGAGATTCTCTAGGATACCATAGACCCAATTTAGGTTGAGCCTTAATATACTTGAAAATCTTCTTCACTGCATTTAAGTTCGAAACCGTTGGAGTCACTTGGTGTCTAGAACAAGCACTTACTGCAAACATAATGTCCGGACGTGATGCAGTCAAATACATGAGAGAGCCAATCATAGACCTGTACATGTGAACATTTACCGGGGGATCTGGCTCATTCCTAAGTTTGATTTTAGCAACTTCATAAGGAGTTGCTGCTGGTCTAAGAGGATCCATGTCAAACTTCTGAAGAATCTCATGAACATATTTATCTTGACTGATGAAAATCCCATCCGATTGTTGCTTGACCTGAAGACCAAGGAAAAATGACAGTTCTCCCATGGCACTCATCTGAAATTCGCCTTTCATTAAGTGTTCAAACTCATCACACCACTCCTTCCTTGTAGAACCAAAGATAATGTCGTCCACATAAACCTGAACAAGGATAATATCCTTGGAATTCCGCCGAAGAAATAGTGTTTTGTCAATAGTACCTCTTCTATAGCCATTCTTTAACAAGAAAGTGGAAAGACGCTCATACCAAGCTCTAGGAGCCTGATGTAACCCATAAAGAGCCTTGACCACCTTGTAGACTTTCTTGGGATGAAGTGGATCTACAAACCCCTTAGGTTGAGTAACATACACTTCCTCGTCAATTTTTCCATAGAGAAATGCACTCTTGACATCCATCTGGAACACCGTAAAGCCAACATACGAAGCAAAGGCAAAAAACAGACGAATGGCCTCGATCCTGGCAACAGGCGCAAAGACTTCAGTATAGTCAATGCCCTCAATTTGAGTGTGTCCTTGTGCGACAAGCCTATCTTTATTCCTGACAACAATTCCCCGTGCATCCTTCTTGTTTTTGAGAATCCATTTGGTATTGATAGATGTCTTCCCATCTGGTAAGTCAAACAGAACCCAAACATTCTGAAACAAGAATTGCTGCATTTCCTCCTGCATAGCCTCCACCCAACTTTAATCCTCAAGTGCATGAGAAACAGACCTAGGTTCCACCTGTGAAAGAAAACAAGCAAACAAACAGTGTTGAATGTCCGTATGATTATTACGCTTTTGATCCTCAATATAGCCCACAAGAGCATGATGATCAGACGAGGCCTTCTGCTGCATTCTGCGTGTCTTGACGGTAGAACCAGGATCTCCAATAATTTGAGTGGTAGGATGATCTTTATGTGATTGCAAGACTGGATTGGAAGAAACCTCCACTTCTGGTGCCAAGTTATTGAGATAACCAACAAAATCAGCATCATATGAAGCATTTTGGAAAATCCCGTCTACCGGTTGTTTATGTATATCATCCAGCTTGGTAGAAGACTTCTTTTCATGGTTCCCCAAATCAGAAGGACTGGAGAAACGTGTATTGGAAGCAGACTCACTAGCCGAAGTACCAGTAGTTGAGAGGCTAGCACTAGGAGCAGAAGCTGGAGTACCAGGAGCAACTTTGTCAGTAGGCTCAACCAAGGGAAACTCAAAACTACCTTGAGTAGCTGCTTTAGTAGCTTCTTGTTGTTGCTTGAGAAGAGTGTCAAGAGCTGCTTGGGAATCCTGTACATCCAATGGAGTTGCATCACTAGGAGTAGTAGGAGAAACCATGGTGGAATAGGATTGAACCAAAAAAATGTCATCCTCATCATTTGAATCAGAAAGACTAGATGGAACACCAGTACCAGAAGTTGCAAACACTTGTGGTCCTGCATCATGGTTAGTTTTGAAACGAAAATATCCTAACGAATCACTAAGATAATCAAGATCAAAATACCATTCTGGACCTTTGCCTTGGATGTTTGACTTCTCCTCAAAATACCTGAGATTAATAGTTTCAATAATCCGTTTGGCTTGAAGATTGTAGACACGATACGCCCGAGAATGAGCTGAATATCCCACAATGTATCCTTCATCTGCCTTGCCATCAAACTTCCCCAAATAGTCACTAGTATTCAGAATGGTGATTGGACACCCAAAAGGCTTCAAATGAGCAATATTTGGAACTTTGCCCGTGAGCAGCTCATAAGGAGTTTTCTTGTGAGGATTGGTAATAGAAACCCTATTCAAAACATAACTTGCAGTATTAACAGCTTCTGTCCAGAACATGGTCGGAAGTTTGGAATCGGCAAGCATAGTTCTTGCTGCTTCTATTAGTGTCCGGTTCTTTCTTTCTGCCACACCATTCTGTTGAGGAGTCCGAGCAGCACTATAATCTCTTTTGATGCCCTTAGCATTGCAAAGTGCGATGAGGTCTCTATTTTTAAACTCTGTTCCATTGTCGCAACGAATACCTTTAACTTTCTTGGACAACTGATTCTCTATCAAGGTAAGAAAATCTCGAAGAATTGAGTAGGTCTCACTCTTGGCAGCCATGAAGAACACCCACGTAAACCTGCTATAACCATCAGTCACCACCAAACAGAATTGCTTGTGGTCCATGCTTCTGATGGAAGTAGGACCAAATAAGTCCATGTGTAGAAGCTGCAATGGTTTAGTAATAAGACTTAAAGCAGTAATGGCCTTGAAGGATGCTTTGTGTTGTTTGCCATTGCTGCAGGCAATACAATTTATATCATTTCTAAACGTCTTGGGAGGTAAACCAGAGACCAGATTCAGATTGGCAAGTTTGTGAATGGTCTTGAAGTTCACATGTCCCATCCTTCGGTGCCATTTAGTGGCTTCATCTTCTGAGGCTTTTGCAACCAGACATGCTAGTTGACCAGTAGGGTTGACTTCATTAAACTTGATGCTATATAGATTGTGTCTTCTAGGGATTCTGAGTAAAACTTGTGAGTCATCCGGAAGCTGAAAATCTTTGGAAAGCACAAGTGCATCAGTACCGGTGAAGAGTACAAACTGCTTCTTGTCACAAATCTGAGAGACCGATATCAAGTTGAAGTGTTGAAGTGCTTCCACATAGTAGACCTGCTCAAAATTTAGATTAGGAGTCTTTATCGTTCCTTTGCCAGTGATTCTGCCTTCACCTCC
>JANFOE010001716.1:0-162021 GCA_025667525.1 Glebionis coronaria | reverse complement strand
AATCCGCATCGGACACCACATTGCCTCTTACTATCTTAGTGTTGCTGCTTCCTTCGTCTTCCTCATTGAAACTTAGACGGACGGGTTCCACGGCGTTCTGGCTATGCTCCTTGACCAGTAGCCGCAAGGTTGAGATGTGCTGTTCGAGTTGTTCCTTTGTGAGATTTTGATTGTTCGGTGAGGTCAAGTCGATCGGAAGGTTAGGACCTGTCGGAGTGACAGGAGGAGTAGGACCTGCCATTCTAAACAACTGGTAGATAGAATATCAGGTCCCACAGATGGCGCCAAATGTTCGTGCAATTTCTTGCAAGGGTCCGAATGGTGAGACCGGTTCGGACCTGGAGTGGTGTATGCTTCGGACTACCTGAAACCAAAGTAACGCGTTAGCCTCGTCCGGGTGTGAGAACCCAGACCAAGCTCAGGCGTGAGAGTATGTAAGGTATAAAGATCCGAAGTAGAATATAAGAATATAATAATATAAGTAAAAATAATAAGGGTAAAAGAGTTAA
This sequence comes from Glebionis coronaria, assembly GCA_025667525.1. Taxonomy (NCBI): domain Eukaryota; kingdom Viridiplantae; phylum Streptophyta; class Magnoliopsida; order Asterales; family Asteraceae; genus Glebionis; species Glebionis coronaria. The sequence continues at coordinate 161,512 of JANFOE010001716.1, read as the reverse complement.
CCTAAACCTTGGACCCAAATGGGGTATTTATACTAGTCAAATCCCTAAAAGGCCGGGAATGGTGATGGGCCTTGGTTGGCCCGATTGGGTACACACTCCCTATTTTATAGGAAGTGTGTATGTTGACTTCTCCGTTGACTAAAGCTGATTCCTTCTAGAAGAGTTCGTGCATTTCGGATCCTTCAGTCATGTTCCGGATCGGGTCATGTGTTCCGGACACATACACGAACAATGAACAAGATTTTTGGTCCGTTTATTTAAATGAACGAATATGAACCACTACTCCGTTTGTTTATTGAACGGTCATTTATGTTTAATTAGTTCGTTCGTTTATGCTCGATTATTTTCGTTCGATTAACATCTCAAAAGAAAAAAAGAAGTTAATAAATAATATATTGAGTATTTCAAAGATCTCTAACAATAATATAAACTATACATTAAGTATTTCAAAGACCATATGGATTGATTAAAGTAAAAACTTTAGTTCAAGCTCGTTTATATCCGTATACGTCTATATATGATCGTTTATGTTCGTTTACATACGTTTACCTTATTAATAAACGAACATAAACTAGTATGGACAAGTTCAAATTTAAATAACGAACATGAACAAAAAAATTGTTCGATTACACGTTCATAAATATTAATTTAGACTAAGGGCAATATAGTAAGTTAAATAAACCTAACTACTATTTTTAGACATGAAAAATAATTTTAAAACAAACAAAAAAGAAAAAATAAATACTGTAATAATTTTGAAAGAAAGATAGTTGTACATTACAAATCTTAGGGCATCCACAATGTGCCACTCTAGCATCACTCAATACATCTTATTGTTCGATCAATCCATTATGACATAGCCGCATCACTCGTTTATTTAATAGGTGGTTGTCTCTGACTGAACCGTTAGTATTATACTTCCAAGTAGGGCCACTGTTGTACTCTTTATGTATACATTAAATTTTCTTTATGGCTGAGTGAGTGTTGTGGCTGTATAAAATGATTTCATTGGTTATAAAAAATTTGTTTTAAAAAAATATTTTATGATATGATAATGTATTAAAGTGTGTTAAGTTCAATGCATTATAAATGTTTTGTAATGAAATCGTTTTGTAAAAAAAAACAAAAATGGCGGCTGCTCTTGCTTTTCTCTTTTCTTTCTAATCGTGTATACTTTTGATTCCTCCTTCACCTTGATTTCATTCGTTTGTAATCAGGTTTTTTGGTTGGTTCATTTTTATTCACGTTTTTTAAGGATTAGGGTGGTGCGAGGGGTTTCCATTCACTAACTGATCCATAACCATATAAAACAAAAAACCCACGAAACCCTATACATAGCAGATTCCAATCGTTTTTAATCTTCTTAATGACGATCGGTTATTATTATTTATTATGGTCGGTTAAGTTTTTTTCATTGGTTGGTATTGTCGCAATATTCATGTGTTACCACTTGCGACTTTTGTGTTTCGATTTGTTATGTCTGGGAAGCATTAATTGTTGATTCGTTTGGTAGGGTTATTTAGTTTTATCGTCTTTCGTTTTTTCCTGTCGTCGATGTATTAGGGTTTGGGTATAATTCTTTTTTAGGGTTTGGTTACTGTTCGACTTAGGGTTTCATTCTTCGGGATAGATTCTATTGATTATGCGAGTTTGGATTCAAGAGGCAAGGCTGCTGCTATCAACAGTATGCAGTCCTGTAACATGGATGTGATTAGGAAGGTGTTTGTGGTGCAATTGGCAACTGCTAGCGACGTGCATGATTTTATGCGCAGCCTGAAGATGAATGAATATGACTGTTGGTCCTTGGTGTCTAGTGCTCGATCCCAAGAAGTATTTAATATGTTATGCTCTTATGAATTCGGTTTGCTTGCGAAGGAGGGGATTGATCCGACTAGGGTTTCCTCAAACACGCAACTGGTTAGGGTTTCATACCCGTCATTCGATGTGCAGCAAGATGAGTTTGTTACTATGTCTTCTCCTATGGTTTCTCAATTCCTATATGGGGATGCTGGTTTGTCGCAGATGGATGGAAACCCTACTATGGGTTTGCAAGAGCGTGAGGGACCATCGTTTGCTGGTGAGGGCTTTGTGGTTCGAAAGGAGCATGATGGGCTAGGTTCGCAGCATAAAGATGAGTTTGTTAGTATGTCTGTGTCTATATCTAGCGAAGAAGGTGTCAGTGTGAGTAAGACTGTCCTGTCAAAGGTTGATGATGTGCCTACTGGTCTGAATCTGGATGGTGCAAGTATACAGTCGATTGAGGATATTACCGATGATTTTTCTAATAAAATGGATACGCTTGCTTCTACTTGCAGTCATGATACTAGTGCAAAAGAAAAGGAGCAGTCTGCAGATACTGGTAGTTTCCGTCACTTGGTGTCAGAAGATGTTTTTGAAGGTGTAAATGTCTCTATTCCTTGTAAAGTGGTTCAGAAGGTTAGTAATCGTCTTGAACATACTCTATGTGGTTACTTTATTGGAAAGAGAATGGCTTTCCCGGTGGTAGATTATTTTGTTAGAAACAACTGGGTGAAACATGGGTTGACACGGATAATGATGAATTCTAAGGGTTTTTTCTTTTTCAAATTCAAGTCACTTGCTGGGTTGGAAGCTGTGTTAGAAGAGGGCCCGTGGCTGATTCGTAAATCTCCGATCATTCTCAAAAAATGGTCGATGGATACTAGGTTGATCAAAGAAGAATTGACTCGTATTCCTGTTTGGGTAAAATTACATGATGTGCCTATTAAGTTTTTGAAGAAGATGGAATTAGTTTGATTGCTTCTTTCATTGATAAACCTGTAATGCTAGATTCCTATACTAGTTCTATGTGTAAGGAGTCATGGAGTCGGAGTAGTTTTGCCAGATGCTTAATTGAGGTTAATGCTGAGACTGATTTTGTGGATGTTGTAACAATTGGCGTCCCTTCTCTTTCGGGGGAGGGTTTTACAAAGGAAACTATCCGTATTAAATATGAATGGAGACCTCCTAGATGTGCTGAGTGTAAGACTTTTGGTCACTCTCTTGATAAATGCTCTAATAAGGTGGTTGTTTCTCCTATAGTTTCTACTGCTAGTACTGGTCCATCTACTTCTCTTGCTATTCCTGTTGTTGAGAATAATGATGGTTTCCAAACGGTGACCAAAAGAAATAAAAAGACGAATATGCCGAATTCTATTAAGGGTGGTAAGTTTACAGGTCCATCGGTTCAACCGAATGTCAAATTTGTGCCTAAAGCTACAATTAGTAACCCGAAGAAGGGGGTGACTAGTGTGAAGACTGGTTCTTTGCCCAAGTTAAAGTCTATTGTTACGTCATCGTCAGGTGCTGGTTTATCTACATCAAATTCTTACTCTGTTTTGGATCATGATGATGAAGATGACGAGGTTGAAATGTTATATGATGAAACAACCAATTTATTCTCTAAGACAAATGCAGGTGGAAACTCCTTCACGGCAGTTGTTAGCTAGTTTGGTTTGTTTCTTTGTGTACTAGGTGTTCTGTAAGTGTTTATGGCCTGTCATAAGCACTAGATTTAGGTGTTTATTTAAGCTGTTTTTAGCTTGAGGTTAATGTGGTACTTTAGCCATATTCCATTTGTATTTCACTGTTTTTTTTTGTTAATCTATTTACCGGGGAAACCCATTACCAAAAAAAATGTTTTGTATGAAAGTTGATATGTTGATGTGACGATGAGGTGGAAGTGTATCAAACCTTTTATTGCCCTATATATTGGAGATGCTGTTAATAAACTTCTAAACTACAATGATTATCAATGGATAAGGCAAAAACAAACAATGGGATTGGTCATGTTCATTACATCTTAACCGAATGACTCAGCCTTATTTTTGAAATTTAAGCTGTCAAATGCTTCATAAATCTATCCATTCAACTTATATCATATACTTGAGAACCAGTAATTATGGCTTCATAAAAACAGTGCAAGACAAAATAAAAAAGATAGATATAAATAACTCGAGTACCCACAATAATGGCATGAGTTTACAAAAAGGAGAGTAGCTTGATATAGCCACACACCACCACTCGGAATAAGTTTTGTAAGGAGTGAGAAGGTTTATAACCTTAGAGCACAAGGTGTTACGGGCATCAAAAACTTTTTTTTTTGGATTTTATCAGGGGTTATATTTTTAAAAAACTCTCTTTATTATAACAAGACAATTGATATGTACACATATGAATTTGATTGATGCACATAAAACAATTACACATAGGGTATGTTTGGCATCAAGCTTATGAACAGATTATGATTATTTTTTTGAAAAAATAAGTCAATAAAAAAATAATTTTTGTTTGACATATTAGCTTATAAAAGATTATAAAAAAATAATCTTTCACAATCTCTCAAAATCAAAAGCTGACACATGTAACTTTTAATAATAATCCCTTTACATAATCTTCAGCATCATCTCCATCTCCAACATCATCTCTAGTCCAGCACTAGTTACTTTCGCCAAACATACCCATAGACTATTGTACCCTCCCTTATGTTTAGCACATCCCAACAATATTTGGCCTCTTTAAGGGTCCGTTTGGTTTGAAGTCGGGTTTTACTTTAGGTGTAAGTTTATAAAGTGGGTGGTTTAGGATTGAGTGGATTAAGATTTTATGTAGGTTTTGGAGAGAGAAAATAAATTTATTTAATAAATTTTATATTAATATAAAAATAAAAGTTTCTATTATTTAATATAGAAAAAATTTCATGTTTGGTCCCTATCGTTTACACCAAACATCAAGTATGGTCCCTATCTCAAACTAAGTCCGCAGATCGTCCCTATCGTTTACACTTTGGATCAAAAATGGTCCCTATCTTGGATGAGAGTTAGTTTTGCTTGTTAAGTGGTGTAAGTGGAGGGGTATTTTAGGGTTTTTACTTTTTTCCCATGCATTAAATATCACCATATCCAACATCATCACACAAAACCCAGATCCAACATGACTCCCTTCAAAGGCTGCAATCACTTACTGAAATTCGTCTGACACTAAACAAGCTGAGTTCTCCAGTTCCAGATTTCTTTGTAAATTTCAAGAATTTGATAGTTATTAATCTCGATTCTTGTAACTTGATTGGAACATTTCCTGAAAATGTCCTCCAGTTACAGAGTTTACAAACTCTTGATTTAGCACGTAACAAGAACCTTGACTTGTCATCAAACAAGCTCACAGGTCAAATCCCGTCATTTCAAAATTGCAAGAATCTTACCCATTTAGACCTCTCAAGAAATAGTTTATCAGGTACGATCCCTTCTGCTCACTTTCAAGATCTTACCCATTTGACTTGTTTGGATTAAGGGAGGCGAATTGGGTCACCTCTTGATAAATTTCTCTACTGAATCATCATCAGGCACCTCGTCCCTTCCTGGACAACTAATCTTAACATATAGAATACCTCGTTTAGTCTAGTGTGACTCCGAATAGTAGCGATTGGTATTTGTAAGATCTATTTCTAAACCTGGCTCCCTCCCTAAACAGCTTTGCTGATGAATCGCTTGTTGAGGGGAATATCATTTATTCTCAATAACGTCATCGAAAAAGAATATTGGAGAGGAACTTTGGAAGGTATAATGAAATCGATGGGATCCCCATATTGAGGGCAGTCTACCCAACCTGTGGTAAGATTAGTGTTGCGCCATCCATTATTTGTCTGGGATCCCTTGAAACGCTTCGAAGATGGTGACATGACATCAGCATTATATCCACTAATAATTCTTCCTTTTGATCCTAGAAAACGTGTTGAGTCAACTTTAAGATTATAACGTGGCAATTATTTGTTGAAGGCGACGTTGAACAAGATGGAGGATCTGGGTAGGTGATAAAGAGTGACGGTGGTGGGTGGATCTGGGGTTTTTATGGATTTGAGAGAAAGAGAGGTGGTGGGTGGATCTGGGTTTTTTATGATTTGAGAGAGAGAGGGGGGGAGATGAGAGAGTGATATAAGAAAGAAAAGAAAAATATTATAAAGAAAAAAAGAAATAATATGACTTATTAATGTATTATATGGAAAAGTCCAAAATACCCCTCTCTTTATGGAACTTAACGAGCAAAAGTAACTCCCATCCAAGATAGGGACCATTTTTGATCCAAAGTGTAAACGACAGGGACGATCTGCGGACTTAGTTTGAGATAGGGACCATACTTGATGTTTGGGTAAACGATATGGACCAAACATGAAATTTTTTCTTTAATATAAAAGTGAGATTAAAATAAAATTTTGTTATTATACACATTTTTTAATATGAGTGAGATATACTAATATGCATAGTGGGACCATAGAAATTGTATAAACCCATCATTTACACAAGATTCCTAATAGTGCATGTCAGAGGACATAAAGTCTATATATTTTCTTTAAAAAAATAACCAAACAAGCAATATCATGGTTAAAGTCAAATTATAGCTTTAAAAACCTCAACCAAACGGGTCCTAAAAAATTCTTCAATTCCTTCTTGTATAAACAATCACTTCCTTCTGGCTGCCACAATTTAACCACACTGTGACTTTTACACAATTTAACCACGTTGTGACTTTTACAGTTTATTTTGCTGAATTTGTAGGTTGATTTAGTATGCTGAGTTTTATTCTGTCTTAACTGTATGATTTCTTATGTTATTTAATTTATAGGCTATGGTAATCATATTTTAATTGCTGATTTTGTGATTGATTTTTCTTTCCTTAAATACTATTTAATTTTTGATTCATGTTTTTACAATGCTGTTTGAATTTGTAGGTTGATTTAGTATGCTGAGTTTTATTCTACTATTTAATTTTTTATTCATGTTTGTGTTACTAAAAACTGAAAATATATTTTGTCCAATAAAATTAATTCTAATAAATTATATCTCCATAGTGTCTCGATCGCGAGACCTCACTGTTAAGTGTCCTTGTCCTCAACCAACTGGTCTAGCCACAATTTTTGTTAATACTTTACATCTAGAGGTTATTATAACTTATAACTGTTTGTGGAAAAGTATTGCTTTTTTTATTATTTATTTTCATTTTGGCGAGAAAAGAAAAACGCCACGTGCCCCTCTTACGTGTGTGGCTGCTGATAGATAAGATATATTGGTCTTATCGTTTTTGGGTTCTTTCATTCGTGCATGCTGACTACGCACATCCCAACCATTTGCCTAGAAACTCAATTCAGATCTAAAAAACATACTACTAACCATCTAACCAAAAACTCGACTACATTCATCTCTGATTTGTATCTCAACCATGCTCATCTATCACATCTCTCTTAGAGAATGTTATTTCACAACGGTCGTTGCCCCCAATCTTTTGTTGCCGCTGTATATGCCGGGCGACGATGGTTAACGGTTGGCGACGACGATGTTAGGGTTATTTTACCTATACACGTGACAATAGCAAGGGTGGGTCATCTAGGGTTATGAGTGGCAAATGGGTTTTTGGTTAGGATGTTGATTGTAGTTGGTGTTGGAAAAAAACCGGTGGATCGGTTTTAAGAAAAAAGAAAAACCGCAAATGTGGTGCGGTTGCGGTTTTACCCTTAAAACCGCACCACATAATCCGCACCGCACCGAGTATTGATTATATAAAGCCGAAAAATGGCATATCGATTATTTAACGTGCGCTATAGGAGTTTTAGTGCATAATATGATTAATATTCTAAGTAATGTGTGTGTTTACATTAAATATATGCAATTTTATAACCAAAAATAGCTACATTGTGAACCAAAAACCACAAAAATCCGCATTAACCGAAACCGCATTAAATCGCTCGGTGTGGATTCTCACTTTTTAAAAAAACGCAATTACGGATGCGGTTTCATTTTTGTCAAAATCTGCACCGCACCGCACCGCACCGCACCCTGCTCACCCTTACTATCTGTGCTCCCACTCCTTTAGCAATAGCGAAACTACTCCTGTTAAATATATGAACATCAGCATGTGCACAGATGTCCTAAGCCATAGAGAATTATCATTATCATTATTATTATTATTATTAAAATAATATAATAAAAAATTTTATTTTTATTATTATATAATATAAATATTAAAATACAGATTATTATTATTATTATTATTATTATTATTATTATTATTTCATTATAATAATTATTTCATTATTAGAATAATAGGATTTACAGGAAGTTAATGGGAAGCCTAGAAACAATTTGGGCTCCCACTCCTTTAGCAATAGCAAAGCCTATTATTATTATTATTATTATTTTTATTTTTTTATTTTTTTTATTTTTTATTTTTTATTTTTTATTTTTATTTTTTATTTTTTATTTTTTATTTTTTATTTTATTTTTTTTCCTTTTTTTTATTATTATTTTTTTTCTTTTTTAAGTTATTATTATTATTTTTTTAATTAAATCATCACTTTATTAAAATAATAAAATTTTTATTATTATTATTATTTTTTTTTTTTTTTTTTATTATAACCATCACTTTATTAAAATAATAGGATTTACAAAAAGTTAGTGGGAAGTCTAGAAACAATTTGGGCTCCCACTCCTCTAGCAATAGCAAACCCAATCCTATTAAACATATAACAAGCACCACGTGACCCAATATCCTGAGTCATAGAGTATCTTCGGATCCGCTTTAGTAAGTCCACCGCATCCTTCTCAAGTTCCCCGAATGAAGAGAATGAGAAGGGGAGAAAATCATATCCAATATTTGCACACTTAGCTTCATATTTGACACGTTTGCGTTGTGCAGCATCAACCACCACACGTCCTGGTGCAAAATCATTCATCCCAGTTTGTGTCAAAGGAGATGAACCTGTCAGATCCACACATACATCAAGTCCTCCATTCCAAGAATAGAGCAACATATCAGCTGGACGTAAAGGTTTGTCCCGCCCTCCACCAAGCCCAATATCAACTTCTTTACCAACTGAGATCCCGGATCGAAAACATATGTCAACAAGGGTATCACGCACAATGTTATGGCGATGCTTGATACCAACAATACCAGCACACGATACGGCATGGTCCCCATAGATATCACCTACAAAGACCCTCCAGCAAGCTGAGCATGGCCTCGGAACAGAGAATAAAGGAACACCCAGCCGATAACATAATACACACCTGTAAGTCCTACTGTTCATAGTTTGTCCCAAACCAGAAATCGGAACCACTCTAAGCCAGTCAGAAGTATGTTCCTCCAGTTGAGACTTCCATAAAGCCATTTGTCGAGTAGATAGAGAAAACTTAGATTCAGCCGTTTGAGTAACATGTGTGAAATATATGTCTGCCAATTTCTTCATGAGTTTGGGGGCAGCGATCTCACAAGGATTACTCAAAAGATCAATCTTCATTTCCGCATTAAAAGTGCTCAATGCATTATCAAACGCAGACCCATAAGTTACAATATTAGAATGTCGTAGGAGTTTAGTTTGCAAACCAGCAGACTGAAGTCTAGACGCAACAAATGCATAATTTAAAACATCACCTGCAGAGTAGACACCAAGTCCCCCGAATGCAAAGGGTAGGGTGGAGAGCCTCCATTGCCAGTCACCAAATCCAGGACCAGAAGCTGTGACAATACGCTCCAGAGCCGAACAAAGAGCCATATCAAAGGCTTAGCCCGCTCAAAGACCCGAGGAGAACATGTACGCATGGAAAAATATAATTTGGATATTCCTGCACAAGCACGTAGGAGCAACAACTCACACTGAGGGTCATTAATCTTAGCAACATCGTTCATAAGCACAATGGATTTGGCAACCCTCTTCATCACAAGCTCACTACTAAATTCAAAATATGCACTTACGGGTCCACCTAGTAGTTTAACACCATTCAAGGGTCGAGAAATATTAGGCGGGAAAACACCCACAAACCTGCTTCTTGGGTCCTCCTTTGGCCAAAAAACCTCAGTTTTATCAACATTTAGATGCAAGCCGCGACGAGGTCCATCCTCCATAATAACCTTTAAAACCTCTCCCACAACCAAAGTATCTCCAATGATGGTTCCATCATCTAGATACCAAGCTTGAAGGGAAACGTTAAAGGAGTCTTTAATCTTACATACCAGAGGATGTAACACTAGGGAAAAAAGTAGAGGTCCAAGAGGATCACCTTGTTGCACACCCTGATACGACCTTAAGGTGTGTTCCCTATAATATAATCTAGCTGGATTAGAGTAGCAAAATTCCACCCAGCGAGAAATAGCAGGGCAATGAATGCGAACTTCTTGTAGCATAACCTCACGATCCACCAAATTAAAAGCATTTTGTAAATCCACCAACAACATCGAAAGGCCCACCTCATCCCCTCGATCCTCAATCAACCTGTTTACTGCATGAAGTATAGCCTCCCCTCCTCCTGATACACCAACCCCATACTGCAGATCATTCAAATAACCATCCAAGGAGTGACCAATCATAGTAGCACTAACCTTAGAAACCAAACGTCTCCAAACGGTACCCACAGCAATAGGACGGATACCACCCCCCGGGTTTGACCAACGGTGTAAGAGGAGCACTAGCAATATATTCACCCAACATCTCAGGACATTTCCCATCAAGGAATACATTCACAACTTGGGTGATAGAAGTGACTAACTCATCTGAAATAGCCACGGCGGCACCACTTAAACAATCCATGAGGTGTTGGGCACGCAAACCATCCCGTCCACAAGACGTGCCACGAGGAAAACTCTTAATCATATCAAGAACTATAGTAGAAGATGCAATGACTTGATGATGATCAATAGGTATATTTGGTAAGGAAGGGATAATTTTTAATATTATTATTAATCTATTTTAAAAATATTTAAATAGTTATTATTTTATTCTTATTTAATTATTAATATTATTATAATAAAATTTATTTTTTATTCTTTATTATTTTTAATATTTTATCATTACTTATTCTTATATTATTTCAACTATTAATTTTTTAAGTTTTATAAAAAAAAGTTTGGATTACACGTTAGGAGTTAACCAAACAAATTGTTGGATTTAATCGATTACAATTACATTTCATTATAATTTCATCACATTCTAATTTTTTCAATTAAAAATTACAGCGGACAGACTACTATAGTGAGTCTAATGACTATGTAGAGTTAAGTTAAAAGGTATGAAATTACAATTCTTTTCAAAATTTACAATTACCTTAAAAACATTCAACGAACCAAATAACCTTTGTTGTACCAAAAGTGAAAATGTTACAAATATCAAGGGTTTCAGATAAAAAAAAAATGACACGTTTGGAAAAAATACATTGAACATCTTAGCTAAGCCCAGTATTTTGGAACTCTAAAATGAGCATCTTCTTAAACTTTTGATTTTCATAACAAAAACTCCAAACGACTCAGCCATAAATTTCATTTCAGTGATCTAATTTTCTTCAGTTTCCAAAAGAGTCTCATGGGGGAGGAAGTTTTAGACCTAGTTATACCTTATATCCACAGCCTCGAGGATCCAAACTGTGTTTCCTTAGTTTCACTTTGTGAGGTTGATGGGATTACGCGTAAGCGCCTAACTCTCCACACACTTTACTACCCAAACCCGGCCACTTTAAGTAAAAGATTCCCGTTTATAGAGTCATTAACACTTAAGGGTCTTCCATCCCGTACTATGCGTACAAATCCTAATGCAACCCGAATCACTCCTTGGATTGAACAATTAGCTCTCAAGTTTAGATGTTTGAAAGAACTTCATATCAGTGGTCTGGTCGTTCATGATGAAGATCTCGATAAAATGGCGACAACACGTGGTAAGGATTTAAGGAGTTTGAAGATTGAGAAGTGTAAAGGGTTTTCAACAGATGGTTTAATGCATGTCTCTAAGTATTGTAACCAATTGAGAACTTTGTGTTTGGAATGTGATGAAGATTATGAAGTGAAAGATGAGACTTGGCTTCATCAATTGGCATTGAATAGCACCGTTCTGGAAATGTTCCAGTTTACGACCGTTAGGTACAACGATATTTCTCATGCAGAAGGTCTTACAGTTCTTGCTAAAAACTGTTCTAACTCATTAATTTCGTTGAAGCTTGGTGATTGCTATTTAAGTAAACTAGGAGATGCTTTTAAATATGCTGTTAGATTGGAACATTTTTCTGGTTGGAATTTGGATGAGGATAGTGACCTTGTTGGTTTAAAGTTACCCCCAAATATGCGTTCATTAAGTTTAGAGTTTTTTCCAGTAACTCGATATTCAGTTATACTCCCTTTTTTGAATCAGATAAGGAAAATGAAACTTCCAGGATACTCACCGGATATTTGCCAATGTTCATTGTTTAAGATGTGTCCTAATTTGGAAGTTCTATATAATGAGGATTGTTGCAGAGACAGGGGAATGCAAGTTATTGGTAATTTACTGGAGACATGACCAACGTGACCCACGAGGGACTTATTGCTCTGGCAAAAGGGTGTACTAAATTGGAGTGTTTAAAGGTTTGGATCGGAGATATTTCAAATGAAACTATGAAGTGTCTTGGAACGCATATGAAGAATCTCCGTAAATTGCGCATGCAATTGGTTAAGAAAGATGGGACAACATATCCGCCGCTAGACAATGGGATTCGGGATATTCTAATGGGTTGCAACAAACTCGAAAGCCTAGATATGTATGGAGGATTGACAGATGTGGGTTTGGAATATATCGGGAAGTACGGTGCTAATTTGCAGTCTCTATCTCTTACTCTTACAGGAAATTCTGATGCAGGACTAGTGAAGTTATCGAAAGGGTGCCTTTAGAAAACAAGTTGTTGCCAGCTTTGTGTTTAATATGTCTTCTCTGAGATATGTTTTGTTAGACAGTAGTGATTGTGGGAGCAGTGATCGTGGGAGCAGTGATTCTGACAGCAGTGATCCTGACAGTAGTGATTGTGAGAGTAGTGATCATGAGAGTAGTTATCGTGCTACTACTTATTTGGCACTCACTAGTCCAGAGTTTCAACTTTGAAACGTTGGTATGTATATTCTTTGTTATTTTGTTCCAAATTATTTTTCTTTTCCTATTAAGTGGCATCTAAAGTTATAGTAAATACCCGAGAGGTGATAAATAGCCTATGCATAAAATGAATTAAGGAATGTCACCTTAAAATGTTAAGTTTATGATAAACTTAACAACTTACAGTAGATGGCAAAATATACAGACTTATGTATTCTTAATTTCGCTCTTTCAAAAAGGTTCGAACAGTTATAGGAAATGTGCACTACTTGAACATAGTTTTACTCTGATGGTTAATCCATACAAATTCCCCACATACGAGTACCTCTTTTTGCTTTTGAACGGAGTTTCATGGCAAGCAACTTTAAGAACTTGCTTGAATTTATTTAATGTAGTAGGAACATGGTTTAGCATTGTTTGTATACCTCTTCGTGCTGCTTCTTCTTTAAAACTAAACATCACTGGTTTCTTCAACACACCCTGCGACATTAGAACATGTAAGCATCCAACAAAGGAAACTATCATTGCTGAGTAAGAGACTGACTATCAAAAATAGCCGTCACCTACTGTGTATTTCTAAATAAGTTTTTTAAACTTTTCGGGTGTCCGTTTTGAAGTCTCCATTGTCATATACCACTCAGTACGATGCCACTTCCATTCATTCAGCAGTTCATTTAGCTCAGCCTCAATAGTCTTTCTGTTAGATGCTAATTGCTCCATAACACCGACAAAACAACGATTGTTTGTTAGAAGGCGCTTTCTAATTTTTTTATCTAAGAGAACATACTTAGGCAAGAACTGAGTGCAGAAGCCAAACGGCCCAAACTTATTATATCACACTATCCTCATAATGTCTTCTCACAGTATCCTCATAACCACATATACCAATATGAAAAGACACTAAAACATAAGTGAAAATTGACAAACTTTGAATTAGATTCGTGACGATTGTAGTGATGATATGGTGATGGAAGGCAAACACAAGTTAATGCTTGCTGAATTTACCGATGCTGAAAGTCTGAATAAACTCCTCCAAGTTGCATGTACAAAAGAATAGGGGTTCTGATTTTTTACACTTTTTTTTTATAGAAATTACACTTCGTCACATCACATATTATGAACTTGCCTTTGCATGATGGACTGAAAGCTAATGAAATTAGTGAAAATTATGTTTAACTGTATTTTTCTAATCTCTTTCGACTTGTGTAGGAAGGATCTGGTCGAAAAGGAAGTCTCCAACAAGTGAAGAAATATAAGAAGAGAAGAAGATGTCTATTGTCTAAAATGAAGGGTAACCACAAAGAAAGAAGAGAGTGAGATGATAAAAATGTTTTAATTCGTGGCATCTGGAATGACTTTTAGCTTGTTTTGCTGTAGGTTTTTATTCAGTAGGTTATGACTTGTACTACTTTAATTTGCATCGTTTATCGTTATATCTCATGCACCTCCTGTTTTGTTGGTTGTTTTCAAGATGCAATCTTTGCATTGATGTGTTTGTTGAGTGGATATGCACTTAGGTTACATATGTACTTCAGGTTAAAAAAAATTAACTCGATTCTGGAGAGGGTTCATTTTGAATGTGGATCTCGTGGCTGCATTCGAAAACATGGGAAATATGCAATTATATGTAAGCATTATATAAACTTTGAAAAGCTGAACAAAAAGTGCTTTGCCAGTCAACCCAAGTTGTTACCTGTTTTGACCCATTGTCCAATACTCTTAAGTACTGGAAAACATTGGCAAATATAAGCTACATATAATCCTAACTGACTAACTCTTGACTAACTCTGATCAGTTGAATGTGAATTATTAAGTTGTTTACGGATTTTGTGCGTGTATGGTGATCAGTTGAGCATGAATTAAGTTGTTTTGGTAAGTACATTGAGATCGCCATGGTTTCAAAAATACAAGTTTACCCTTAAGCTGATTATCTGCTTCTTCTTATAAGCATAAGCGCTATAAGAGTGCTGTCTGAATTCGCTTCTTCAAACAGCCTATCAGCTCGTTTAAGTTGTTTTCGAATGTCTATATTACATCAACACTGGCTATTATCAGAATTTGCCAAACATTCAAAAACAGCTTATGAACTTCTTCTATCGCACTGTGTTTTGATACAGCTAAATAGCACCTTTGTACAGTGTTGTAAAACTCGGATATGCCAAACTCGGTTTGAGGTACTTGAACATTCTATAAACGTGTTTTTGCATATTTCTTGGAGCAATTCTATGGAACTGGGCCGATTACTCCCTTTACAAGTACACCAATGCGCCTATGTTGTTCGTATTATATATCTTTCATCAGAAATCTAAAGATCATACAAGTTCTTCAGAGGGTTCTGTTACAGACATAGAGCGCGAACAAATGAGACCAGGAGTGCTCGACACCACATGCTTTAGTTTTTGGTTTGTTCAATACATTACAACTCACAAGTCCATATGTCATGTTTAATAAGATGGCAACAAATCTGGAACTAAGCATAAGGTTGTATGTATGTTTGTGATGGTCCTAAGATCCAGACTGATCGCGAGACCATTTGGTCCAGTGTTCAGTTCGTGGTTTTGGTTTACTTTAGCTTGTGGTCTGGTTTTGGAACCATACCTGCATATATCCCAAAAGAGTTTAATGTCGATGAACACATAATGTAGATATGTCTTCTTATAAGGTGCAACTGACGTAAGTAACACACATGAAAAGTAGTAGTAGTATTACTTAAGAAGAGAAGAGTATGAACTAGTATTACTGGCGTCTGGCTGCACTACCTAGGTGTGATGAGTTACGCTGCTCTACTAATTCCCCGGAGTGGGTGGATATAGTGATACATATTTAAGGGACGTAGTTGAAGACTTTGTAGTGATACATTTTCAAAAGCACACGTACAAAGCCTTAATAAACGTTAGCAGTGATTAATTACCGTGTTATGCAGAGCAGATGAGTTTTTTAACTGGGTTTTAGGACTGTCTGGTAACGACGCTGTCAATGTACAAAAGATCACATGATTCAAAACAGAACACACTTAACTTCTTATAACTAAGAGCAACACAACTACAATATATAAATAGATGGGAGGAATCTCAACCCCGGAGGTATTTCAGCATCCTCTTCATCTGGTTCACCAATTTTTCCGTTACCTATATCAAGAAGACATGTAGCAAATGAGTTGACCAAGCTGCGTTCATCTGCATTAATGCCTGGTCGTGCGAGCCTTACGTTTTCTGTGAGTGTAAAGACCATAAAAAAATCAGATTCAGAGATACAGGATGCTATTACTTCCATTTTTTAAGCTCGTTTCTTGACAGGAAGTGTTTGCCTAAAATATCCGCCTAGAACGACTGATTTACAACCAAAATAAGAACCCGGCATGTTTAGTATATCTCGCAGGCTTCTATCTAGTGCTTTATTACCTCGTCGATCTTTCATGGGAGGTTCATCCCATATTCTAAGATCCATGTCTGACAAAAATTTTCCTATATGAGTGTTTTTGGTAATCATCAACTGGGAGTGTGCAGTCCAGTCTGATGGGAGAAGCAAAGGAGCATCACGACTGCTAAAACAATTTTCCGGTCTAAACGTAGAGCACTGATGATCGTTTTCCACAGAAAAGTTTTACCCGTTCCGCCATGACCGTAGACATGTATTAGTTCTTGCTTTTTCGCCGCATTGGCGTTTATGATGAGTTCGTAGATTTTCTTTTGGTCATCATTCAACTTTGGAACGGAACACAGTGAAAATTCCTGTCTTCCAGAAGCAATATGTTACTTAACTGAGCTAGTGATCATTCAGGGCCGATGGTAGAGGATAACCTCTAATTCATACAATATGTACCCTTGTAAGTTGGCTTTGTTAACATGGTAGTTTGGGATAGTGATAGTTTCTAATACTTTTACGGGGATATCGTGACCCATTTCCGGCCAGTATTTTCTCCAAAATCTTGACGGATCAGCTTCGTCACAGTAGGTATGCAAGTGGGTGAAAAGGAATCTGAGTTCAGCAGAAGTTGCAGAACCACATGTTTCCTGAATGGCGACATCCCACTCCTTGTCGTCGCCATTTACAGTCTGCACTTCAAAAATATCTCTGCAGCCTTTTTGATGACACTATAGCATCCTAAAGTATAAGAGTTCTCCAGAAGTCGGGCCACTAACTTTTTTTTATCTGTGTACCATACAAACTCTGATGGAAATTCCAAATATGTCAAATGCCTTCATGTTTCATTAGCTGCATTGTAATGGGCCTTTGGAAATGTACTTGAAGAGGTATTTAATCAGCATGCTCCATCCACAGTATTCGACGTTAATGTGGGCTTGAAACACTAGGCACAGGGCACGGTTGTATGGGATGACGAGCTGTTGTCTTACTTCATTTCATACCTTAGCTTGTTGTGGAAATACTAGTGTCTTCTCCGATAATGCACATGTCCTTTGTTGTCAAAGAAGGTTGCGGACTTGCGGGTGTGTATAATTTTTTGGGAAATTCTTGGTGCACACTGAACCTTGCGTACATGGCGTGTTCAAGTTATCAGCTCCGCAGGGCCCATGGACCATCATTTCAGAAATAGTTTTGTATCCGTGAAGGTCAATCTTTGGGTCAGGTAGCTCAGAGGAAATATCTGAAAATAGAGAGAACATCTAAGTAGTGCGCATACATGTAGCATGGTCCTCCTGTGAGGGAATACGATTCTTCCTCCAACTTCAAGCCGCTGTTGTGTATTCCGCCAAAATGCCTCATTCTATTTTCAACTCCTTTGTCCGTATCATAAATATAAAGCTGTAAAAACCTCGGCGGGTCGCCTGCAACCGGGCACAACGACCCAATCCAGTGATACACCTAAAAGTCGTTGCAAACATCTGATGTACGGATGTTCTCCATAAAAGTACTTGTTTCGAAGGAGCTGCTCAATGTATTTAGGAGTATCTGGTTCTGGTTCCATGAAAATTCTTCCTCCTCCACAACACAAATGGCACTCAACTCGTCCATAGTTAGAGTTTTTTTTGAGACGTTCACCGTACCAAAAAGTGGCGCCACAATGCCGACATTGTTGGTTACAGTCTCTGAGGTCTGCATAAGTTGGTGATGTTCCTGCGTTCAACTTTTTAGCAACATATCAGTGTATTGTAGAAGAAAAATTCAGGGCAAAGATTCAAGCAGATGAATTAAATGACAAAATCGGTACAAAATATAAGAAGATACAAATAAGATGTTTACCGTCGTAGATAGAAAAAAACTATAAACAATGAACGGCAACTCTAACCAATTAGCACATAAACATAAGCCGTTAAAGTAAATGAGTAACCTGTAGGGTCAAGAAACATGGAGTATGCGGACGGATTATGAATAGAGTGTGGGACCCCAACCGTGTTGGCATTATCAGCGTTTGCAACATCAGGTGGATATCATGGTCTTAAACTTCGTGTATAATCAACATGTGGGTGTGCCGTGCATTTGCCACACCTTGAAGCGATTCACTGCATGTCTGTCCGTGTTCCTGAAATATTAAACGGCCATAGAATGAACGTTAGGTCGGACAAACTGCCGCGGAATCTGAATGAAGGAAAAGCTAATAAATTTCTCATACCTTTCAAGGATACAAGTGTTCTGCATCTGTCTGGTTTGAACAGAAGTGGGATGACAATCAGTTGAAAACACTGGCCTGATATTTTGGCGAGTGCATTCAGACTGCATCCGTGGACCGCCCTACTTAAGCTCTGACTGAGCATTTCTGTTGGCGGAATTCAAATAAGTTGCAGCTAGAGCCGATGGCGTTTCTTCTGAACATACATTCCAAAAAGTAATAACATTAAAGGAAGATCTGAATAATCACCACAAATACAAACAGTTCAAAGGTAATTTATCTTATTTTACTCAAGTTTTACTGGTTTATAATTTATTATCTCCTTCTATGTAAACTATTGAAAAACACTTGTACAGGAAATCAAAGACACCGATGTAATTCTTACTAACGAAGAGCTCATGACTCGAGAAATCTGATGTAGAAAGAGGGAGAGCGTGGAATAAATTTGAGATTGTTTTACTGAATGTATCGTACTCATTTTGATAATGTAATCAACTTGAGATTGCTTAAACAGGTTGAGTTGTCGAAGCTTAAACGTTGTTCTAAACCATTTTTACGCAAATTACTGCAAATTGAAAATGGGTTAAGTCGGGATTATTGTGTCTTTAGTACTGAGACTTTGTGTTACGTAAGTTAGCATTGAAAAGAGTGAGATTGCTGAGAATATGAATAAGGGTATCGACCGCTTTGCACATTCAAATTTTTGCTCTCGGTCGCTTTGAATTTTATTGCTCACAAAAGATCTAAAAACAAAATATACATCTAAAATAGCTCAAATAAGCTGTAAAAAGCTTTAAACAAGACTCAAATAACTTTACAAGCCTAAAAACAATAGGTATATAACAGTTTTATCAAATACAATAAACATCAACATTCAAAATCTTAACAATAATAGAGCTCAAATAAGCCATAAAAAACTTTAAACAAGACTCCAATAACTTTAAAGCCTAAAAACAATAGGTATATAACAGCCTTTTGCGACTGCCGGATCCCACTGACATATTATGAAGATAATTTAAGCCCCGTTTGTGAAGCCATAAGTCTTCAAATTACAAATTTGGGGCTTATGAAATATAAGACGAAATGGGCTTATGTCTCACAAGCCTAAACAAACACCATCTAAAAACAAAACAATTGGTTCGACATACACTCATACACGTCTCGCTATCTCCTCTTCCAAAAAAAACTAGATCTTAACACTTTCAGAAAAACGAAACTTACACCATCGCTTCTTCCCAGTTTTGCCTGTTCCAAAAAAATATATGAAGGTTATGGAAGAAATAATAAAAAGCTCAACTGTATAAGCACATAAACCCGAAAAAAATCTATCTAACAATTTAATTGACGGTACCTAGTAGCGCCGTCCACCTGCACGTTGACCACTTGATGCCTCGGTTCGACTAGCAGATCGGCGAATAGGACCTTGGCTTGTCCCTGCCTCCACAGTTATTGTTGGAGAAGAAGTGACCCATTCAGATTCACCGCTTTATAAAAGCTTACTACGAGCATTATAATAAAAAAACAGACTTTAAGCAATAATTAGAAAATAATGAATGATAATCCAAAATTTTCAAAGATGATAATCAACCTTTGGGTGGTGACGTTTTATGTCATCGCAGAAATAAACTCTTAGCTTCTTTGAGTTTGCGACTGCCGGATCCCACGGATATATTATGAAAATAAGCTAAATCAATTGTGTTGAAACGAAAAAAACGAAATGGTGGTGGCAAATTGTCGTAGTCGATTTGGTACATAACCATCTTTACGAGCCAAGTGAAATAAAACTAAGTGATTTGTTCAAAAGTGTTTTGTGGTTAAAGATGTGATTTTTAAGACACGCACACACTCATCATGATTCACACATTACCAGAAAATCAAACTAGAAACTTGCTCACGTGTTAAACGCTGTCAATGTATAAAAGATCACCAGATTCAAATCAGAACACAGTTAACTTCTTATAGCTAAGAGCAACATAACTAGAATATATAAACAGAGCAGACATGCGCAAATGTTTAACAAATGTATGAATCATTCACGATCAAAACTTGTGTTATTCGTAATTTGTAGCTCTTCACTTCTACTGTTGTTCATTTGGATATGGATATAACACATTACATTATAGGAAAGTCGTTGTTTTGGATATGCCTTAGCCAACACCAAGCTTCACTTGGCTCCGTCCTTAACAAATTCGCGATTCACTCAAAATCATCAATATATTTAAAGCGTACGTCATCATGTAAATCATGTATGGACGATAAACAAAGAATTTTGAGTATGAATGAGCTATTTGAACAGTTACATATTAAGCTTATATCTGTTAAAGAAAGTATTTGCTTAATAAACGACTTATTTCTTCGTCGCTATCTTCTTTGTACACAAAACACACCATTTTTAGCACAAAATTCAGCACCCAACCCACCCATTTCAGCACAAAAATACGCAAATTTCAGCACCCAACCACCCATTTCAGTACTCAAACACGCCCATTCTAGCACTCAATTCAGCAGTAAAACACACTCATTTCAATACACAAACAAGCATAAATAGCTCAAATAAGCACTAAAAAGCTGAAAAAAAAACACTCAAAAACCCTAAAATAGCTCAAACCAGCACCGTAAAAAGCTTTAAGCAAGACCCAAATAACTTTAAAAACAATAGGTATATAACAGTTTTATCAAATACAATAAACATCATCATTCAGAATCTTAACAAAAACAATAAAAACTGAAAACAACCTTTTGAGACTGCCAATACCTACTGATATATTATGAAGATAATCTAAACCCCTTTGTGTGAAGCCCATATGTCTTCAAATAAGCCAGGGGATTATGAAATATAAGCTTATGTCTCACAAGCCTAAACAACACCCTCTAAAAAGAAAAGCTTATGTCATACACATTTCGCTAAACTTTTGTCCTAAATGTTGATTTTAGGACTACAAATAGAAACCTCTTGAGCTGCATCAGATGATTCAAATGTCGCTTTTGCAAATCCTGTAAAGAACTCATTGATCCAAATCGATTTGACTTTCACATCTCTGTCAAATTTCTTGAGCTGGCCAACACTGTCCATTAAACCACAAGCAGAAATTTACATGTAAAAAATAATACAACGTATAAAATACAAAAACTACTAACAGCAAAATTAAAAAAAACATACAATTGCTTTATGTCGAATCCATCAGCCAAATTTTTCACTATAAGCTCTTTACCAGTGACTTTGCACTGCATTAAAAACAAAAAAAAAAAAATCATTTCTTATTACAGATTTTAATAGGCCAAATAATAAGATATTAAAAATCTGATTACCAAAAACACTTGAATTTAAATAAAGTCTGCAGATTACTAACCATCAGTTCATCAGCAGCATTAAAGACTCTGTCAACTTCGTGTTTAGTAAAATTTCTTAGCACACTGGAGCCCTATAATATAAAACTAACTTGTGTCAATAGTTACCAAATAATAATTAATAATCCAAAATGATCAAGGTTTTAGTAATCAACCTTCGGCATCCTCATATTGTTGCATTCATAAACTCTTACGTCCTTAAGTTTCTGTATAAGTCTTTCTGAAACTCCATAATGAATCACTGGATGACAAGCAAATCAAATTAGCAAATACAATTATACATAACAAATTTTGATAACATATTTGTGCGTTTATTCTTAATTTCTTATGCTAATTAAACACCTAATAGCAAATAGCAAAGCATAAGTAATTTGATCAAATACTAAACACTGAAACGTCTTAACCATTCGTGAAAAACAAGTAATTTGATCAGGCAGTTTGGCTATTTCGACTTTCAGCAGATAAGACATTAAGCACATCTAAAGAATACAGAATAACATCAAACATATAAGACACTAAGCCATAATCAGTTTCAAAAATTATTCACTATCACAAAAACAGATAAGATATTAAGCCATAACAGCATTTAATGTTTACGTCATCAGACAGACCACCGAAAACAGTATGGATAATAGCACGTAGCTAAGAGAATAACATCTCTAAATCTAACAGAATAAACTTATAAAAAGACGTGATTCATTCATAACCACTATTAAACAGAAACTATTAGGCATATTTTAGTAATGTGTACCTAGTATGGTCGAAAACGTGCATTTCCACCCCTTGCTGACTCAGATCCACTGGGACTCCCCACCTCTACTATTATTGTTTGCCCAAGGAAATCTGAGTTTAAGGATGTTGTAATAAAACATTTACTGAGTTTGCGACAGCCGGATCCGACGGATATATTATGAAAATAATCTAAACTCGTTTTGTTGAAACGAAAAAAGCAAAATGGTGGTGGCAGATTGTCGTAGTCAATCTGATACATAAACATCTTTACAAAATTGTTTGTGTTCACTTTTATGATTTAGATCTTACTTTCAAAAGTGTTTTGAGATAACTTGGAAGATGGCGGCTGAACAAGGAAGGAAGGTTGTGTGTTATGTTTTTTTAGGGTTTGAAAAGGTCAAATGAAACTACTTACAAATGTAAATGGGGCTTTGGGTAAAAAAAACATTTTGGGCTTTGATAATGGGAAAGAACAAGCCCAGCCAAGTATAAACTTTAACAACCTTGTTAGTGGTTATATCTGGGTTTTCGGTTTTGAATATTTGTGTCGATCTTGCTCGGTTCGGTTTGATTTCGGGTTAAAAACATGAAAAATATGCCTAAAATACATATTCGGTTAAAAACATGAAAAAAGTTTTATCAAGTTACAATTGTTTTATGAACCGGTCTAAAAACAGCTGAGCAAATGAACCCAAAAACCGAACCGAACCTGTAAACCGAGCCGAGCCGAACCGAACCGAGCAAATTCGGTTCGGTTTTCGGTTTTGAATATTTTTGTCAGTTTTGCTCGGTTCGGTTCGGTTTCAGGTTAAAAACATGAAAAATATGCCTAAAATACATATTCGGTTTGGTTCTACTCGGTTTGGTTCGGTTTCGGTTTTGCTCAATATAATTCAGTTCGGTTTTCGGTCGGAGATTTTTTCAAAATCGGTTTTCGATTCGATTCGAATTTATTCAGTTCGATTCGATTTTGAACCAATGCTCAGCCCTAAAACAACATGTGTCACACAAAATCACTAGGAGCTTCAGCATAATGTCCTTCAACAATGATTCCCACGATTTTCATATTACTTCATAAAATTCATAACGTAAAAGTTATACTCAATAACGAGCATCATACTTTCGGATAAGGCTACCCGCAACACGGGGATTTATCTCGGTCGGCTATAGGTCGCGATCAAGTCGTATCGTTGCGACGATTCACTCGCCTTAGACGGTCGCCCTTATTCGATCTTACCCACGACTTTTTTGTTTGTGTTTCTGTTTGTGTTTGTGTTGCATGTGTTTGTGTTGCATGTGTTTGTGTTGGAAAAAAAAATTAAACTAAATTTAACTTGTTTTAATCATGTTTTAATTATATAAACTTTATTAAAAAAATTTAAATTTTAATATATTAAGCTTTGTTTAATTTCTCACAACATATATTAATTTGATAACTTTTGAAATTAGTTTTAGGCTTTTAACTAATACATTTTACCCTATTTACTTCTAATTAAGTCTTTTTTAATTATTTTTTTAACGATATTTAAAAATAAATTATTGTAATGTTCTTATTTTGTTTAAATAATTATTTGAAAAAATATTTTTTAAAAAAATTGAACTAGGTCGTCTTGTTGGGACAAATATATCACATTAGGTCGCAAGAGAGAGAAAGATGGCGTGTTAAGATCAGGTAGCCTAAACTCGTGATAATAAGTGACACGCAAACCAAATTGAAACACAATAATGAACCTAAAGCATCTAACTCTAACATCCAAAAATCACCTAGAACATCAAATCAATCGTTCAAATCCAACAATTAGCAGCCTAAACAACATATTTAAACAAACTGATCTAAATATGTGCAACCAAGAAAATACCAATCAACACTACAAAGAAAAAGGACTAAGGGCCTGTTTGGATGGCGTTATATGCAAAAAATGTAAGGATGATGGTTAACATGTGTTGTTTGGTATATAATCGTGGGACCCAATATTAGGGTTGAGAGTAAAAATTTTGCTATCTACAAAATTCAAGTACTTCATCCGTTTAGATGTGTATTACTATAGAAGTGGGGCCTTGTTGCATATGGTCCATCATTTTTAACTTTTCTCATTTTCATTTATAATTTTAAAATAATAGTTTTAGGATTTTAAATTTTAATTCATTATTAATATAATAAAATAATATTTTTAATTTAATATAATTTTTTCTCTCTCTTAACATAAATCCAAATGTTACACAATCCTAAACCACCTACTTTATAAACCTACACCTAAATTAAAATCTGGCTTCAAACCAAACGGACCCTAAGGGGGTGTTTCTTTTTCTTTTGCAACCTCTTAGTGGGAAACAAATGTGAGCCCAAATCATTTGAGCATCTTCTTCCACACTCACACCAAAACCTTTCTCTTCCCACTAAGAGGCATATTAAGAGCCTTAAATGATACCACTAAAAAAGGTAAACAACCCCTAAGTCTTATAAAAAGAAATCAAGGATAAAATTGTTAACAAAATTGATTTTTTTTTTAAATTGAAATTGTGTTGGATACAAATGTGTTTCTTATATGTATATTTTCTATTTATACCATATTGGGCTTTTAGGATCCAAGTAAGGTAAGCCCATTATGTTTTTTTATTACTTTAATTGCCTCATTAAACTAAGCCCATTATGTAATGTTTCTTGGATAGAGAGTAATCAGAGGCTTCATATAATTAAGTTGTTATAACGTGCTTTTAAAAAAGACCAATAAGCCTTTGCTCTAAAAGTATCCAAAAATATAATTATGTCTCCAATTAGGTTGTCAGCTCAAATCTTGCTTACGACTAATGTTGTTTCGAGTAAATAAACTTTTTCTATCGAAAATGATCGAGTTTGTTCCTCGTGTTCCATATTTTCCAAACCGCCTTTACACATACGGAACAAACTCGATCGTTTTAAGAGAAGAGGTTTGGTTTACTTTAGCTTGTGGTTTGGTTTTGGAACTGTACCTGCATATCCTAAAAGAGTTTTATGTCGATGATCG
Source organism: Glebionis coronaria (assembly GCA_025667525.1). Taxonomy (NCBI): domain Eukaryota; kingdom Viridiplantae; phylum Streptophyta; class Magnoliopsida; order Asterales; family Asteraceae; genus Glebionis; species Glebionis coronaria. Next base: position 135,969 of record JANFOE010001716.1, on the reverse strand, counting down.
AACACATAATTTAGATACGTCTTCTTATAAGGTGCAACTCACGTAAGTAACACACATGAAAAGTACTAGTAATACTTAAGAAGAGAAGAGTATGAACTCGTATTAATGGCTGCACTACCTAGGTGTGATGAGTTACGCCGCTCTGCTAACTCCCTGGAGTGGGAGGATATAGTGATACACTTTCAAGGGCCGTAGTTGAAGACCTTAGGTTGGCAAGAGAGACGAACAGATTTATAGTGATACATTTTCAAAAACACACGTACAAAGCCTTAATAAACGTTAGCAGTGATTTATCGTGTTATGCAGACCATATGAGTTTTTTTTAACTGGGTTCTAGGGCTGCCTGGTAACAACGCTGTCAATGTACAAAAAATCACATGATTCAAAACATTACACAATTAACTTCTTATAACTAAGAGCAACACAACTACAATATATAAATAGAGCAGACATGCACAAACGCTTAACGAATGTATGAATCATTCACGATTAAAACTAAAGTTATTTGTAACTCATCACTTTTACTGTTGTTCATTTGGCCTTTCGGCTGAGTTGTTTATTTATCTTTGGGTGGGCCGAAGACTACTAAATGGATTTACCACATTACATTATAGGAAAGTCATTAGTATCTATCTAGTAAATGTTTTGGACGGCCTTAGCCAACACCAAGCTTCACTTGGCTCCGTCCCTCATGCTTAACAAATTCGCGATTCATTCAACGTCGTCAATATATTTAAGGCGTACGTCATCATGTAAATCATGTGTGTACACAAAACACACCATTTTAGCAAAAAATTCAGCAGCCAACCCACCCACGCAAACTTCAGCATCCAACCCACCCATTTCAGTACTCAAACACACCCATTTCAGTACTCACGCCCATTTTAGCACTCAATTCAACAGTAAAACACACTCATTGCAATACACAAACAAACATCTATAGCTCAAATAAAAAGATAAAAAAAAACAAATAGTAATATATATCTAATAGAGCTCAAATAAGCCGTAAAAAGCTTTAAACAAGACTCCAATAACTTTAAAAGCCTAAAAACAATAGGTATATAACAGTTTTATCAGATACTTGGATCCCACTGATATATTATGAAGATAATCTAATCCCTTTTGTGAAGCCCATAAGTCTTCAAATAAGCCACAAATTTGAGGCTTATAAAATATAAGACGAAATGGTTCAACTCATACCCATTTCGCTATCTCCTTTTAAAAAAAACTAAAACTCTTCAGGAAAAACCCAAACTTGCACATCGCTTCTTCCCATTCACTTCTTCCCAGTTTGCCTGTTCAAAATTGAAAGTTATAGAAGAAATAATAACAAGATGAAAGCTAACTGTATAAGCACATAAACCCGAAAAAAATCTATTAACAGTTTCAGACTCTGATTTCCAGTAACTATAATTTAGTAATGTCACAATTTAATTGAAGGGTACCTAGTATGGTCGTCCACGTGCACGTCGACCACTTGATGCCTCAGTTCGACTAGCAGATCCGCTATCAGAGCTTGGCTTGTCCCCACCTCTACAGTTATTGTTCGAGAAGAAATGACCCATTGAGTTTCACCGCTTTATATAAGCTGGCTGCGAGCCTTATAATAAAAAACAGACTTTAGGCAATAATTACAAAATAATGAATGATAATCCAAAATTTAAAAAGATGATAATCAACCTTTGTGTCGTGACGTTTTAAGTCATCGCAGAAATAAACTCTTCGCTTCTTTGAGTTTGCGACTGCCGGCGGCTCCCACGGATATGTTATGAAAATAATCTAAACTCGTTTTGTTGAAACGAAAAAAGCGAAATGGTGGTGGCAGATTGTCGTAGTCGATCTGATACATAAACATCTTTACAAAATTATGTGTGTTTACTTTTAGGATTTGATATCTTACTGCTAACAATTGTGCTGTGTGTTGAAGATTGTGATTTTTTTTTAGCTGTGTGTGTTTGAGAGTTAGAAATGGAGGCTTTGCTTTATTCAGTGACAGGGTTTTTTTTAACCGTTGGATCTAATATGGGTGGTTGGTTGGATTGTTGTATTATTATTTGTGTGATCAGTATTTGTGTGATCAGTGTGACATGTGCTCTTGGGTTCTTTTGAACCGTTGGAGTGTTTTAGCCCTTTTGAAAATATTTTTTTTTTCATAAAAATTTTGAAAAATAATTTTATACAAAATTTTGAATTTTTTTTTCCAAAAAAATTCAAATTTTTTTTTTATAAAACTTTCAAAAATAGTCTTTTTTTTTAAAAAAAAAAAATTCAAAAAAGTATTTTTGTTTTCAAAAAGCTTTTGAAAAAGTATTTTTGTTGTCAGAAAAAATTCGAAATAGTTTTTTATAAAAAAATTTCGAAAATTATTTTTCTTTAAAAAAATCTAAAAACGATTAAAATAATATTATTTTTTTCAACTTTTAGAAAGTTTAATTTTTTAAAAGAAATTTCTTTTCAAATGAGAAGTAAATATTAAAACAAAAATTACAAACAGTTTTAACTTTAACTGAAAACTATTTACACCATGCGTCATCATCGATATATTGTGCATCGTTTTATAAACATAAGGATGTATGTTACGCGAAGTATTAACGAAGGATGTAAGTCAAACTTTTAACAAACCACAAGGATGATTTTTGCACTTAATCAAAAATTAAACTTACTTACATAGGTCGTCCTTATGAAAAAGCCAAAATTACATGTTTCGTCTTAAAAGGTTAAACATTACATCAGTCATCCTTATGAAAGTTATTTTGTATCGGTCCTTTGACTTTATTTCCATCATCCATTTCGTTATTAGCAAAGGAAATCTCTTTAATTCACATACAATAATACCCAAGGATCATTATCATCATTTCTAATTTTCTTGTTGTTAATATGTAAAATTTTGTTTTGAAACACGAAAGCCAAACCCGGTCCGAATCAGATCATAAACCATAAAAACTAACCAATAACTCTCAGTTAGAGTGTGAGTCAGGTCGGGTTAGTCGGGTTCCAGTCAATTTAAGTTTGGTCAAAATCTGGTCGAGACAAAAAGTTCCATGCCCGAACTTGACTCTATTTGAACTCGAGTTACTCGGGTTCGATTTGATTCGGGTCGGGTTAACTTAGGTTGGGTCAATTCAGATTTGAGTCAACCCGATTACGAGTAAAATGAAATTTCTTTATTTTTTAAAAATTTATATTAAAAAATAATCATTAATTCAGGTCATCGGGTTGACACAAACCCAAATTAGGCTAAAACTTCATACTCGATGCGCGACCCTAAATAGTATTCGGATTAGTCGAGTTGACCATATTAACCGGAATACTTTTTTGACCCGACTAATTCGATCTTGATAAAAATCGTATTTTTATATAGAAAATGAAAAATATTACATGCAAAGATAGTTTCTTAACTTTATTCTTCACGGGTATTAATGCCCGCGCTCCGCAGTGGGGCATCTTGGGGAGATGTTTATAGCCCGCACTTCGCCGTGGGTTTTCAAATGTTTCCTTGCAAGCAAATGGTTGCTAGTGTTCTAGCTGTTCATGTGCAGACTTGTTGCCAAGGTTTTAAAATTTGGACACGATGAAAAAATTAACAAACAGATGCAATGTGTTACCATTGCTATTACAAAATAATGCAGTGTATTACGGGTCACAAAAGGAATCGCCATTCCATGGTATTACAAAATAATGCACTGTATTACGGTTGTTCCCTTAATCAATAACATGACAACAATCGAAACATTAAACACTAACAATATGCTATTTCAATATTTAGCCAAAATTGATCTATATGATCACTATTATAGCAGAAAGAATCGATGTACTTGATCTAAACTTGTTGGCAGACCTTCATTGTCATCAGACAGTCCACCTGCATTTTCAACTACCCATATATGCTTTACCAAGACTATCTCGAGCTGGTTGTTGAGTCGTAGCCAGAGTTTGAGCTGGAGTGACGCGCTCCGCATTTGCTGGAAGGCCAAGCCTGGTTGAGTAGATAATTTATTACATTGTTGTCGCAGGAAATAGGGACCCATAAGTCCTCAATTGCAAGATCCGGAGGAGCTCAGTCTTCAAATATGGCATGCTGTTAAGGTTTAATATGTGTATAAATTATGTGTACACAATTAAGGCTCTCTATAAAAATGAATGATCGCACAAACTTACAGAGGTTTTAGGCTTAGTCGGTTTCCGTTTGAAATGTTGAGAATCATTTTCTCAGCACTTAAATCTTCCTTCTCGTTCCGCCCCATAATTCGACAACACCTAGAATCATCAATTAGAAATGTACGAGTAATGCGTTGTTTTTGCTCAAACAACCTTTCGAATCTTGCTGTGTTTTTAAGTTGGAACCTAACTTCTATTGGTAGTTTAGCATAATGTGGTTTAGAAGATCATTGCTTTATTACATTGAAATATTGAGTGATGAGTAATGTCTTGTACTGTATTTGCTCAAATAACCTTTCATATATTTTCCATCTCTACACTTGAACTGCACTTAGATGAATGGTTTAGCATAATTTAGTAGTTGTTACATTCTTTAGGCCAAATGTAGTTTGGTTTAGATTTTGGTTCAGTTTGTATGAATTGAAAAGCATAATTAGTGTTATGTTATGTTTGAATCGAACCAATAATAATACTTGTCCGTATTTTAGTATTAGATATATCTGCATTACATGTTCTTGATCAAACAACCTATCAGACTTGAGTTTTTCTTACCGCTATTATCCACATTAGATTTGTTTCGTACATCTGGTTCAACTTGCATACATTAGGAGCTCAGTTTAGCCGTATTCAAGAGCAGGTCTAGCTTGTTGGGTTTAGTTGGATAAAACAATAAAACACAGTACAAACCTTGGTAACGCGTGTCCTCCACTGACTGTAATCCAAGAACGCCTCGGCGTTGCTGCAGCAAGTGTATTCGCTTTTATTTCCTCTTTATCTCAATGAAGATCTTATGTCATCCACAACAGAAATTATATACCGACAGCGTTTTCATAGCAGAATACAGCCCCACAATGGTGACATACTCGATTACAGTCTCTTAAGTCCACATATGCCGCTGAGCATCCACACGGAAAAGTTCATAAGAATAAGTATAAAAGGATGCGTTAACTCTTAGAATAAAAGAAGTTTATTAAGTTATATGTTATATGCAAGGAGTATATATAAGTTTAGGGATGAAAACAATGCATGTTTTTCATGCTAAAAATATTCAGTTTTAAAAGAGAGTGATTTTTACTTTTGTTTTTGCATAATTCGCAGTCTATGATACTGCCTTGTCACGCAAATGGAGACGTGCACACATTGGATTCTTCGTTTCTATCATATGCTAATAGCACGCATCCATCTGCGAAGTGAACCGAACCATTCCATCGCAACCAATTGCACCTGTAAGATTGTTTATAACATGTGGTTAGCATAACACTATAAATGCACTACGTACAATATTGTTACATATAAGAAGAAAATGATATATCATCAGTACGTGAAGATAATACTTACCTTTGGATATGCCGCCTCTTATAAGAAGGAAAATGATGTATCGCTTTGGACCTGCCTCTTATAAGCAGTATATAATGGCCTAAATAGAGTACTATTTATGAGGCTCAAATAGGTAGACAACCGAAAAAGTGGATACATCCGCCATGGCTGCAAATCTAGAAATTTGCTCCGCCAAAATGCGGACAATCTCAACTTTAATCAACCTCACCGCGACTCATCACAGCCTCCTAAATCCATTTTCCTATGTCACCGCCATTCGTACACATACACAACATTTTTAGGCAAAACAGTATTGCAAGAGGCACATAACTCAATTGATCATAAAGCTTCTGACTTAAAAAGTGGCAGCTTTATTGTACAGGAGGCTTAGATAGGCCAATCATAAATAAAGGATGCACCAGTCATGGCTGCAAACATAATTTTATGAGTTTACCAGGCCAATGAACATTAGATCAAGATCTCTTTCGATCTTCCCTTCCATTGTTGCAAAATATGAGAAACCAATCATACATTACATTTGTCATCTATTTAAATTATATAAAAAAGAAATATATATATATTAATTCTAGTAAAAGAACATTACCTCCATTACATTTTGCAGCACGACGTGTTCCATCAGAAACTCGACGACCAACAGAGATCTGATCATAATCAGTTTTGCCCAGCTTTCTCTCAACCTTCTATTAAGGTGATCCAGCTTGTAAATAAACTATGTAAGGATATAAAGGATAGGATATTGACGCCAACAGCCATATCCTTTGCAACATTTAGGTTAGAAAGTCCTGTTTTTATATCCTTTTCATCTGCCAGAATATCATAATTTTTCGCTACCCTCGAAATCATTTCCTAATCATCGACTTCATTAAAAATAATTTGATAACAATAATCTGTATCTCGCCTTCCTCCATATTAATAACGCACAAATTTTTTGAAGTACAAATTTAGAATAAAAAAATTCAAAGCAGTAAATAAGTAAATCATTTTTTATTCCCGACCTAGAGAACAACCGAACACAAAATTATCACAAAGGCGACACAATCGTGTTTCACTTATATCGAAACCTTGTTTTCTCTCGTATGCCATCAGCGAGAACCAATGGACTCCATTTCGAGGATGAACCATGGTAGGCTCAGACAAGAAACCCTTCAGGAAAATCCGGATACACACGCTATGGCTGCAACCTTGACATGTTACCCCGCCAAAATACGTGTAATCTCGGGTTTAACCCGGGTCGTTCAAGGTCATCACAGCCTGAACAATTGTACAACGTCAAACACCCATGAGTATCGTTGTACGCTTTGTACAACGACAACGAAACCGACATCGTATCAAATGAGCCTAAAATACAACACTTGTATTTATCACTTAATGAGTTTATCAGGCCAATGAACATTGCATGTTTATCACTTTATCAACTTATCAGGCTTATGAACATTAAATAAGTCGCAAAGCTGGAATCAGTTCGTAGCAGCAACACAAACAAATGGTCAACCCGTCGCAGCGGCAGTTCCAAAGACCTGTTATGCCAACAACCATATATTATTCTAAAGTTAAAAAAAGGGATCCACGAATTCCTATGAACAGTATATCATCTCACAAACCAATCTTAAAATATATCGCCCTCTCTCACAGCCCCTGAAAATCATTTAACCAAACAGGAGAACATAGACCTTTTTTCAAGTTTGATAAGCCGAAAATATCAATCAATAAAAGTAGCCTCGAGTTAAAGTAAAAACAGAAAACTCACAAACCCAGAATTCAAGTGCCAAACCTCATTAAAAATTAGGGGTTCCATCAAACCCAATAATATAGGGTTTCCATCAAACCCAAGAAATCATGGCTTTCATTCCACTTCAGTATGTCCATCAGAGCTGCTAATTAGATCTTTTTAGAGAGAGAGATGTCTATCAGATTAGATCTGCGATGAGATCTTTTTTGAGAGAGAGAGACAAAGACTGAGTGAGATTAGGGTGTGAGATAATATGTGAACCATTGAACATATCAACGAACGAACGAGAGACAATAGATCGAACGGTTACACAGAGTGTGAACCATTGAACATATCAACGAACAGGAGACAATACATCTAACGGTTACAAAGAGTGTTCATGAAACCAACTCATGCCCATGACTTTATTTTCCACACAATAGACGGTGAAGATCTGAATCTGATGAATAGATGGCTGGGAGAGAGTTAAAATGGAGGGTGAAGATGAAGGGGGAAGACAAATGGACGGAAGATAATGTTTTTGTTATTGCTTTCCTCACATCACTTATATTATTATTTATTCATGATTTATACATTCCCCTTAATGTATTAAAGGGGTAATGTATGACTTTTTGTGAACTCAATACATTTAGAATCTGATATAAATTTGTAAATTTATAAATATATTCATATTTTGTGTCACTTTACGTCATATGTTATTTTGTTTATCCTATGTATACATTTCACTCCATTTTTTAATAAATGTTTGGGGGATTTTTAGTTATAGTCTCTTTTGTTCATTCTTATGAATTTCAAATATTTATAGTTTCTATTTATTCTAATTTTTCAAATTTGTTTTATGTATAAATCACATGTGGTTTACACAAATCACATGTGATTTATATACGAATCACATGTGATTTTGATAAAATAATCTTACAAAAAATTAAAAGTTCATACTTTCAAGTAACAAACCAATAGTCTACCATTACCATTTATAGATAAAGATGACCCGCAAGTGATTCAATTTATTGCAAAAAAAAAATCGCACTTGGTTTGCATTTTATCACAACAAAAATTAAAAAAAAAACAATTCACATGTGATTTTACAAAAATCACATGTAATTCAACCAAAATCTCACGTGATTTAACCAATTTGCTGGATGAAAATACAAGCATTGCATATTCACAATACAAAACCAAAAAAATATAACTTTTGCCTTAAAAAAATTTATTTGGGTTAATATACACAAAATTACTAAAGTTTGTCAAAAAAAATTCAATTAATTACCAAAGTTTAAAACCTAACAAATATATTACAAAAATATACAGGTTTATTTTCTAGATTATTAAACGTTTTTAAAAGCTATATTACCATCCCTACTCTAAAAGGTTACCGGATAAGAGCCCGTCGACATGCCATGTTGAAAGTTAGTAAGTCCCATCACTTTAACATTGTACGGTTAGGAACTTTTTTATATAAATTACCCTTGTATTTCTCGTTTTAATTTTCAGATTATTTCACTACCCCTATAAATCGAAAATCTAAAATTAAGAATCAAGCAAAACATATGTAACCTCAAAATATTTATAACCACGTAAAAAATCTATTTTTACCGAGTAAACTTTTATCAAAAAAAAAAGATAAGTGGTTGTGAACTCGGTTAAAGATTTTCATGCTTATTGCTTTGGTCTTTACTTGAGAAACCTAATCGGGTTTTTTTATTTTTGTAATATTGTTTATATGTGAATTTTTTTTTAAGAGTGTGAAAAATTAGAAATTGTTTTTAAGAGTGTTCGTGGATTTGTTATTACTTTCTATTTGGAAATGGTAGTGATTTAATTAAGCGTGAATTGCAGTTCTTTTATCTAGGTTTTTGTTCATGTCGATGGTAATAAATAAAAATAAAAACTGATCATATAATTAAAGAATTTAACATTTCCTCTAAATAAGTGTTATTAAAAAAGAGAAAAATAATGACACGTCAATACTTAACCGACAATTAAAGGTTAAAACATACCGAGTAAATTGTGTAACCAATCATCCAATCTTAAGTAACTTATCTTTTAGGTTTTAAACTTTGATTATGTAATCGAATTTTTTGACAAATTTTAGTAAATTTTAGGTATATTAATCCAACTTCATTCACCCAGCAAATCACTTTAAAAATAAATCAATAACAGGATGTGGGAAGCCAACTTCTGATTCTCATTATTCATTATTGTATTCCACATCTTTGTTCAGATAAATCTTTTTAACTATTCCACAACATTATCTAATTAGTTCTCATCCATTTTAGGCGGGGTTTATTTACGGCGAGTTTTTGTTTGATTTCGGTGATATTTAATGAGTCGATGACGAGGTGTGTTAATTTAGAATGAAGTAGGTGGTTACGGTTAAGGTTTCAGACGCGGTTTGATATTTTCCGGCGAGTTGTGTTGTTATGTCGACAAGTTTTATTGTGATTATGGTGTGGTGTGTTGTTGAAGGAGCGGTGGCAGTGAAGGTGTTCGACGTTGTATGATGATTTTTGACGGGAGTGGTTTTTTTCTAGCGAGTGGTTTTGGAGGTTAGAGAGGTTGTATGTATTTTGTTGAGAAATTTTTCTAATAAATGAGGGGTATATGATGATTTTTATTATTTTTATATGGTTGGTGGATTATATTTTATGGCCCATTTAGTTATTATGTTCAAAAAAATCTTGGCTCAAAATTAGGGGTGTAATCGAGTTGAGACGAGCTCAAACTTAATAGGGCTTGAGCTTGGCTTGATTCTAAAATTGTATGTTTGAGATTGGCTTGATAGCTTGTCAAGCTTTATCAATACAGGATTGAGCTTGGCTTGATAAGATTTGATAAGGCTTGATAAAAGATTGACCTGGGCTTGAAAAGCTTGAATATATATAAATTTAATTTTTTTTATAATAAAACTTATCAATAAACATATGTATAAAAAAATCATTACTTAAAACAAATTTGATTTATTTAACATTAATAAAAAAAATAATAAAATCATCGTACAGTCTTGGTTTCAAAATGTGTTTTGTACTACAATACGATTAAGGTCCCAAAGGCCATTACATGATGTGAATGTGAACGCAATTTGGACACGTTGCGTTTAGTATTAAGAACAGTACAAAAAATATTTATACACATATTATATTCCACCAAGTATCGACTGAATACAATAATTAAATTTACAAAAATAAATAATCATTTAAAATACAAAGAACTAAAATATAAATATAATCAGAGTTAAAAAATATTTTAAAATATATTATTTATTTATGAAATTAGGTTAATACTCAAATTAACAATTAGTTGTTTATATAAATTCATCATAAAAATATATTTTTTAAGAGCTTGAAAAAGCTTAATAAGAACTCGAGCCGAGCTATCAAAAGCTTGAGCTTGATATAGTTTCGAGCTATTTTTTAAGGCTTGAGCTTGATAAAAGCTTTGCTTGATCGAGCCAAGCTCGAGCTCAAACTCAATTTTCTTGATAAAAGTTTGGCTTGATTACAGCCCTACTCAAAACAAATCAAAGCCATTATTTATTATATATAAATTTATGTCACATCAAGTTATAATGCCCAAATTCTCATCCTCACCCCATCTGGTAACTTTTGAGTATTTATATTTTATTTTTATTTCTAAAAAACTTTTTAAATTTGTTTTTCTTATGATTTTTTTAATCAAAGTTTTTTCTTTTTGAAAAGTTCTTGTTCAAAACAAAATTTTCAAATTTTTTTCTAACAAAATATTTCTTTTTCCAATTTTTCCAGTTTTTTTTTATTTCAATATAGTAACGGAAAGATTTTTTTTCTGAAATAAATAAACTTTTTTCGATGATTTTAAAAAAAATTGTTTTCATTTTTTTTAATTTCAAAATAGTAGCAGAAAGATTTTTTTTCCGTAATTATGAACTTTTTAATGATATTAAAAAAAAAACCATGAAATTACAATTTTATTATGAAATGACAGTTTTTCAAAAAAAAAAACTAGATATTTCTTATGAAACTGCAAATTTTTAAACGAAATTACAAATTTTGTTAATAAATTACGATTTTTAAAAAAAATTCACAATTTGTTTTATGAAATAAACGATTTTTTTTCAAAAATTACAATTTTTTAAATAATTACAGTTTTTATGAATATATGAATTTTTTAAAAATGCAGTTTTTTATGAAAGTACAATTTTTTAGGAAATTACAATTTTTTTTAAAAGTACATTTTTTTTATCAAATTACAATTTTTTTTATATTACAATTTTTTTATGAAATTACGGTTTATTTTCAAATTTACAATTTTTTTTCCATGAAATTACAAAAAAAGATTAATGAAGTTACAATTTTTTTATGAACCGATCTAAAATAGGGCTGAGCAAATGAACTCGAAAACCGAACTGAACCGATAAACCGAGCCGAGCCGAACCGAACCGAGTAAATTCGGTTCGGTTTTCGATTTTGAATATTTGTGTCGGTTTTGCTCGGTTCGATTCGGTTTCGGGTTAAAAACATGAAAAATACGCCTAAAATACATATTCGGTTCGGTTCTACTCGGTTTGGTTCGATTTCGATTTTGCTCAATATAATTCGGTTCGGTTTCGGTCGGAGGTTTTTTCAAAATCGGTTTTCGGTTCGTTTCGAATTTATTCAGTTCGATTCGATTTTGAACTAATGCTCAGCCCTAAAACAACATGTGTCACACAAAATCACTAGGAGCTTCAGCATAATGTCCTTCAACAATGACTCCCACGATTTTCATATTACTTCATAAAATTCATAACGTAAAAGTTATACTCAATAACGAGCATCATACTTTCGCATAAGGCTACCCGCAACACGGGGATTTGTCTCGGTCGGCTGTAGGTCGCGATCAAGTCGTATCGTTGCAACGATTCGCTCGCCTTAGACGGTCGGCCTTATTCGATCTTACCCACGACTTTTTTGTTTGTGTTTCTATTTGTGTTTGTGTTGGAAAAAAAAATTAAACTAAATTAAACTTGTTTTAATCATGTTTTAATTATATAAACTTTATTAAAAAATTTCAAATTTTAATATATTGAGCTTTGTTTAATTCCTCACGACATATATTAATTTGACAATTTTTGAAGTTAGTTTTAGGCTTTTAACTAATCCATTTTACCCTCTTTACTTCTAATTAATTCTTTTTTAATTATTTTTTTAACGATATTTAAAAATAAATTATTATTTTTTTTGAACGGCAAATTTATAAAACTAGCAAGAAGCTAGAAAGAAACAATTACAAAGAAATTAAATGGGGATTTTTTTAACCAATCGTTCCATGAAAAAGAGCTACGACTACGATTGTTACACCAATTGTAGGCACAAAGAACAAAATCGTCAAAAAACTCCGATTGCTTCGGGGTTTTATCTCCGAACAAAGTTTGATTTCAAAATCTCCAAATACACCACCAAGCAGTAAAGAACACGCCCTCCAGAATGGGTTTCAACTTTTTGGGAAGCCGGATCGAGGAAAACCAGTCGAACCATTCGCTAAAAGTATGAAAATCACTCCAAATATACCTCTATCCATGTCCAAATCGATCAAACCCAGCTCAGCAACGATGCTGTCTTTACTTCTTAAATTTTCTGCACGAGTATTCTTCAGCCAACTACGAATAAAAACTTCAAGAGCTTGTAACTTCTTCTTAAAACAGACCATCCCGTTACAATCTGCGAACACCAAAGAATTCCATGATGATTTAATCATATCATCAAAGCCAGCGTAATCAAACCAAGAATGAAAAAATCTAAAAGGTACATGCCCAAAATCCAATTTGACTTCCCGAAGAAGAATTGGACGATGATCTGACAGATGTCGGTCAAGGCAAATAGCCGATATAGAAGGAAATAACGAGAAAAACCCTTCTGATATAAGGAACCTGTCAAGCTTGCTCATTTTATGAGACGTAGGATGAGACCAGGTGAATGTGTATCCCTCCAAAGGAACATCAACCAAGCCCTAATGGGATATAAAGTTATTAAAATTCCTCGCACTGTAAGGATTGAAACTAGATCCTCGACGTTCGTTACTGGATCGAACATCATTGAAATCTCCCATAATTATGACATCTCCACACCAACGATCAGAAAGAATCGATAAGTACTCCCAAAGACGCTTTTTAGCCGAAACCTGTTGAGGAGCGTAAACAGCTATAAAAAGAATCTTAGATTTATTTGGTAACCAGGTTCCATAAACAGCAATAAAATTATCCGAAACCGTAACATTGTCTTTAGAGAACACAGACTTCTCCCAAATACAAAGAATACCACCCGAATTGCCTAGAGCGTCACTACTAATGAAATCATAATTTGAGTTACCCCACATGAACTTCACCATCATATGGGAAATAGACTCCATCTTAGTCTCTTGAATAGCTAAGAAATTAAGTTTGTGAGCATGAGTAGTCGCCTTGATCCACTCCCGTTTGATCTTGTTTCCAAGACCTTGGATGTTAATAGACATTACATTCATTGGAAACCATTATCAACTCCTTGGCTACCAATAATGTTCTCCAAATCTTTAGTACAACCATCCATAGTATACCCCAGACCGACCCGAATTAATCCTTCCATCATATCTAACATTGATCCACCATTGTGATTACTAAATGATTGAGCATCCAAATTGTTGATAGACTCTAAGGGAACATCTTGGGAGTTCATAACTTGGGATGTAACCCCTGTCGGTGACTTACCAGCTTTAGTTCCCTCATAATCCGCATTGACTTCCGGGGTAAACCCAGGAGGATGCGACAAAGAATGACTCGAGGGTTGGGAATTAACATCTTTCTTCTCATTCGGAATATCATACAGCCGAAACGGATCCTCTGATACATCATCTCCTTTGACATCAGTCACGTCATTAGTACCATTTGGTGCAGGTGAATTTGGACCAAAGACAGTATCAGAGACTGCCTCTTCCTCACTATCTATGTCATTCACAAACACAGAATGTTGAGCCTCATTAACGTTTCGATCAAGTTCATCCTCCGATTCGTACTCACTATCCTTAAACGGAATAAACGTAGGAGACCATGTAAAGAGTTCCTTTGCCCTAATCAAGTACACTCGACCTTTGATAATTATTTTAAAGGTTTTCAGGATAGAGACAGGATTTTTGGTGAGAATGCATAAACGTTTGCGCCCAAAAGATTTGTTCGAATTATCTTCCAAATCAATAGTAGAACCCCATAAATTCCCAATTCGGCTAAAAGTTTCACGAGTCCAGGCTTTAAGTGGAATGCCCTCAAGATCCACCCACACAATCCTTTCATCAGATAAAAAATCATTATCCGCGTCCCTAATTTCTGAAAACCATGCTTTAAACCCGGCATGACACTTCAACCTCTCCTTAGCCTCCTTCTTGTCAAATTCAATTAAGACCCACAATCCTCCAAGATAAGTAATTACGAAATCCGAAAAACCTTCATCCCTAATAATGGTATACAGATTTGGTATAGATGCGAAATTTAAAACCTTACCCATGACAGAACATGATAAATCTCGTTCGATCAAACAAGAATCATCGAGAACCAGAGCTGGAGAAGACGAAATCAATGATTCGTTATTAGCCGAACGACTATTCGTGACAGCCTTCAGATAAGATCCAGTAGGCATATTGGATTTGGTGGAATTCGCGTTCTGCGCCGATTTTGGATGACTCTTCTGATCGAAAGAGGGTTTGGAATGAGACTTTTGAGGTCGATCAAACTGGACCTGGTTAGCATATAAGTGATGAATCCCAAACCAAAGTGTTCGAAGATTATCCACCAATCGATCCATATTCGTAACCCTGATAAATCGGACAAACGCGAAACGCTTACCAACCTTTGATTTCTTTGAAGGAATAAAAACATCAACTACAGATCCGTAAATACTGCACTTGTTCCACAGATCCCGAGAAGTGACGGAATCAGGAAAATTGGTAACAAAAATGGATTGTGAAACATGATGAGTCTGATCTTCGTATGTTCGAGGCGCCATAAAGTTTGGATTGAAGGGAGATCAAGGGAAGAGTGAAAAACAATGAGAACCAGAAGAAGAGAATCAAAGCAACCTGATGGATCAATCGATTCAAATAAAAAACAATTTAGACTCAGATCGAGAAGGACCGACCTAAGAACTCACAATCAAACGAGTTTGATAATGAATTAAAGGCATTTCTCACGAACGAATCATTAATTGAGTGTTATTCAATGATTGAGAGACATACAGATTGGGAAGATTCAGGAGCGGAGATTGGTAATAACCACCATTGTTGTTTCTCTTCAACTATATGACAACTGAATAAGCAAATATTATTCAATAATCATTTAAAAAATAATAATAATAAATAAAAAATAAATTATTATAATGTTTTTATTTTATTTAAATAATTATTTGAAAAAATATTTTTTAAAAAAATTGAACTAGGTCGTCTTGTTAAGACAAATATATCACATTAGGTCGCAGAAGAGAGAAAGATGGCGTGTTAAGATCAGGTAGCCTAAACTCGTGATAATCAGTGACACGCAAACCAAATTGAACAAATAACACAACAATGAACCTAAAGCGTCTAACTAACATCCAAAAATCACCTAGAACATCAAATCAATCGTTCAAATCCAACAATTAGCAGCCTAAACAAGGTGAAAAAAAATACTAAAATCTGAATTAAAAAACTAATTATTTTAACTTAAAAATATAAAATCTTTAGATTTTAGTGTATTAAATGTCGAAATTAAATGTGTGAGTGAATGTGAGTATAAAATCCAAGAAAATACCAATCAACACTACAAAGAAAAAGGACTAAGGGCTTGATTGGATGGCGTTATATGCCAAAAATGTAAGGATGATGGTTAACATGTGTTGTTTGGTATATAATCGTGGGACCCGATATTAGGGTTGAGAGTAAAATTTTTGCTATCTACAAAATCCAAGTAATTCATCCGTTTAAATGTGTATTGAGCATTGCTATATCATGCTACTAAATCATCCTACTTATCTTCCTACACTCACAATAATATAATATACATTTTCTCCACTTATTATCTCTCCAAATCTAAACCCTCAATTCCGCCACTTGTCAGGATCTTGTGTGTAGAAGGATTTGTAGGAGGTTTTTGTAGAGAAAAAATATCATTTTCCATGTGTATTACTGTAGAAGTGGGGCCTTGTTGCATATGGTCCATCATTTTTAACTTTTCTCATTTTCATTTATAATTTTACAACAATAATTTTAGGATTTTAAATTTTAATTCATTATTAATATAATTAAGGAAAATGCTAACAACAGTCCTAATGGTTGTCGATAACAACTAACTTTCTATTAAATTTGCTTATATTAAGACATTGTGAGAAACATTTTCCGCATTTTCCGCTAAATAACATTGTATTGTGTCTTATCAAAATTTTTGAAATGTAGATATTAACAACAACCCTAAGGGCTGTCGTTAGCAAAATCCTATAATTAAAATAATATTTTAATTTAATATAATTTTTCTCTCTCTTAACGTAAATCCAAATATTACTCAATCCTAAACCACTTATTTTATAAACCTACACTCAAATTAAAATCCGGCTTCAAACCAAACGGACCCTAAGTCCTATAAAAATAAATCAAGGATAAATTGTTAACAAAATTGATTTTTTTTTTTAAATTAAAGTTGTTTTGGATACAAATGTGTTTCTTATATGTATATTTTCTATTTATACCCTACCGGGCTTTTAGGATCCAATTAAGCTAAGCCCATTATGTTTTTTTATTACTCTGATTGCCTCATTAAACTAAGCCCATTATGTAAATTTCTTTAAACTAAGCCCATTAAGTTGTTATAACGTACTTTTAAAAAAGACCAATAAGCCTTTGCTCTAATGTTGTTTCGAGTAAATAAACTTTTTCTATCGAAAATGATCGAGTTTGTTGATAGTGTTCCATATTTTTCCAAACCACCTTTACACATACGGAACAAACTCGATCATTTTAAGACAAGAGTTTTGGTTTACTTTAGCTTGTGGTTTGGTTTTGGAACCGTACCTGCATATCCCAAAAGAGTTTTATGTCGATGAACAACACATAATTTAGATATGCCTTCTTATATGGTGCAACTGACGTAAGTAACACACATGAAAAGTAGTCGTAGTAATACTTAAGAAGAGAAGAGTATGAACTCATATTAATGGCTGCACTACCTAGGTGTAGTGATACATTTTCAAGGGCCGTAGTTGAAGACCTTAGGTTGGCAAGAGAGATGAACAGGTTTATAGTGATACATTTTCAAAAGCACACGTACAAAGCCTTAATAAACGTTAGCAGTGATTTAATGTTTTATGCAGACCAAGTTTTTTAACTGGGTTTCAGGGCTATCTGGTAACAGTCAGTGTACAAAAGATCACAAGATTCAAACCAGAACACACTTAACTTCTTATAACGAAGAGCAACACAACTACAATATATAAATAGAGCAGACATGCGCAAACGCTTAACGAATGTATGAATCATTCAAGATTAAAACTTAAGTTATTTGTAATTTGTAACTCTTCACTTTTACTGTTGTTTATTTATCTTTGGGTGGGCCGAAAACTATCAAATGGATTTAACACATTACATTATAGGAAAGTCATTAGTATCTAGTAAATGTTCTAGACGGCCTTAGCCAACCCCAAGCTTCACTTGGTTCCGTCCCTCACACTTAACAAATTCGCGATTCATTCAACATCGTCAATATATTTAAAGTGTACATCATCATGTAAATCATGTAAATCATGTATAAGTATAAGTATTAATGAGCTATTTGAACGGTTACATCATCAGAAAAAGAAGAAAGAAAGTGTATATAACATAGTGTAAATTTAATAGAATAAGAGTAAATTATAAACGATTAAGCTTATATCTATTAACGAAAGCATCTGCTTCATTGATTTGCTTAATAAACGACTTATTTCTTCATCGCTATGTTTATCCTTCCCTTTTTATCAGTCTGTACACAAAACACACCATTTTAGCGCAAACTTCAGCACCCAACCCACCCATTTCATTACTCAAACACGCCCATTTTAGCACTCAATTCAGCAGGAAAACACTCATTTCAATACAAAAAAAAAACATAAATAGCTCAAAGAAGCACCAAAAAGCTGGAAAAAAACACTCAAAAACCCTATTAGCACAAACCAGCACATAAAAAGATCTGGAAAAAACAGATACTCAGTAATATACATCTAAAATAGCTCAAATAAGCCATAAAAAGCTTTAAACAAGACTCAAATAACTTTAAAAGCCTAAAAACAATAGGTATATAACAGTTTTATCAAATACAATAAACATCAACATTCAAAATCTTAACAATAACAACTAAAATTAAAAACAATCTTTTGGCGATTGCCAGATCCTATATTATGAAGATAATCTAAACCCCTTTTGTGAAGCCGTCTTCAAATAAGCCACAAATTTGGAGCTTATGAAATATAAGACGAAATGGGCTTATGTCTCACAAGTCTAAACAAACACCCTCTAAAAACAAAACAATGGTTCAACATACAGTCATACACATTTCGCTATCTCCTCTTCGAAAAAACTAAATCTTAACTCTTCAGAAAATCCAAACTTATCGCTTCTTCCAAGTTTTGCCTGTTCAAAAAAATATTTGAAAGTTATAAAAGAAATAATAACAAAATAAAAGTATAAGCACATAAACCCGAAAAAAAATTCTATTAACAGTTTTAGACTATGATTTCCAGTAACTATAATTTAGTAATGTCACAATTTAATTGAAGGGTACCTAGTATGGTCGTCCACGTGCACGTCGACCACTTGATGCCTCAGTTCGACTAGCAGATCCGCTATCAAAGCTTGGCTTGTCCCCACCGCTACAATTATTGTTCGAGAAGAAATGACCCATTGAGTTTCACCTCTTTATATAAGCTGGCTGCGAGCCTTATAATAAAAAACAAACTTTAGGCAATAATTACAAAATAATCAAACGATAATCCAAAATTTTAAAAGATGATAATCAACCTTTGGGTCGTGACGTTTTAAGTCATCGCAGAATTAAACTCTTCGCTTCTTTGAGTTTGCGACTGCCGGCGGCTCCCACGGATATATTATGAAAATAATCTAAACTCGTTTTGTTGAAACGAAAAAAGCGAAATGGTGGTGGCAGATTGTCGTAGTCGATCTGATACATAAACATCTTTACAAAATTGTTTTTGTTTACTTTTATGATTTGATATCTTACTGCTAACAATTGTGCTGTGTTCAAAGGGGTTGAGGCTTTGCTTTATTGAGTGATTGAGTTCTTTTGAACCGTTGGATATAATATGGGTGGTTGGATTGTTGTAATAGTATTTGTGTGATCAATGTGACATTCTATTCTTGTTGTGGTTATAAATAGCGTGAGTCGTGTGACGTCATGTTTTAATTATACGTTTTATCGGTCAAAATTAAGCTTTAACGTTTTTAAAACGTATTTTATATCCGTTCAACATATAAAAATGTTTATTTGTTTTATATTTAGTTCGCAATAAGTATTTTACATAATAATTAAAGTTATGATACAGTCTTTACATGTAAGAATACATATTCAGGGTTGAATTTAAAAAATCATTGCACCTCATGTTATAGCGCGTTTTAACTTATTACGTAGCGTGAACGTCACGTCTCTAGTTTTAGTACGCTTTAAGACGGACATTAACGGGTTATTTAGAACCATGCTTTTTATTGTTGGTGGAATAGTTATAAAATACTTGATTTTTTTAATTTAAAATTTGAAGATTAAACACAATGTTTTAGAACTCGGTTTGACTCGGTCGATTTAATTAGTTGAATTGATTTTGGTTGAAAAAACAGTTTAATTTAAATCGGGCTTTAAAACTTTAAAATGCGTTTAGATTTGTCATACAGTCGGTGGACAAACGTTGAATCAGTTAAACCGATAATTCGGTAATCGGAAATTCGAAATGAAAATATTGAAACTCTAGAAGAAGTTTTGACTAATTAATTATTCAACCTATCAAATTGGAGTTTTCATATTTCACTTTCTACATTTTAAAAATTAGTGATATAGATCGGCAGTTTCAAGAGACAATATCAAGCGAATAAAAAAGTCGTGTTTACTAAT
Source organism: Glebionis coronaria (assembly GCA_025667525.1). Taxonomy (NCBI): domain Eukaryota; kingdom Viridiplantae; phylum Streptophyta; class Magnoliopsida; order Asterales; family Asteraceae; genus Glebionis; species Glebionis coronaria. The sequence goes on along the minus strand of JANFOE010001716.1, from coordinate 115,642 downwards.
TGTTTTTCTTTTTTTTTTGGTATGCCTGGGTTTTTGAACCTATATTTTGAACCGACTAATCTCGTGGCGTAAGTGAACCTCTGTGGGCATCGTAGATGTACACACTTATTAACGTTTGAACCTTTTTTTGGAACGACGATATTTTATAAACAACTTCTAGCAAGGTGCTAGAGAAAAAAAATTACAAGATAACATTACAAGCCAATATTGGATTAGTAATCCAGTCAATCCACGAGGGACATAATTTCTTACTTCTATGAGTAATCCAAGCGTGCGACAATGTTTTAATGTCATCTATCAACGTATCTTTCCTTGGTGGTTTCGGGTCGAAACAAGTACCATTTCTGTAGCGCCATATTATCGAGAAAGTGGTTTGAACTACAACATCAAAACAACTTTTGAGTGTAATGGAGAGGGAAGTATGTCAGCCCAAGAGATCAGGCCCTGCATATCAACGGGTATAGTCAACATTCCCCACCATGTTTTCACATAATTCCAAAGCATCCGAGCAGTTTCACATTCGACGAAGACATGATATGTAGTTTCAATTGCATCATCGCAAACCGGACATCGAGTGGAGTCAAGGTCGATGCCGCGAAGATCTAAGTTCCATCTTGTTGCAAGTCGATCGTTGTATAACCGCCAAGTGAGGATATTAATTTTGATTGGGATCCACTTGTTCCATCTAATCTCCTGAGGTTCTGTAAGGAGAACGGAATTTTTAACAAGATGTGTCATGGCAGCCACTGTGAAGACTTTTGAGTCATCCAGGCAACAATTCCATTTGTCCGTTGAGTCTTTTAAACGAACCTGGCTAAGAAGGCTAACTATATCCTTCAGTTGGGATCCCTCAGGACCATCTCTAACCAAACGCCGCCAAGACCAGTTGTACTTCAACAGCCCACTTGAAACGGTACATCGATCCTTTATTTTACACTTTTTGTCTACTTCTAGAGCATACACTCTAGGGAAGGAAGTTTTAAGATTGTTATTGCCTACCCAATGATCTTCCCAGAAGCTAAACAATGAACCATCACCAACCTCACGAGTGAAAACTGTGCCTAAATCAATATCGATTTTAATGAGGTCTCGCCTTAGTCCAGCTATTGTTTTCCATGAACTAGATTAAGCAGAATTGGGATGACCAATAACTACATCTAACCCGTCATTTGTACCATGTATCGAACATATCACTTTTTTCCAAAGAGCGTCTTCAGTTGAGTAAAAACGCCACCACCATTTGGAAACCAAAGCAATATTAGAGACAAATAAACTCCCAATACCAAGCTCCCCGTTTGAAGTTGAAGAGCAAACTTTTTTCCAAGCGATCCAAGGTAGTTTTCTAACATTTATATTGCCACCCCAAAAGAAGTTACGACGAAGCTTTTCAAGGTGATTAATGACACATTTAGGAGCTTTGAATAAAGAGAAGTAATAAATGCCTAGAGCACCAAGCACCGTTTTAAGGAGAGTGAGTCTACCTCCGTAAGATAGAGACTTGGACTTCCAAGAGGAGAGACGGTTGTTGAATTTATCAATGATAGGTTTCCAATTACTACTCTTATCCATATTTGCGCCAATGGGGAGACCAAGGTAAGTACAAGGAAAATTAGAGGCTTGACAACAAAGAAAGGAGGCGAACCTACTGATGTCACTATTAGAGACACCCACACCAAAAAGTTTGCTCTTATAGAAATTAATCATTAACCCGGATGCCAAGTTAAAACATCTCAAAATGCGACAAAGGTTTTTCACGTTGACAATTGACCAATTTCCCATAATAAGAGCATCATCCGCAAATTGAAAATGAGAAACATCAATGTTGTCATTACCCACTTTCACACCTGCGAAGATGCCTTTACACTTGGTGTCTTGAATTGTAACATGAAGAGCCTCAACCGCCAAGATGAAAAGAAAAGGGCGATAATGAGTCACCTTGTCTAAGACCCTTTTGAATCTTAAATTCTTTTGCATGACCGATCCATATCCCGAATCAAGGCATCCATTAATCCATTTCCTCCATTTAGGACTAAACCTCATTTGTTTCATGACATTATCCAAAAAAGACCAATCAAGAGAGTCAAAAGCCTTCTCAAAATCAACTTTTAATATAAAAAGTCGTTTAGTCTTTTTAGAGGCCCAAGATATGATTTCATTTACCATGAGGGGCCCATCTATTATTTGCCTTTATATATGCAGTTTGAACATCGCTAACCACCGATTCAACAACTTGCCTAAGTCTATTAGCAAGAAATTTTGCAATTATTTTGTATTGACAACCAATAAGGATAATGGGACGATAATCGTTAATGTGATGCGGATCTTTTATTTTAGCAACAAGAGTAATAAAAGAAGAGTTGCAACTTTTCGGAAGATTGCCATCACTCTCGAATTCCTTTACCATTTGAATGAAGTTATATCCAATGGTGTCCCAATAGTCTTTGATGAATTTGAAAGTAAATCCATCAGGTCCAGGGGCTTTGCTACTTCCACAACCCCAAACCGCATCCTTAATCTCTTTAGAAGAAAATGGGGCATCAAGAAGCGAAATGTCAAACTCGGATAAGGTCTTGAATCCATTGTTTGTGAAAAGTGGACGACTGTGGACATTATTCTCAAATTTATTCTGATAGAACTTGAAGATATGATCAATTATGCTAGGTGGGTCTGTAACCCACAAGCCTTTAATGAAAATACCATTAATTCTGGATTTGGAGAATTTATTGTTTATGACGCCATGAAAAAATTTAGAGTTTTCATCCCCGTCAATTGCCTACTTCACTTTAGCTTTTTGAATGAGATCAAGTCTTTTCAAGTGATTTATGCCCTCAATCTGTTTTTTTAAAGAGATACGGTTTTGAATCTCATGGTTGTCAAGGCTAGAGCTTTCGGCTTTCATGTCCAGGAGCTCCAAATTGGCCTTAATAAGACTAAGCTTATTGTTTTCGTTAAGAACCACCTTACGTCTCCATTCTCGGATAGAACTTTTCAGGGCTTGGAGTTTGCATTTCAAGAAAATAGCGGGGTGTAGTTGCTGGTTTTGGAAGTGCAAACTCGAAGAGCTGTTGTTGTTGGACCAAGCGAGTGAGACAATGTTGGTAAATTCCTTATTGAGTAACCAAGAGTTAAAAAGTTTAAAGGGAATCGGGCCAAAGTTGGTGGAGTGAGTTTTGAGCAAAAGTGGTGAGTGATCAGAAAGTTCACGTGGAAGAGCCAAAGATGTGAGTTAGGCCAAAGACTTGTAAAGTGGTGTGATACAAGAATACGATCAATTTTGCTCAGCTTGGTACCAAAACTGTTCATTCTAGTGATTTTTTTTCCGCCCATGGGAAGATCAATGAGCTCAGAGTTATTTATGAAAGCATTGAACAAAGCAGCGCCTATTTTGCAAAATGAAGTACCCATTCTCTCGTTTTGACATCTAACTTCATTAAAGTCACCAAGCACGACACATAAATCATTGAAGTCAAGAATAAGGGATGTGAGTTTGTTCCAGAGTACCTTTTTGCGCTTGATGTCCTGAGGAGCATATACCAAAATTATGAGACATTGGGATCTTGTGTTGACCCATTCTCCAAAGATAGTAAGGAACCCATCTTCACCATCAATGACACTGATCTTTCTGAAAATTTTATCATCCCAAATAGCAATGATACCACCAGAAAACCCATTTGCCTTTTTTACAGCGAAATCACAAAGATGATCTCCCCATAAAGAATGAACAGAGTAGCAATCATCCTTGGTAGACTTTGATTCTTGTATTCCAATAAAATTAAAATGGTGCTCCTGACGAAGTTTCCTCACCCATTCTTTCTTCAGAGCGGTGCCTACTCCATTAATGTTCAAAGAAGCTATGATCATTGTAAACCAACATGAGCACCTTGGTTTTGAATCATGGCATCAATGTCTAATTCTTTACCAACCAAATTATAACCAAGGAGTGATCCGATCTCCATTGTTTCTTTATCTGTGATCTTTTGGACGAAAATCTTTTTTAATATTATTAACTAGCATAAAATACGGGGAAGATAATTAAGTAAATTATCAATGAGTAGCTTAGTGGTAATGTCTTATAACCAAGTAAATCTGTTTAATATTATTAACTAGCATAAGACGAGTGTAATACACGATCTTTATAAAAAAAATTCTTATTAAATTCTATGTTTATAATTCACATAAATTAATATTGGCCGATGTTTACGTGTTTGTATAACAATTTTTTGTATACATCTGGAGTTCAATTTGACATATGTCTAACAGTAGGGTTGTAAATAAACTGAACGTTCAGCGAATCATTCGTCGATCGTTTGACAAAAAAACTTGTTTATGTTCGTTTATTAATAAATGAACAAACATGAATGTTCGTGCAATTTCTTGCAAGGGTTCGAATGGTGAGACCGGTTCGGACCTGGAGTGGTGTATGCTTCGGACTACCTGAAACCAAAGTAACGTGTTAGCCTTGTCCAGGTGTGAGAACCCAGACCAAGCTCAGGCGTGGGAGTAAGTAAGGGATAAAGATCCGAAGTGGAATATAAGAATATAATAATATAAGTAAAAATAATAAGGGTAAAAGAGTTAACCTAAACCTTGGACCCAAATGGGGTATTTATACTAATCAAAGCCCTAAAAGGCCGGGAATGGTAATGGGCCTTGGTTGGCCCGATTGGGGACACACTCCCTATTTTATAGGAAGTGTGTCTGTTGACTTCTCCGTTGACTAAAGGTGATTCCTTCTAGAAGAGTCCGTGCGTTTCGGACCCTTCAGTCATGTTCCGGATCGGGTCATGTGTTCCGGAAACATACACGAACAAGTCCCCCCAAGTGTTGATTAGGCTAATTCGGTCGGAACTGTTTAGTCGAATCAATACTTAAACTCCCTTTTTATCTCAATCAGGGTGGGCCGAATTTATTGTACCAGCCCATATTTCAGTTTAGGCCCATCAAGGCCAACCACTTTTACCCTATCTTCTTGTGATGCTTGACACGTGGCCTTAACAGACTCCGGATGACGGACACGTGCCTTTTTACTATACCTCTCACATTTCCCCGTATTTTTACCGTGCCTATAAATACTTCCCATTTCGTTTCTCATTAGTGTGTGTTTTTATTTTGCTCTCGAATTTTTCTTCTCTCTACCAATCCGGATCTTCTAAGTTTTTCATGTACCTTCTTTTATTTAGCTTCCTACCTTTACGGATCTCCTCATAAACGAAATGGCAGACGAAGAGCTTCCTGGGCCCTCCGGTTCTACTCGTTATGCTCCCAAGTTCGACATGCCGAAGTATACTTCCACCCTTGACGATGAGTATGTTAAATACTTAGTCAAGACTTATCATATTCCTAAAGCTTTAACCCTCAAGCTGCTCCTGAAGGGATGACGATGGACAAGCTTCTAGCACACTGTATAGGTCTGTATGAGCAGTTCTTCAAGTTGTCCGGGGTGCGAGTCCCCTTTTCCTCCTTCCTTTTAGCCGTTTTGAAGGACTTTGCCGTTCATATCTCCTAGATGGTTCCGCTTGGACTAAATCGAGTAACCACCTTTGAAGTTTATTGCCGGAGACTCTCTATCGATCCTACTGCGGTCCTATTTCTCCTTTATTACAGACTTAGTAAGCAAGGCCATTGGTTCTCTTTCGAGAAAAGATCCGGAAAGGGTTCGCGGAAGCAAATTTTTCATGACACCCTATCTTGTTTGAAGAGATGGAAATGGGAATTCTATATAATAGATCGCCGAGCCATTCCGGATTTTATGTCTTGGAGGCACGTTGATTCGGAATTAAATGACTACATTCCTCAGGATGGGTTTAACGAATCGGACGCTCGACGTCTTGAAGAACATGTCATGACTTGTCATATATTCCGGAGAGTGTCTTGTATATGGCTGGGGTGTCATTAACTTGGGAGTGCCCGAAGTTTCTCCCTCGTTTTTTAGATCCGGAAGGGAATTGTATTGACCCCTACTATTGCCACCTCTCCTTTTTTTATATTTCGCCCTTTTGCTTCCATGATTATAAGTTTGTATCGTTTTTGTTGTACTGTTCTCCTTCTTTGCAGTTATTAGCATGTCGGAGTACCTCAGGTTTCCCATCACTGCTCCTGGCAAGATCACCAAAGGTGACCGTTTTTCTGACGCTAATCGAGTCACTCCTCATGTTGGCAATGCTTTGGTTGCCGGAGAGCAGTTGAGTGCCCCTACTGCGGAGCAGATTGTGGCCATGAATGAAAGTGAAGCCGTTAAGGTTGCTCGTGAGAAAAAGAGGTTGGCTACTCTTCGTGTTGCTGAAGAGAAAAAGAAGAATGAGGGGGAAGGTGAGGAGATTGAAAAGACTAGGGGAAAGAAAAAAGTTTCCGAGAAGGGTGGTTCCTCCGGAGCTCCTCCCAAAACAAGCAAAGCCGTTAGTGACCTTCATCGAAGCATGAAACGCATAACAGTTGAAAAGCCTGTGACCTATGGTGGTCAAGCTAAAAGAAGGCGTGTACAAGTATCCGAAGGTGCGGATGATGGGGGGATGAGATCTTTGATTATAACACCATCATGAGTCCCCTACCACTTCGGTCTGTGAATGTATCTGCTCATGTTGACGATGGTTCTTTCGGACCTATTGATAATCAAGTGGAGGAAACTCTTGAGCCAGAATCCGAAAAGATCAATGATACCACTTCGGAGCCTCGAAAGGATAAAAGTCCTCCTCCTGAATTTTCTCCGCTTGGTCATTCTTATTTGGATTGTGGAAGTTCTAAAGGTGTATTTTCTGATGATGGTGAGGAACCTGTCAAGCAAAGGGATGGTAAAAAAGAAGCTAGTCCGAATCATCTTCGTTCCAAACGTATGTGTTTCCCTCTCGTCTTTTACATATGTCATCTTACTTGCCTCGGCTTTTAATTTTCCTCACTTTTCCAAAACAGGTGTGTTTACTCTTGATGAGGAGACGTTCGGCCCTAGTGCCAAGTTCGTTCCGGATTGAAGTGTAGGTGTCGCGAGCCGAGTGGCTACTCCTGCGGAATGTCGATATCTAATGATGCACATGATTCCTCCTGTTATGCAGCGAAAGCTAAGCTCATATCCCCCTCGCTTGCCGTGAGCCGAAGCTGGTATCAGCTTGCTCAAAGCACTATGGGCATGGTCGATTCACTTCGTCGTTTGGAAGAAGAGTCAAAGGATCAAGGTGATCTTTTGGAATCATGTGAGCAATATAAAGTCCTCCTTCGAGAAATGGATCTTAAGCTGTCGAAACAAGTTCAAGCCAATTCTCAACTTTCGTCCCAACTTGAAAATTCCGAAAAGACTTGTGCTTCCAAAGATTCTGAGCTTGCTACAGTTGTTGGCGAGAAATGGGATTTGTCTGAAAGGCTTAAGGGTCGTGATGCCCGGATTGCTGACCTCGAGGCGACTTTGCATGTGCTTCAGGCTGATAAGGATAGGTATGCCGAGGAGGCCAAGGTATTGAAGGCCGAAAAGGAAGAACTGCAAAGTAAGTTCAATACTTCGGAGATGGGGAGGTATAATGTTGTCCGGACGCTACTTCCTGCTGTTGTTTCCAAACTTCTTAATAGCCATGAGCACAAGAATAATATAACAGATTGCTTTAACCAAGCCATTGAGGCTGGCTGGGCCGAGGGTATTAAGGTTTGGAGACCTGTTGAAGAGCAGTTGGCCATTATTGCTGCCATCCCGGGCTTTGACTTGTATTGTGATAAGAAGATGGGGCCAATGGTTGATGGCCTTCTGGCTACTAAGTATCCTTACATCCAAGAGGTTGCCACCAACTTTTACCAGCCCATCGAGCGTCTGATGGAAATTGAACCTGCTCTGGCTCCGGAAAAGGCTGTGGACCCCTCGGCCCAGATCGCCAATGATGAAGGCACAAGATCCCTCATGATGATGATTCCTTTATAACCAAGGACCCCCCCCCCCCCTGCGGCCTAACTTGTTTATGATCCATCAAGACCAGCTATTCTTAAGTTTGACTTTATTCGGATGAATGTAATATTTGCAGACTATTTTTACTTGTTTTTATGTCTTTCTGATTCAGATGATTGTAATGATTACATTATGTTCCTACATGTTTGCCTTTATTTTTTATGAATATATGCCTCTTTTGTAGTTCTTGTTTGATGAAACTTTAATTGTAATATGTCTTGCTATGAATGCATTTTCATTTCGGAAGGAACTAATTAAAAATAATCGAACTCTTTCCTAGCCGACAGAAAAGGGAACTGTATGCAACCAGACCCTCCATTTCGGATGGGACTTAAGATAAAGATGATCAAAATTCTCCCATTGCCGAAGGGAGAGAGAATTTCATACGAATAGGCATTACATTTAGGATAAGACTTAAAGTAAAAATAGTCAAACTCTTCCCTTGCCGAAGGGAGAGAGAATTGTATACGAATGGGCCCTTCTTTTCGAATAGGACTTAAAATAAAAATGATCAAATTCTTCCCTTGTCGAAGGGAGAAAGAATTGAATACGGATATGCCTTCCATTTCGGATAGGACTTAATAATAATAACCAAATTCTTCCCTTGCCGAAGGAGAAATAATTGAATACTGATATGCCTTCCATTTCGGATAGGACTTAATAATAATAACCAAATTCTTCCCTTGCCGAAGGGAGAAAGAATTGAATACGGATATGCCTTCCATTTCGGATAGGACTTAATAATAATAACCAAATTCTTCCCTTGCCGAAGGGAGAAAGAATTAAATACGGATATGCCTTCCATTTCGGATCGGACTTAATAAAAATAACCAAATTTTTCACTTGCCGAAGGGAGAAAGAATTGAGTACGGATATGACTAATAAAAATAACCAAATTCTTCTCTTGCCGAAAGGAGAAAGAATTTAGTACGGATAGGCCTTCCATTTCGGATAGGACTTAATAATAATAACCAGATTCTTCCCTTGCCGAAGGGAGAAAGAATTGTGCTCCTATTAATAAAATGTAATCTAAATGCAATGCCATATTATTCATGCTACTCATAATTGCTGCAAAAGTGCTTTCTCTTTTAGTAACGAGAAGAGAAGCTTTTTCATTGAAAATAAAAGACATGACCTTTCCCTTCAGGAGGGAGTGAAGGTTGATACATTTCGGAATAAAATCTAGACAACATAATAAACTGGACTCTTCCCTTGCTGAAGGGAGAAACAGTCGTTACATGATAGAAATGAAATTACAAATAACACTTCCTAAGGTTCATTGCATGCCACTGAAACTAGGAATTTTGTATGTATCAATTAAGTTCGTTTTTCCTCGACTCACTCGAATTTGATTTCCGGTTTAACGTATCGACTTAACTTGTTTTTGGTAAAGATAACTTTTTTTTGTAATTTTTAAACTAATTTAAAATCTATTTAAAATAAAAGCTATTTAAAATTTAAATCTAATTAATCTAAAAACTTTTAAAAACTTTTTAAATGAAAAATATATTTTAAAATAAAACTTAATTAAAAACTATTTTAAAGAATTTTATGTAAAATTAAAATAAAGACCTTTAAATAAAAACTAATTTAAATAAACAAAATAAAATGAAACAAATTTTAAATTTATAAAAGTAACTAAATTTAAAATATTTTTTTATCCTTTTTATATTTAATAAAAAAAACTGAATTAAAATAATACTTTTTAATTAAAATTAAAACTAATAAAACTTGTATTAAACTAATTAAGCAAAACTGCCAGCTAATTAAAAGGCTATATCAATTGAATTATGCAGAGTAATACACAAAAGAAAGAATAGAGCAGTTGGTTGGGGCGTTGGACTGGGGAACAAGAGGTATGGGGTTCGAATCCCACCCTAGACGTATTTATGCTAATATTTTTATAAACTTTTTTGGACAGATAAATCAATAGCAGACCAGTTAGTCTGCTATATCAGCAATACATAAATAAGCTAAAATGATGAACATAAATTAGAAACCGAGAATAAAGCCATTAAGCAGAATCTAAATAAACCAAAACAGTTTAAGACAAATAAGTATTTTAACATCAAACCGAGCTTATCAGACTATTAAACCAAACAGCTATAAGAACGTAATAAGCAAGCAAATCTATTCGAGCAAATCAACTAAGCAGTGACAAAAAAAAATATGAGCAGACCTAAAAATTTGATTAACCAAACACGCATACAAAACAGATTAAACATTTAACCAGACAACAAATAATAAGCCAAAGCATAATAGCTATTTAAACCAAATAAGCTGATAGGAGACGTAAAATAAGCCTAGAGAAAACCTGATAAGGATGTAAGGAGGAAAATAGAACCCTAGGACTGAAACCTAGCGGCGGCGAGCACTTGGCCAACCAAGTTGCTGGTCGTCGGAAAATTCTTCTCGGCCAACCGAGTAAGGAAACACAAGAGACGTGTTTAATATGAAAACTTCAATTCTTATTAGTCCATCAACCAAGGAGTTTTACAACCATATAAATAGGAAAACAAAAGACAAAACAATCCCTAAGCTTTAGGAACAAGAATACGTAACTAAAGGAATGTCAAACAAAATAATAGAATTATAATTAACTTCACGTTCTCCTTGGTTGGCTGAGATCTTGTTTCCATAATTCATTATTTAGCCACTTAGCCCACGGGTTTCATTCCCCTCGATAGTTTCTTGACCCACCGGGCTCGGCCCATGATGCCCATCGGTATCATCCTCCCCCCCGAAAAACGACTCGACCCCGAGTCTCCATGAAAATCACCTTCATCCACGTACGGTGCCAAGTCTGCAACATTAAAAGTGGCAGAAACGCCATACGACCCCGGTAAATCAATCTTATATGCATTATCATTAATACGCTTCAACACACGAAATGGCCCATCTGCTCGATCCTGTAACTTCCCATAAAGACCTGGTGGAAAACGCTCCTTGCGTAAGAAGATCCAAACAAAATCACCCTCATTGAAAATAACTTGTTTCCGATGCTTGTTAGCGCGTGCTTGATATTGTAAATTATGTTTGGTGATTTGGTCACGAACTTGCTCATGTAGCAGCTTGATTTGAGTGGCGCGAGCTTCCCCTTCAGCACTGTAAGACGCAACAGCTGGTAAAGGGGCGAGGTCCAAAGGAGTAAAAGGATTACGTCCATAAACTACTAAAAATGAGATACTGTCGGTGGAACTATGGGAGGACCGGTTGTATGCAAATTCAGCTTGAGGAAGTACGAGGTCCCACTGTTTTTTATTATCACCAACTAAAGAACGAAGCAAATTTCCCAAACTTCTGTTCGTAACCTCGGTTTGCCCGTCTGTCTGCGGGTGATGAGAAGAACTAAACTGTAACTTAGTACCCAAGTGTTTCCACAAAGTTCGCCAGAAATGGCTAATGAATTTAACATCTCTATCCGAAGTAATGGTGCTAGGTACCCCGTGCAATCGCACTATCTCAGCAAAATATAAACGAGCCACTGTAGATGCATCGTATGTTTTAGAGCAAGGGATAAAATGAGCCATTTTTTAGAAACGGTCGACCAACACCATGATTGAGTCCTTTTTGCGCTGTGTCACTGGTAAGCCTAGAACGAAATCAATTGATACATCTTCCCAAGGGCCACTTGGGGTGGGAAGTGGAGTGTAAAGTCCCTGATTAGTGTGATGAGTCTTTGCAAGATGACAAATGCGACAACGGGCTAATACTTTCAAGACATCTTTAACTAGCTTCGGCAAAAAAACGTTCAAAGACGAGTGCAACTGTTTTATCTCGCCCAAAATGACCCGCTAAACCCCCTTGATGTGTTTCGAGAATTATGGCTTGCCGTATCGAAGAAAGTGGGACACACAGACGACGTCCTTTGAAAAGAAACCCATCACGGCGAACATAATCACGAAACGGGGTGTTGACACAGCGGCTCCAAATATCCTTAAAATCGGGATCATCCGCATATAGGGGTTTGATATTATCGAATCCTGGCACATGAACAGTAGATGTGGTAGTCAAAACAGGACGCCGACTAAGGGCATCAGCCACTGTATTTGCACTCCCAGCTTTGTGGCGAATAACAAATGTAAAATCTTGTAGCATCTCAACCCACTTAGCATGGCGCGGTTTTAATTTGGTTTGCCCTTGGATAAATCGTAATGCCTGATGATCTGAATACAGGATGAATTCATTTGGCAGCAAGTAGTGGCGCCAATACTCTAAACTGCGAACAATAGCATAAAACTCTTTATCGTAAGTGCTGTAACGTTTTCGAGTCTCATTAAACTTCTCGCTGAAAAAAGAAATGGGTCGGTTTTGTTGACTGAGAACACCCCCTATCCCAAGGCCGGAGGCATCACACTCCACCTGAAAGACCTGTTCAAAGTTTGGTAAAGCCAAGACCGGTGCTGCGGTGATTGCCTCCTTTAGTTTATCAAACGCTTTTTGTGATTCTGAATTCCATATAAACTTGGATCGCTTCAAACAATCAGTGATAGGGGCGACGAGGGAACTGAAATTACGAATAAAACGTCGATAAAAGGACGCTAAGCCATGAAAGCTGCGAACATCATGCAAGGACTTTGGAGTGGGCCATGTGGTAATGGCATCAACTTTTGTGGTGTCCATGCGAATTCCGTTTCCTGCCACCAAGAAACCCAAAAATATAACCTCTGTAGTTACAAAATGGCACTTCTTGCTATTAGCAAATAACCTTTGTTCACGTAAGATAAGAAAAATGTCTCGAAGATGTTGCAAGTGGGATTCCACACTCTTGCTAAAAACTAATATATCGTCGAAATAAACGACGACAAACTTGCCAATAAGATGCCGGAAAATATGATTCATCAAGCGCATGAATGTGCTAGGAGCGTTTGACAAACCAAATGGCATTACCATCCACTCATAAAGACCGTCACGCGTTTTAAACGCGGTTTTCCATTTGTCCCCCTCACGTAAACGTATATGATGGTAGCCACTTCGTAGATCAATTTTTGAAAAAACAGAAGCGCCATGGAGATGATCTAAAAGGTCTTCGAACCGAGGAATTGGGAAACGATATTTGATTGTGATTTTGTTAACTGCGTGGCTGTCAATGCACATGCGAAACGTGCCATTAGGTTTAGGAACAAGTAAAGCTGGGACGGCACACGGGCTCATGCTTTCTCGGATCAGACCCTTCTCTAGCAATTCTTGAACTTGACGATGTAATTCTGCAAATTCCTTCGGGTTCATTCGGTAAGCTGGTTTATTTGGTATTGTTGCACCTGGAGTAAAATCGATACAATGTTGGATGTCCCGCATGAGTGGCAAACCTGTAGGAATGTCATCGGGGAAAACATCTGAAAATTCAGTGAGTAAAGGAAATACCTCAGGCGGAACGTCAGCAATTGTAGTGTTTTCTTCAAGCACAACCAAACCGAGCATTGGACCTGGTGGTGACTGGCGTATAAGACCTGTAAATTCAGCCTTTGTCATTGGGGCTATCTCCGGTTTCGAATCTTTAGGATGGAGAGGAACCAAAGTAACATGAAGACCATCCTTTTTAAAGGAGTAGGTGTTACGAAAACCGTCATGTTTGACCCGTCGGTCATAAAGCCACGGTCGTCCGAGTAGTAAGTGGCACGCGTCCATTGGAATAACCTCACACCATATCTCGTCATTGTATTTGTTGCCAATGGAGAAGGTAACTAAGCACTTTTGTGTCACCTTGACAAGGTTACCTTTTCTGAGCCACGTGAGTTGGTACGGTTCCGGGTGGTCTTTGGTGGGCAAATCGAGCTTGTCGACCATTGTCTTGGCGACCATGTTGTCACAACTTCCACTATCGACAATGACTGTACAAACGCGTCCCTTTGAAGTACATTGTGTCCTAAAGATGTTGTGTCGCAGCCATGTAGTATCATCTTCTGGATTCGTAACAATGATGCTCAACACTCGCTGCACGACAAGTGATTCTCCCTTGTCTGGGTAGAGAGTCACAGCTGCTTCTTCGTCCTCGGTGTCATACTTAGGCTCAACATCGTCAACAAATGCCACAAGTTGTTTGTTCGGGCAGTCACGTTTGAGGTGACCCAAACCTTGGCATTTGAAACAACGTAAAGGTTTTGAAGTATCAAGCGGTGCGTTGGTAGCAGATGATGTTTCTGGTTTGATTGGGCCGGGCTTGTCAGCGATTGGTGGGTGGTTTGGGGCACGGTTAGGGGGTTGGAACCGGGTAATTAATTTGTTCTTTCTTGTGTTTTGTTGTTCCACCCGCAAAGCCAACCTGCATACGTCAGAAAAGGAATAATATTTCATTAGTGAAACTGTGTCGGCAATGTCTGGTCGAAGAACTCCCAAGAATCTAGCGATAACTTGTTCGTCATCTTCTTCAGCTCCGCAACGTAAACGCATGCGTTCAAATTCACTAATAAGGTCTTCGACGGACAAGGTTCCTTGGCGGAGGTTATGGTATTCAAGATAAGCGTCTTGTTTGAAAGTAACTGGGAGAAACTTGGTACGCAAGAGTCGCTTCATCTTATCCCATGAGGAAAATTTGTGTTTACCCTTTCGATAACGTTGTTGTTGTGTGTTTTCCCACCATAAAGATGCGTACTTTTTCAGCTTGATGGCAACCAATTTGACTTTAATGTTATCAAGGATATCGCGAAGGTCGAAGATTCTTTCGATCGTATGTAACCAATCAAGAAAATCATCTGGTTGTAGTTTACCATCAAATTCTGGAATTTCAGTGCGAATGCCTAAAGATCGCAAAGGATTCGTAGGGTGGTGCGGCGCTGGTGGCTGGAGGTGGTGTCGTGGAGGTGTTTGTGGTGGCGAATTATGAAAATAATTTTCGAAGTCATCCTCTTCCGTTTCGTCTACATCAGATCGGATCGGGGTGTTTTTCATACTGCCTTTCGTAACGATTAAAAGGATTAATTTCAAGCTCCCTAATCCTTTCACAGAGTCGTTCAATCTCAACATCACGGGGATCGCGAGCAGCATGACCGCTGGTTTCGGCGGCGGTGTTTCTAGGTTGTTGGCGACGATGATCTCTTCCCTGTGCCTACATCTTGAGATCCCTGGTTTACTGATACCACTTGATAAGGATGTAAGGAGGAAAATAGAACCCTAGGACTGAAACCTAGCGGCGGCGAGCACTTGGCCAACCAAGTTGCTGGTCGTCGGAAAATTCTTCTCGGCCAACCGAGTAAGGAAACACAAGAGACGTGTTTAATATGAAAACTTTAATTCTTATTAGTCCATCAACCAAGGAGTTTTACAACCATATAAATACGAAAACAAAAGACAAAACAATCCCTAAGCTTTAGGAACAAGAATATGTAACTAAAGGAATGTCAAATAAAATAATAGAATTATAATTAACTTCACGTTCTCCTTGGTTGGCTGAGATCTTGTTTCCATAATTCATTCTTTAGCCACTTAGCCCACGCGTTTCATTCCCCTCGATAGTTTCTTGACCCACCGGGCTCGGCCCATGATGCCCATCGGTATCAAAACCACTATACCATAAGCGAATAAAACTAAATAAAACGAAAACAGTTTACAACTCTAGCCAATTAACCAAAAGCAAATATGAAAACAGATCTATAATGTAAAATAAATATAACTAGCAAATTTAATTAAATAAACAAAAATGAAACATCAAAACAGTGAGCAGATCCAAACGATACAGTGTTATTCGAACACAAAAGCAGATCAAAACAAAAACATAAACAAAATCAAAATAAGTAGTTTTAAAACATTAATCTAAACATTAATAATCTAAACAGTGCAAAAATAAATCAACTAAAGCAAATAAATTCAAATATTAATCTAAATATTAGCAATAAAAAGAAAAGGGAAAGAGGAAGAACACCTTGTGTCGAAACCTTTGAGCCGAAGGTTGGCGCTGAGCCACCTTAAGATCGAATCAAAGCAAATCAAACACCACCTTCGATTCCGAACCAACACTCGAACTGATTCTTTTTTTTCGATATTAATAATAATAACCAACAATAGCAGTAATAAGATGGATTAAAAATTAATTTGAAGCTTTGACAGTAAAGATTAAAATGAGACGAGAATTAATACTAAATTTAGCTTTTCATTAATAATTAAAGAAATTACAAATACTGGAAAAAATTACAAGATTAAATTAAAAACCCTAATCTAATTACTAAAAAATTAAAAATAAAAGTAAAGCTATCTCAAAATACATGTGAGAGGGGTTTTTATAGGAGAAAACCCCTGAAAACTTTCTTCTTCTCCTTGGTGGCCAAGGCTTAAGATCACAGCCGTCTATTCATTTCTCTCTCTTTTTCTTCTCATCGAACGGTTGTGATTGATTTTGGTATCCACGGATTGCCAGCATGGAATGGTGATTGGTGGATTTGTGCCACGTCAGGATTGATAGAGGACCACATGGTGGATGCTTCCGTTTTCTTGGGGGTTTAATTTCTTTTGATGTGGATTAATCGAATTTAACAAAAGCCCCATTTTTTCTTGGTTAATTTCTTTGATGGGTAAATCATTAGGGTTAGTAAAAGGGGTGTTGTGCTGCGTTTTGGAAGGAGAAAAGGGTGGGAGTGGTTTTTTTCTTGGTGATATCGAAATAAAGAAAGTGGGGTAAAAAAAACAATTGGTTTTATTAATTCGGGTGTGGGTGATTTATTGTTTGACCGGGTGGGGTTGACTGGGAATTGCTTGTGTGTGGGGAGGTATATGGTAAGGACGAGTGTGGGGTGAGTGATTGTGTGAGTTT
The DNA here is from genome assembly GCA_025667525.1 of Glebionis coronaria. NCBI lineage: Eukaryota > Viridiplantae > Streptophyta > Magnoliopsida > Asterales > Asteraceae > Glebionis > Glebionis coronaria. The sequence goes on along the minus strand of JANFOE010001716.1, from coordinate 98,978 downwards.
GACTGGTCAAGCGAAAAACAAGTCCATCCATCCGTTTGTTTTGTTTGAGAAATGGCTTTGGACCCAAGCTTTCGTTTCAACAGTCTAGTATTTGGGCTTGAATTGGGCTATTTGCCAGATGTAAATAATCCTTGCTCCTTAATGGGCTTTTGAGCCCATTTATCTAATGTGGGACCCACAAGACCCGATTTCTGCGTAAATGACTAAAACGAGCTCGATTTTGGCTTTTCTCGATCTTTTCTTCAATCCCGTGTTGATTTTGACTGTTTTCGTCAACTTGGGCACACTTTGGGTCTTTTGACTTCGTCTTCGTCTCTTTTTGGTCTTTTCTTCAACATTTGACCGTGAAATCCCGTGTTTTCTCTCCTTTTGATCATTTGTACCTATTTTAACACAAAAACACAAAATCACGCGTAATTCCGACATTTATGATATAAAACACATGATTAGCTCTTGTTTTTCCTTGATTTTAGTGGTAAAAGGATAAGTGTTTACACACTTATTAAATCCCCTACACTTGACCATTGTAATGACCCCATGCAATGCATTATTTTAAGGCATAAGCTACATTTTTCTCATAATCAATCCATCTCGGCCTTTATTATTATTACTACTACTAACACAATAAAAAGATAAGAACTTAAAAGGAGACAAAAGTTAAATGATTTATTACTTGAAAATTATTTGATGGAAGAAACTCGTAAAGAAAACTAGGACTTAGATTAGGGCTTTGGTGTCATGAATATTAATCACCCTCAAGTTTCACGTTCCCCATACCAAGCTTAAAAACGAGATCATTGAAACTACAAGTTAGCACAACTAACACTTACTCATGTGGTTTAATTAATCACTTAGACCCCCTTATTCCTACAGTGTATCTCTTGTATTTATTTTTGTCTTGAATGATCACGAGGATGCATTTTTGACTTATTTCGATAATTTATTAAGGCCGAAAATAAAGTGGGACGATTTAATCAATAGTTAGCTAAAGGACAAAATCTTTTAAAACTGCTTCTCAAAACCTCATAAAGTTCATATCTTGGCATAACTCGTTTCACGATTTGAGACCTTTCTCGGACCGATATTTGGCTTGTACTTCAAACTTCAAATCTTGAGAGACGATCTTGAAATTATGGTCTTCTCTTCATTTTGGTATACATCTTCATTAGGAGTGAAAGATGCTTCAAATGTTGACCACAACTTCTTCATTTATCCTCTTCTTTATTTAGGATTTTGATATACAACGATCCGCCTCCTTTTCGGACTTGGATCTATTTATCCTCATACCTTGTTAGGGTCTTTTTGGATAGACTTCTCCATGATCTTTAGGGGAGTAATTTCTTCTCGTCGTGTGTCTTGATCCTTCATATTGATTTGGATTAATGATCTTCACAATCTCTTAGGATCTTTAGCAAAAAGTGAATCCTCATGCCTTGTGAGGGCCTTTTTGGACTCGGGTATCCTCATACCTTGTTAGGGCCTTTTTAGATAAGCCAATCTTCGCGTCCCGCTTCAATAAGTTATGCCTTGGCTATGAACTCTAATTAATACCGAGCAACTTTTAAATGATCTTGTGCTAGAAGCTAAGTAACTTTTCAAATCGTACAACCTTATTTATTGCAAATATATTTATTAACAAGCGATGGGAGAAAAAGCTCATAACTGACTCACATAAGTTAATGAAAGAATACCAAACTTATAATTAACTCTATCATCTCTCGTTCTCCACAATTTAAAATCTCAAGGAATGAGACTCATGGATGCTTAGCCTAATAAACCAATTAAGGTCCATATGGTTAAGGATACTAGCTAGAGTAGGGTTGAGTCAAAATATTCACGACGGGCCTAATATATCAAAGATATCTAAACTTGTTAAAACCATTTTATTCATTTATTTATTTTTGACTTTATTCTTGAAATGGACAATATAAATACGATGTGATAACAAAAAAAAAGAAAATAAAAGAAAAATATTACAAGGCCAAAAATAGATCAAAAATTTGAAAAACGTTGAAAATTTTTAAATTTTCCGGTTAAATGGGGTCAAATTCATGGAAAAGCCCACTAAAATTTCGATAGAAATCCCCCTACACTTAATATAAACATTGTCCTCAATGTTTAAGCATGTGGGAGAATAAACTTCCCTACACTTAGGACATTGAGTATGTTGTTTAAATCGAGCTAAGGAAGAGACAACTAAAGTGATTACATTTATTCGTTTTATTTATATACAAGATTTGAATCACAATAGCAAAAACTTATCGAAGGAACCGGGTACACGGGAAACACGGGAACACGGGTCTCGTCAAAATTACCAAAAGTGGATCATTAAGCACATGTCCCTGCACACAACATCACAACACAAACAAACAACCTACTTGGCCCCCCTACACTTATTGGTGAAAATGGGTGAAGGTGAAAAAGGTGAAAAGGATAAAAATCTAACCTAGTTATACGATGCTTGATTTTTCATCACGAGTCTCTAGCTCGACTCGATGTCCCGAATGTCATCATTCAAATGGGAAAATCATGGAAAACCGAGATTTCCAAGGGAGGAAAATCTCTCCATGATAAAGGGTGAAACAAAGTCATAAAATGCATACCCCATGAAAATCCACCCGGGTCAAACACATAATTTCCATCACAAAAGGAAATAAACCCCGAGGTGGTACGCAAGTCATAGAAAAGTGGGGTATCCTTAGGCAAAAGTCTCTTACAAGGAAAGATAAGGTGGTATGGAAATGAAAGCACAAAAGTCTCTATTCCCGGATCAAACACCGGTTCCTTAATGGGAAAATAGCAAGAGGTGTTGATATTTAAGCTCAAAATATCATCAAAATCCATAGTGGGAAAGTCATCCTCTTCCAAACTTGATGTGAAAACATAAGTATCGTCGGAGTCATAGGAAAACTCTTCCTCATGAGGAAAATAGGTATTTAGAAAGATATCTAAATCCTCCTCAAATGGAATAACCTCTAAAGTAGGTATGATCTCTAAGAGTGGAGGATCCTCCTCGATAGTCATGAATTCTAAAATTGGAGTATAAAAGTCAAAAGGAGTCTCCATGGAAGAATCACTCATAGAGATATTAGGTGCATTAAGCTCATGGGGTGGGTCATCAAAAGTAATGAGATCACTTAAGGAAGTGTCATCATCATAGGTATCAAAGATTGGTTGATCATAAATGGGTGGGTCAAAAGTGGGTGGGTCAAAAGTTGAGTCGTCTAAGCCGAAGATAGTGTGATCACTTAAAAAAGTGTCATCACTATCGGTGTCATAAATAGGAGTTTCAAAAATTTGAGGCTCTAAGGGAAAGGATGAGTTTATCACAAAATCATTTTGATTAGATTTTTCAATTCCAAAAGGATTAATAAAAATCTCGTCATCATTATAATTAAGAACATCAATCATATTGACCGACTCTTTTTCATTTGATTTAGTTGTGATTTTTCCCATTTTAAAAACTTGTTGTTCATCCCGAACCCTAAGAATTAACTCCCCTTCGGCTACATCAACTAAGGCTCATCCGGATCGTAAGAATGGTCTACCAAGTATTAACGGAATACGAGGATCCATCTCATAGTCGACGACGACAAAGTCCACGGGAAAAGTAAATGTACCAACTCGAACAAAAACATCTTCGGCAATACCAACGGGGTATGCGAGAGTTCGATTAGCTAACTCTAAAGTCATACGAGTCGGTACGAGGTCGGGTAATGACAAGTGTTTCCAAACCGAAAGTGGCATAAGATTGATGCTAGCGCCGAGATCCGCTAAAGCCATACAATCATCGATTTGAGGAAACGAGCAAGGTAACACGAATCGTCCGGGATCTCCTACCTTTTCGGGAAGCTCTTTGAGAAGAACCGCGGAACAATTCTCATTTAAACGGGTGTTAACGAGCTCAACCATTTTTTCTTTCTTATTAAGCAAATCTTTAAACATTTTGACAAATTTTGGCATTTGAGGAAGTACTTCAATAAGGCTTATGTTAACATTCACATTGGAAATCATTTTCAAAAAATTAGAGACATGAACGTCATCTTTGGTGAGCACTTTAGTCTTGCCTAACCTAGATGGATAAGGGATATTAGGCTTAGACTTAGAAGGTTGAGAAGGAGAAGGACTCGCTTCTTGAACAACCGTAGGAATAGGCTCTTTCGGCAATGGAGGACTAGAACTAGGAGTGGTAGTGGGGGGAATCACCGGAGGGGGAGTAGGATTACTCATTATGACCTCCGGGCCTTGTCTCTCCTTTATGGGCGAAGAGATGGAAGGTCCCACTAAAGTGGCTCCACTTCGAGTATTGATAGCACTCACATTAGCACGAGGGTTAATCTCGGTATTGGATGGTAAGGCACCTTGGGGTCTAAGGGTTTGCAACATAGTCAAAAATCTCTTATCATTGGACTCTTGCATTTGTCTAGTGGATTCTTGCATTGCTTTCATGATTTTCTCATGTTCGTTCAATTTTTGTAGAACCAAGTCCATTTGAGGATTTTGCATGTTCATTTGATTAAACCCTTGATTAGGAAAACCTTGATTTTGAGATTGAAAATCGTTGTTGTTATAAAAACCTTGGTTATTATTTTGAAACCCTTGATTTTGACCATTAAAATTCCCTTGATTAGCATTCCCTTGAAAATTACCCATTTGAGGACCTTGGTTCCTATTTTGGTATTGGGTATTTTGGGCGGGTGGGGGTGGTCTTTGAGGTGCTACAAAACCCGGGGGAGCCAAATAATTAGTACTTTTGTAAGACAAATGGTTAACATCAACATTAGGTTTAAATGGAACCCTTTCATTAGCATTAAAAGCACAAACTTGTTGTTGTTGATTATAAACCTTGTCACAATTGAAATATGAATGTGGTCCACCACAAGTCTCACACGTTTCACAATTTTCTTTCACGGCATTCACATGTGTAGTGAGGGCGTCGGTTTTTAGAGCAAGGTTTTTCACAATTGAAGTAAGCTCCTTAATTTGATTATTCACCTCATTATTACTAGTACTAGCACTTGCCATAGTAGCCCTAACACTCTTGGTTTGTACTTTAGCCTTGTTTTCAATAATGGCCCAAGCCTCGTTCATGGTTTTCACAAGAATATTGCCCCCCGCGGAACTATTAAGTGAGTCTTGGTCATTTAGAGTTAAACCATTGTAAAACGTATTAATTTGATGCACGTTGGTGAAACCGTGTTGTGGACATTTTCTCAAAAGTTCTTTAAATCGATCCCAAGACTCACTAAACGTTTCCCCATATTGTTGCTCAAAGGTGATTATTTCATTCCTTAAAGAAGTGGTCCGTGATGGTGGGAAAAAGTAATTAATGAACTTGGTCTCTAAGTCGATCCATGTGGTAATACTTTGGGGTGGTTCCTTATCAAGCCAAATCCGGGCTTGTCCCTCGAGGGAAAAAGGAAAAAGTTGTAGGCGAACGGCCTCTTGTGGCACCCCATTGTATTTGACGGTATTTTCTAATTGGATGAATCGTTTGATATGAGCGTGTGGGTCATCATTAGTACGACCTAAAAATGGTGTAGCGGAAACCATTTGAATAAAATCCGGTTTAAGTTCAAAATGATTAGCTCCAATGGTCGGCACTACAATCGCGTCATCGTTTCCTTCAACGTGAGATTGAAGAATCTCAATCATTGGTCGATTATCCGTTGCCATCGTTATGTCGAAAGCTCGATTCTCGGGATCGGCTTGAATGACGGTCTTTTTGTTTTTCTTCTTCTTCTTCTTTTTGGAAGAGTTGGAAGAGTTTGGTACACCACTCGGTATGTATGTACGCGCGCGAGTGCGCATACAATTAAAACTTTGGAATGAGGTAGGTGACCTCGGTCGACTTTGAGAGGAAAAGGATTTTCCCTCTCGAGGTGCAATAGTAAAAAGCTACAAAAATATATACTTAATTACTACTTGAGTTGGCAAACCAATAATCGGTCGTCCCTCTCAATATACGCACAAGCAAGCGGGGAAACGAGGTGGCACAAAGCACTTAAAAACCTTTTTCCTTAGACGGCCTTTTATAGCGCGTCGCCTTATACCCACCTTATAGTTTGTATATTTTGAGTTCAAACGTCTTACTAGTATTTATCTATTTTGCCTCTTTATTTTGTTTAAGATTCGACTACAATAGTTAGGTGATGAAATCCCAACTAAGGCTTATTTGAAAAGTAGGTAAGTTATTGTGCTACGTAATATACTATAGTAAAAGAAAAATCTTTTTGTATTTTTTTACGAAAAATATATATTCACAAGAAAAATCGAAAGAAATCGAACTAAGAAAATTAACACACATACGTAATATTTTTGGTGTAATACTTTTAGGAAAAAGTATTACGTTTGGATTTTTTAATTTTTTGGTGCAAATCTTAGGAAAGAATTTGCTTTTGTGATTTTTTAATTTTTTTGTTTTTTTTAAGTTGTTGATTTTTTTGTATTTTTTATTTTTGTTGCACAAAAATTAACGTTCAAGAAGAACGGATCCCAAAATCCAAACATCTTCACGAAAAATCGTCAATCGTACGAGCGAAGCGGCAGCGGCGCCATTTGAAACTAGGAATTTTGTATGTATCAATTAAGTTCGTTTTTCCTCGACTCACTCGAATTTGATTTCCGGTTTAACGTATCGACTTAACTTGTTTTTGGTAAAGATAACTTTTTTGTGTAATTTTTAAACTAATTTAAAATCTATTTAAAATAAAAGCTATTTAAAATTTAAATCTAATTAATCTAAAAACTTTTAAAAACTTTTTAAATGAAAAATATATTTTAAAATAAAACTTAATTAAAAACTATTTTAAAGACTGTTATGTAAAATTAAAATAAAGACCTTTAAATAAAAACTAATTTAAATAAACAAAATAAAATGAAACAAATTTTAAATTTATAAAAGTAACTAAAATTAAAATATTTTTTTATCCTTTTTATATTTAATAAAAAAAAACTGAATTAAAATAATACTTTTTAATTAAAATTAAAACTAATAAAACTTGTATTAAACTAATTAAGCAAAACTGCCAGCTAATTAAAAGGCTATATCAATTGAATTATGCAGAGTAATACACAAAAGAAAGAATAGAGCAGTTGGTTGGGGCGTTGGACTGGGGAACAAGAGGTCTGGGGTTCGAATCCCACTCCAGACGTATTTATGCTAATATTTTTATAAACTTTTTTGGACAGATAAATCAATAGCAGACCAGTTAGTCTGCTATATCAGCAATACATAAATAAGCTAAAATGATGAACATAAATAAGCAACCGAGAATAAAGCCATTAAGCAGAATCTAAATAAACCAAAACAGTTTAAGACAAATAAGTATTTTAACATCAAACCAAGCTTATCAGACTATTAAACCAAACAGCTATAAGAACGTAATAAGCAAGCAAATCTATTCGAGCAAATCAACTAAGCAGTGACAAAAAAAATATGAGCAGACCTAAAAACTTGATTAACCAAACACGCATACAAAACAGATTAAACATTTAACCAGACAACAAATAATAAGCCAAAGCATAATAGCTATTTAAACCAAATAAGCTGATAGGAGACGTAAAATAAGCCTAGAGAAAACCACTATACCATAAGCGAATAAAACTAAATAAAACGAAAACAGTTTACAACTCTAGCCAATTAACCAAAAGCAAATATGAAAACAGATCTATAATGTAAACTAAATATAACTAGCAAATTTAATTAAATAAACAAAAATGAAACATCAAAACATTGAGCAGATCCAAACGATACAGTGTTATTCAAACACAAAAGCAGATCAAAACAAAAACATAAACAAAATCAAAATAAGCAGTTTTAAAACATTAATCTAAACATTAATAATCTAAACAGTGCAAAAATAAATCAACTAAAGTAAATAAATTCAAATATTAATCTAAATATTAGCAATAAAAAGAAAAGGGAAAGAGGAAGAACACCTTGTGTCGAAACCTTTGAGCCGAAGGTTGGCGCTGAGCCACCTTAAGATCGAATCAAAGCAAATCAAACACCACCTTCGATTCCGAACCAACACTCGAACTGATTCTTTTTTTTTCGATATTAATAATAATAACCAACAATAGCAGTAATAAGATGGATTAAAAATTAATTTGAAGCTTTGACAGTAAAGATTAAATTGAGACGAGAATTAATACTAAATTTAACTTTTCATTAATAATTAAAGAAATTACAAATACTGGAAAAAATTACAAGATTAAATTAAAAACCCTAATCTAATTACTAAAAAATTAAAAATAAAAGTAAAGCTATCTCAAAATACATGTGAGAGGGGTTTTTATAGGAGAAAACCCCTGAAAACTTTCTTCTTCTCCTTGGTGGCCAAGGCTTAAGATCACAGCCGTCTATTCATTTCTCTCTCTTTTTCTTCTCATCGAACGGTTGTGATTGATTTTGGTATCCACGGATTGCCAGCATGGAATGGTGATTGGTGGATTTGTGCCACGTCAGGATTGATAGAGGACCACATGGTGGATGCTTCCATTTTCTTGGGGTTTAATTTCTTTTGATGTGGATTAATCGAATTTAACAAAAGCCCCATTTTTTCTTGGTTAATTTCTTTGATGGGTAAATCATTAGGGTTAGTAAAAGGGATGTTGTGCTGCGTTTTGGAAGGAGAAAAGGGTGGGAGTGGTTTTTTTCTTGGTGATATCGAAATAAAGAAAGTGGGGTAAAAAAAACAATTGGTTTTATTAATTCGGGTGTGGGTGATTTATTGCTTGAGCGGGTGGGGTTGACTGGGAATTGCTTGTGTGTGGGGAGGTATATGGTAAGGACGAGTGTGGGGTGAGTGATTGTGTGAGTTTGACTGGTCAAGCGAAAAACAAGTCCATCCATCCGTTTGTTTTGTTTGAGAAATGGGCTTTGGACCCAAGCTTTCGTTTCAACAGTCTAGTATTTGGGCTTAAATTGGGCTATTTGCCAGATGTAAATAATCCTTGCTCCTTAATGGGCTTTTGAGCCCATTTATATAATGTGGGACCCACAAAACCCGATTTCTGCGTAAATGACTAAAACGAGCTCGATTTTGGCTTTTCTCGATCTTTTCTTCAATCCCGTGTTGATTTTGACGGTTTTCGTCAACTTGGGCACACTTTGGGTCTTTTGACTTCGTCTTCGTCTCTTTTTGGTCTTTTCTTCAACATTTGACCGTGAAATCCCGTGTTTTCTCTCCTTTTGATCATTTGTACCTATTTTAACACAAAAACACAAAACCACGCGTAATTCCGACATTTATGATATAAAACACATGATTAGGTCTTGTTTTTCCTTGATTTTAGTGGTAAAAGGATAAGTGTTTACACACTTATTAGCCACACCCTCGGAACTTCTTTGTCTTTCATGGTAAGGAGCTTGTATGAGCCATTCTGGTATGCTTCCTTGACACGGTACGGGCCTTGGATCAAGTTTTCCCTCATTTTGTACTTTGCTTGCTTCATTCTTTCAGAACACAAAATCTCCTGGGCGGAATGTGACTGGACGAACTCGCTTGTTGTAGTATTGTTCCACCTTCGTTTTGTACTTTGCTTCTCGGATAGCTGCCATCTCCATTTTCTCTTGTAGCAGGTCTAAGTTTATGCGCATGGCATCATCATTTTCCTTCTCATTGATCATCATTGTCTGATAGGTAGGCATTCCTATCTCAGCCAGGATAACTGCTTCCGAACCATACGTGAGGCTGATAGGATTTTCGCCATTACTCTGCTTTAGTGATGTTCGATGGGCCCACAATATGTGCGGTAACTCCTCTGCCCATCCATTCCTGATTCGGACAAGTCTTGTCTTAATGCCTTCCATGAGGGTTTTATTAGCCCTTTCAACTAAACCATTTGCTTGGGGGTGAGCTACAGCCGTATTGATCTGCTTAATCTACGAATCCGAACACCAGCTTTTGAATGGTTCATTGATGAACTGCTTAGCATTGTCTGTGATTATTATCTTTGGAATTCCGAATCGACAAACAACATTATCCCAGAAGAACTTAATAACTTCCTTTCCAGATATTTTCACCAATGGCTTAGCCTCCATCCACTTGGTGAAATAATCAATGGCAACAATTATGTATTTCATGTTTCCGGGTGAGGCTGGCAATGGGCCCAAGATGTCTATTCCCCATTGATAAAATGCCCATGGTACCATGATAGACTTCATCAATGTCTTTGACAATCTTGCTACCGGTGCATGAATTTGGCATGAATAGCATTTCTCTAGTTTCTCCCTTGCATCTGTGTACATGGTTGGCCAGTAATACACAGATCTTAAGGCTTGTGCAACTATCGATCTTGGCTTCAAATGCATGTTGCAGGAACCCATGTGTATCTCTCGAAGGACATAACTGGCTTGCAATGGCCCCACACACCGAAGCATTGGTTCCAGGTATCCTTTTTTGAACAAGACTCTGTCAACCATTTCATATTGGTGTAATTTCAGCCTTAAGCATCGTGCTTCATTCTTATCGGTTGGCCAAATTCCGTCCCGGAGACATTTGACAATAGGAGTCATCCAGTTCTCATCCACTTCTTCCATTATAGTGTTTACTTCGTTTCGGTCAGTAGACCTTTCGTTCAAGACCTCTACTAGTACTTCTTTTGTTAAGTGATCGAATGCCAACGTTGCCAGTTTGCTTAGGACATCAGCCTTCTGATTCTTACTCCTTGGTATATTTATGATTGAAAAATGAGAAAATTTTGATATTAAAGCTTTTGCTTCAGCTAGGTACTTTATCATTTTGTCACAGCTCGCTTCGTATGTTCCGTTGATCTGGTATGCTACCAACTTTGAGTCTACTTGAACCTCGATCTTTCCCACTTTCATTTGTACTGCAATTCTCAAACCTGCTAGGAGGGCTTCGTATTCTGCCTCATTGTTGGTGGTTTTGAAATTCAACCGGAGAGCATAAGTGTATTTGGTTCTGGTTGGGCTGATGAGAACCAATCCGGCTCCTGCACCTTGGGCATTGGATGCTCCATCTGTAAAGAGGTTCCATACTTCTGTTTCGTCCTTTCTTGGCTTCGGAATAGGCATCTGGAAAAATTCTTCTCCTGCCTGACCTATGGGTGCTTCGAGTAGGAAATCTGCCAAGACTTGCCGCTTGATTGCATTCCTTGGTTTATACTCTATCTTGTAAGCCCCCAATTCGATTGTGTATTTAGCTAGCTTCCCGGATGCATCTGCCTTGCTTAATATTTGCTTGATTGGTTGGTCTGTGATCACATTTATTTCGTGCCCTTCGAAATATCTTCTGAGTCTCCTTGATGCTTTTAGTAAAGCTAAAGCCAGTTTTTCCATAGGAGAATAGTTCTTTTCTGCATCACTGAGCGTTCGGCCAATATAATGAATCGGACACTGTCTTCCATTCCTTTCAGTAAGTAGCATTGCGCGAATTGATTCTTGTGATGCTGCCAAGTACATGTACAGTGGTTCCTTTGGCCTTGGAGTAGTAAGGGTTGTCAAGTTCAAGATCAACTTCTTCATTTGCTAGAACGCCTCTTCCGCCTCCACGGTCCACTTATACTCATGCTTGTTCTCCTTTGTGATGTTCTTCAAGGTGTTAAAGAATGGAAGTGCCCTTTCGGCAGATCGTGATAGGAATCGATTCAAAGCTACCAATTTGCCACTTAACGATTGCATTTCCTTCCATGTTATCGGTGATTGGATATCGACAATGGCTCTACTTTTCTTTGGATTCGCTTGTATACCTTCCGGAGTGATGATGTATCCCAGGAATTTGCCTTCTTCTACTCCAAACGAGCACTTAATTGGATTTAACTTCATGTTAATTTGTCTGAGGTTGTCAAAGTTTTCTGCCACGTCTGCTAACATGCCCCTTTCATCTTTACTTTTTATCACCATATCATCGATATATGCCTCCATATTTCGTCCTATTTGACTTTGAAAAGCTGAGTCAACTAGTCTTTGATATGTTGCCCCGGCATTTTTTAATCCGAAAGGCATCTTGGTGTAGCAAAACGTGCCTTGATCCGTATAAAAAGCTATTTTTTCTTCATCTTCCGGGGCCATTTGAATTTGATGATAGCCCTTATATGCGTCCAAAAAACACTTAAAGCGAGATTCCACCACGGACTCAATCTTTTCATCAATGTCCGGTGGTGAGTAGTAGTCCTTTGGACATGCTGAATTAAGATTTTTAAAATCCACGCACATTCTCCACGATCCATCACTCTTTTTTACCATGACCGGATTGGAAAGGTATGTTGGGTACTTTACTGGTCTGACTAATCCTGTCGCCACTAGGTCTTCCACTTCTTTAGTTACGGCTTTGCTCTTCTCGGACCCTAGCATTCGTCTCTTCTGACATACCGGATCTAAACTTTCATTAACATTTAAATTATACTGCATGATTCGTCTCGGCACACCTGTCATGTCTGATAGTTCCCATGCTAAAACATCTAAGTTATCTTTTAAAAGGTTCTTTAGTGTTGTTTGGCAAGCTTTGGTTAATCCGCCGCCGATAGTAGTGAGCTGTCCCGGATAAGCAGGGTTAGTCATGATGCTTTCCGTACCGGATGGTGACTCAGCCGTCACAGCCTTATCTTTGGTTGTGGGAGCTGGTGCTTGTCTTTTTGCTATTTGCCTACATTCCGAGACGATGACTGATCGAGAGACTAGCGAGGCTATTCCTCTCGGGGTGGGAAATTTCATCATGGCATGAATGGTTGATGGTATTGCCCGGAGGATCCGGATGCCTGTTCTCCCTATGATCACGTTATACGGTGATGGGGCGCTAATCACCATGAATTTCATGTGAGTTCTTCGAACTAAGCCATCTGATCCGAAACTGACTTCTAATTTGATCTTTCTTATCGGCTTGACCACCTCTCCAGCGAATCCGACGAGATCAGTTTGCGTGTTTCTCATCTTTGACTTGATGCTTGCTGGTAACTTCTCGAAACAGTGTTCGAACATAATTTCCACCGACTCTCCCTCATCAACGTATACTCTTCTTACTAGATAGCCTCCCAATTCGGCCTCTATGATGATTGGATCGTCAGACATCTCATCTTCCTCCAATGAGGGAAAGGTGATTGGGGCTCTCATCTAGCTTTCGGTTGCTTCTCTAGCCTTCCTTTTCTCCCTTTTTCGGTATTGTTGGGACCATGTTTATTATCTTGTCTTACCTTGGAGCTCCTTCTCTTCGATTATCTCGTCCTCTCTGGCGTACGTCCCGGACAAGGTGATTCAACTTTCCCGATTCTAGGGCTAGCTCAATTTGCTTTCTCAACTGGATGCAGTCATTGGTAAAGTGCCCCTTGTCCTGATGATAATCACAATAACGATCCATGTTTCCACCTCTTGCCGGATTGTTCATTGGACGGGGAGGAGCTAGCCGAAGCTGTGTTTCAGTTGCCAGGATTTCTTTTAGATTCTTTGTCAAGGAATTAACACTTAAGACCGGGGTCACTCTGTTTTGGTCATGATAATTGTTCCGGTTGTAGTCATTTCTGTGGTAATTGTCATTTCGAGGTGGTGGGTATGGTGCCCTGTTGTCTCTATCCCTGTTTCTATTGTTGAAGAAATCTCTTCCCTTGTATGCATCTCGCCCATCATTTCTTTTATTGTTGTTCCAGCCATAGTATTTTTGGTTGCGGTCGTCCCTTCTTTGGGTGGGAGGGTTGGGCTTTCGGTATGGCTCAGATCCTTCTCCTTTTAGCAGTTCAGTGTTGGAAAATGCTTCTTCCGATCGAACGAAGTCATCCAATCTTTCCATCATTTCGTCCACCGATTCAGGAACTTTGTCCGAATACCTCTTTGCCAGCTCCGGACTCTTAACCGAATCCATGAATGCCGAAATCTTCATGACTTCCGGAACTCCATGGATAAGACCTACTTCGACTGTCCATTTCTCTTTAAAATCTGTCAGTGATTCATTTGCCTTTCTTACAATCTTGGTTATCTCATGAGGGCCCTTGTGACATAGCTTCCAGATCGAGTATCTCTTGGTAAATGATTTTCTTAGTTAAGTCCATTCATCAATGCTGTCTGCATCCAAGCTTTCAAGCCATCCCCTTGCTCCCCCTTCTAATGTCTGCTGGAACATCCTGCACCAAACCGGCATTGGCCATTCACCAGAATTGGCTGCTCCGGTGAAGCGGTTCAAATGATCCTCCGGATCTCCCGTTTCGTCATATGTTTTAACAGTGACAGGCATCTTGTACTCGAGTCCGGAGAAGTCAATGATCCTTTGAGTGAGAGGAGATTTGACTGCTTCCTTGAAAGGTTTCTTTAAATCCGCATCGGACACCACATTGCCTCTTACTATCTTAGTGTTGCTGCTTCCTTCGTCTTCCTCATTGAAACTTAGACGGACGGGTTCCACGGCGTTCTGGCTATGCTCCTTGACCAGTAGCCGCAAGGTTGAGATGTGCTGTTCGAGTTGTTCCTTTGTGAGATTTTGATTGTTCGGTGAGGTCAAGTCGATCGGAAGGTTAGGACCTGTCGGAGTGACAGGAGGAGTAGGACCTGCCATTCTAAACAACTGGTAGATAGAATATCAGGTCCCACAGATGGCGCCAAATGTTCGTGCAATTTCTTGCAAGGGTCCGAATGGTGAGACCGGTTCGGACCTGGAGTGGTGTATGCTTCGGACTACCTGAAACCAAAGTAACGCGTTAGCCTCGTCCGGGTGTGAGAACCCAGACCAAGCTCAGGCGTGAGAGTATGTAAGGTATAAAGATCCGAAGTAGAATATAAGAATATAATAATATAAGTAAAAATAATAAGGGTAAAAGAGTTAACCTAAACCTTGGACCCAAATGGGGTATTTATACTAGTCAAATCCCTAAAAGGCCGGGAATGGTGATGGGCCTTGGTTGGCCCGATTGGGTACACACTCCCTATTTTATAGGAAGTGTGTATGTTGACTTCTCCGTTGACTAAAGCTGATTCCTTCTAGAAGAGTTCGTGCATTTCGGATCCTTCAGTCATGTTCCGGATCGGGTCATGTGTTCCGGACACATACACGAACAATGAACAAGATTTTTGGTCCGTTTATTTAAATGAACGAATATGAACCACTACTCCGTTTGTTTATTGAACGGTCATTTATGTTTAATTAGTTCGTTCGTTTATGCTCGATTATTTTCGTTCGATTAACATCTCAAAAGAAAAAAAGAAGTTAATAAATAATATATTGAGTATTTCAAAGATCTCTAACAATAATATAAACTATACATTAAGTATTTCAAAGACCATATGGATTGATTAAAGTAAAAACTTTAGTTCAAGCTCGTTTATATCCGTATACGTCTATATATGATCGTTTATGTTCGTTTACATACGTTTACCTTATTAATAAACGAACATAAACTAGTATGGACAAGTTCAAATTTAAATAACGAACATGAACAAAAAAATTGTTCGATTACACGTTCATAAATATTAATTTAGACTAAGGGCAATATAGTAAGTTAAATAAACCTAACTACTATTTTTAGACATGAAAAATAATTTTAAAACAAACAAAAAAGAAAAAATAAATACTGTAATAATTTTGAAAGAAAGATAGTTGTACATTACAAATCTTAGGGCATCCACAATGTGCCACTCTAGCATCACTCAATACATCTTATTGTTCGATCAATCCATTATGACATAGCCGCATCACTCGTTTATTTAATAGGTGGTTGTCTCTGACTGAACCGTTAGTATTATACTTCCAAGTAGGGCCACTGTTGTACTCTTTATGTATACATTAAATTTTCTTTATGGCTGAGTGAGTGTTGTGGCTGTATAAAATGATTTCATTGGTTATAAAAAATTTGTTTTAAAAAAATATTTTATGATATGATAATGTATTAAAGTGTGTTAAGTTCAATGCATTATAAATGTTTTGTAATGAAATCGTTTTGTAAAAAAAAACAAAAATGGCGGCTGCTCTTGCTTTTCTCTTTTCTTTCTAATCGTGTATACTTTTGATTCCTCCTTCACCTTGATTTCATTCGTTTGTAATCAGGTTTTTTGGTTGGTTCATTTTTATTCACGTTTTTTAAGGATTAGGGTGGTGCGAGGGGTTTCCATTCACTAACTGATCCATAACCATATAAAACAAAAAACCCACGAAACCCTATACATAGCAGATTCCAATCGTTTTTAATCTTCTTAATGACGATCGGTTATTATTATTTATTATGGTCGGTTAAGTTTTTTTCATTGGTTGGTATTGTCGCAATATTCATGTGTTACCACTTGCGACTTTTGTGTTTCGATTTGTTATGTCTGGGAAGCATTAATTGTTGATTCGTTTGGTAGGGTTATTTAGTTTTATCGTCTTTCGTTTTTTCCTGTCGTCGATGTATTAGGGTTTGGGTATAATTCTTTTTTAGGGTTTGGTTACTGTTCGACTTAGGGTTTCATTCTTCGGGATAGATTCTATTGATTATGCGAGTTTGGATTCAAGAGGCAAGGCTGCTGCTATCAACAGTATGCAGTCCTGTAACATGGATGTGATTAGGAAGGTGTTTGTGGTGCAATTGGCAACTGCTAGCGACGTGCATGATTTTATGCGCAGCCTGAAGATGAATGAATATGACTGTTGGTCCTTGGTGTCTAGTGCTCGATCCCAAGAAGTATTTAATATGTTATGCTCTTATGAATTCGGTTTGCTTGCGAAGGAGGGGATTGATCCGACTAGGGTTTCCTCAAACACGCAACTGGTTAGGGTTTCATACCCGTCATTCGATGTGCAGCAAGATGAGTTTGTTACTATGTCTTCTCCTATGGTTTCTCAATTCCTATATGGGGATGCTGGTTTGTCGCAGATGGATGGAAACCCTACTATGGGTTTGCAAGAGCGTGAGGGACCATCGTTTGCTGGTGAGGGCTTTGTGGTTCGAAAGGAGCATGATGGGCTAGGTTCGCAGCATAAAGATGAGTTTGTTAGTATGTCTGTGTCTATATCTAGCGAAGAAGGTGTCAGTGTGAGTAAGACTGTCCTGTCAAAGGTTGATGATGTGCCTACTGGTCTGAATCTGGATGGTGCAAGTATACAGTCGATTGAGGATATTACCGATGATTTTTCTAATAAAATGGATACGCTTGCTTCTACTTGCAGTCATGATACTAGTGCAAAAGAAAAGGAGCAGTCTGCAGATACTGGTAGTTTCCGTCACTTGGTGTCAGAAGATGTTTTTGAAGGTGTAAATGTCTCTATTCCTTGTAAAGTGGTTCAGAAGGTTAGTAATCGTCTTGAACATACTCTATGTGGTTACTTTATTGGAAAGAGAATGGCTTTCCCGGTGGTAGATTATTTTGTTAGAAACAACTGGGTGAAACATGGGTTGACACGGATAATGATGAATTCTAAGGGTTTTTTCTTTTTCAAATTCAAGTCACTTGCTGGGTTGGAAGCTGTGTTAGAAGAGGGCCCGTGGCTGATTCGTAAATCTCCGATCATTCTCAAAAAATGGTCGATGGATACTAGGTTGATCAAAGAAGAATTGACTCGTATTCCTGTTTGGGTAAAATTACATGATGTGCCTATTAAGTTTTTGAAGAAGATGGAATTAGTTTGATTGCTTCTTTCATTGATAAACCTGTAATGCTAGATTCCTATACTAGTTCTATGTGTAAGGAGTCATGGAGTCGGAGTAGTTTTGCCAGATGCTTAATTGAGGTTAATGCTGAGACTGATTTTGTGGATGTTGTAACAATTGGCGTCCCTTCTCTTTCGGGGGAGGGTTTTACAAAGGAAACTATCCGTATTAAATATGAATGGAGACCTCCTAGATGTGCTGAGTGTAAGACTTTTGGTCACTCTCTTGATAAATGCTCTAATAAGGTGGTTGTTTCTCCTATAGTTTCTACTGCTAGTACTGGTCCATCTACTTCTCTTGCTATTCCTGTTGTTGAGAATAATGATGGTTTCCAAACGGTGACCAAAAGAAATAAAAAGACGAATATGCCGAATTCTATTAAGGGTGGTAAGTTTACAGGTCCATCGGTTCAACCGAATGTCAAATTTGTGCCTAAAGCTACAATTAGTAACCCGAAGAAGGGGGTGACTAGTGTGAAGACTGGTTCTTTGCCCAAGTTAAAGTCTATTGTTACGTCATCGTCAGGTGCTGGTTTATCTACATCAAATTCTTACTCTGTTTTGGATCATGATGATGAAGATGACGAGGTTGAAATGTTATATGATGAAACAACCAATTTATTCTCTAAGACAAATGCAGGTGGAAACTCCTTCACGGCAGTTGTTAGCTAGTTTGGTTTGTTTCTTTGTGTACTAGGTGTTCTGTAAGTGTTTATGGCCTGTCATAAGCACTAGATTTAGGTGTTTATTTAAGCTGTTTTTAGCTTGAGGTTAATGTGGTACTTTAGCCATATTCCATTTGTATTTCACTGTTTTTTTTTGTTAATCTATTTACCGGGGAAACCCATTACCAAAAAAAATGTTTTGTATGAAAGTTGATATGTTGATGTGACGATGAGGTGGAAGTGTATCAAACCTTTTATTGCCCTATATATTGGAGATGCTGTTAATAAACTTCTAAACTACAATGATTATCAATGGATAAGGCAAAAACAAACAATGGGATTGGTCATGTTCATTACATCTTAACCGAATGACTCAGCCTTATTTTTGAAATTTAAGCTGTCAAATGCTTCATAAATCTATCCATTCAACTTATATCATATACTTGAGAACCAGTAATTATGGCTTCATAAAAACAGTGCAAGACAAAATAAAAAAGATAGATATAAATAACTCGAGTACCCACAATAATGGCATGAGTTTACAAAAAGGAGAGTAGCTTGATATAGCCACACACCACCACTCGGAATAAGTTTTGTAAGGAGTGAGAAGGTTTATAACCTTAGAGCACAAGGTGTTACGGGCATCAAAAACTTTTTTTTTTGGATTTTATCAGGGGTTATATTTTTAAAAAACTCTCTTTATTATAACAAGACAATTGATATGTACACATATGAATTTGATTGATGCACATAAAACAATTACACATAGGGTATGTTTGGCATCAAGCTTATGAACAGATTATGATTATTTTTTTGAAAAAATAAGTCAATAAAAAAATAATTTTTGTTTGACATATTAGCTTATAAAAGATTATAAAAAAATAATCTTTCACAATCTCTCAAAATCAAAAGCTGACACATGTAACTTTTAATAATAATCCCTTTACATAATCTTCAGCATCATCTCCATCTCCAACATCATCTCTAGTCCAGCACTAGTTACTTTCGCCAAACATACCCATAGACTATTGTACCCTCCCTTATGTTTAGCACATCCCAACAATATTTGGCCTCTTTAAGGGTCCGTTTGGTTTGAAGTCGGGTTTTACTTTAGGTGTAAGTTTATAAAGTGGGTGGTTTAGGATTGAGTGGATTAAGATTTTATGTAGGTTTTGGAGAGAGAAAATAAATTTATTTAATAAATTTTATATTAATATAAAAATAAAAGTTTCTATTATTTAATATAGAAAAAATTTCATGTTTGGTCCCTATCGTTTACACCAAACATCAAGTATGGTCCCTATCTCAAACTAAGTCCGCAGATCGTCCCTATCGTTTACACTTTGGATCAAAAATGGTCCCTATCTTGGATGAGAGTTAGTTTTGCTTGTTAAGTGGTGTAAGTGGAGGGGTATTTTAGGGTTTTTACTTTTTTCCCATGCATTAAATATCACCATATCCAACATCATCACACAAAACCCAGATCCAACATGACTCCCTTCAAAGGCTGCAATCACTTACTGAAATTCGTCTGACACTAAACAAGCTGAGTTCTCCAGTTCCAGATTTCTTTGTAAATTTCAAGAATTTGATAGTTATTAATCTCGATTCTTGTAACTTGATTGGAACATTTCCTGAAAATGTCCTCCAGTTACAGAGTTTACAAACTCTTGATTTAGCACGTAACAAGAACCTTGACTTGTCATCAAACAAGCTCACAGGTCAAATCCCGTCATTTCAAAATTGCAAGAATCTTACCCATTTAGACCTCTCAAGAAATAGTTTATCAGGTACGATCCCTTCTGCTCACTTTCAAGATCTTACCCATTTGACTTGTTTGGATTAAGGGAGGCGAATTGGGTCACCTCTTGATAAATTTCTCTACTGAATCATCATCAGGCACCTCGTCCCTTCCTGGACAACTAATCTTAACATATAGAATACCTCGTTTAGTCTAGTGTGACTCCGAATAGTAGCGATTGGTATTTGTAAGATCTATTTCTAAACCTGGCTCCCTCCCTAAACAGCTTTGCTGATGAATCGCTTGTTGAGGGGAATATCATTTATTCTCAATAACGTCATCGAAAAAGAATATTGGAGAGGAACTTTGGAAGGTATAATGAAATCGATGGGATCCCCATATTGAGGGCAGTCTACCCAACCTGTGGTAAGATTAGTGTTGCGCCATCCATTATTTGTCTGGGATCCCTTGAAACGCTTCGAAGATGGTGACATGACATCAGCATTATATCCACTAATAATTCTTCCTTTTGATCCTAGAAAACGTGTTGAGTCAACTTTAAGATTATAACGTGGCAATTATTTGTTGAAGGCGACGTTGAACAAGATGGAGGATCTGGGTAGGTGATAAAGAGTGACGGTGGTGGGTGGATCTGGGGTTTTTATGGATTTGAGAGAAAGAGAGGTGGTGGGTGGATCTGGGTTTTTTATGATTTGAGAGAGAGAGGGGGGGAGATGAGAGAGTGATATAAGAAAGAAAAGAAAAATATTATAAAGAAAAAAAGAAATAATATGACTTATTAATGTATTATATGGAAAAGTCCAAAATACCCCTCTCTTTATGGAACTTAACGAGCAAAAGTAACTCCCATCCAAGATAGGGACCATTTTTGATCCAAAGTGTAAACGACAGGGACGATCTGCGGACTTAGTTTGAGATAGGGACCATACTTGATGTTTGGGTAAACGATATGGACCAAACATGAAATTTTTTCTTTAATATAAAAGTGAGATTAAAATAAAATTTTGTTATTATACACATTTTTTAATATGAGTGAGATATACTAATATGCATAGTGGGACCATAGAAATTGTATAAACCCATCATTTACACAAGATTCCTAATAGTGCATGTCAGAGGACATAAAGTCTATATATTTTCTTTAAAAAAATAACCAAACAAGCAATATCATGGTTAAAGTCAAATTATAGCTTTAAAAACCTCAACCAAACGGGTCCTAAAAAATTCTTCAATTCCTTCTTGTATAAACAATCACTTCCTTCTGGCTGCCACAATTTAACCACACTGTGACTTTTACACAATTTAACCACGTTGTGACTTTTACAGTTTATTTTGCTGAATTTGTAGGTTGATTTAGTATGCTGAGTTTTATTCTGTCTTAACTGTATGATTTCTTATGTTATTTAATTTATAGGCTATGGTAATCATATTTTAATTGCTGATTTTGTGATTGATTTTTCTTTCCTTAAATACTATTTAATTTTTGATTCATGTTTTTACAATGCTGTTTGAATTTGTAGGTTGATTTAGTATGCTGAGTTTTATTCTACTATTTAATTTTTTATTCATGTTTGTGTTACTAAAAACTGAAAATATATTTTGTCCAATAAAATTAATTCTAATAAATTATATCTCCATAGTGTCTCGATCGCGAGACCTCACTGTTAAGTGTCCTTGTCCTCAACCAACTGGTCTAGCCACAATTTTTGTTAATACTTTACATCTAGAGGTTATTATAACTTATAACTGTTTGTGGAAAAGTATTGCTTTTTTTATTATTTATTTTCATTTTGGCGAGAAAAGAAAAACGCCACGTGCCCCTCTTACGTGTGTGGCTGCTGATAGATAAGATATATTGGTCTTATCGTTTTTGGGTTCTTTCATTCGTGCATGCTGACTACGCACATCCCAACCATTTGCCTAGAAACTCAATTCAGATCTAAAAAACATACTACTAACCATCTAACCAAAAACTCGACTACATTCATCTCTGATTTGTATCTCAACCCTGCTCATCTATCACATCTCTCTTAGAGAATGTTATTTCACAACGGTCGTTGCCCCCAATCTTTTGTTGCCGCTGTATATGCCGGGCGACGATGGTTAACGGTTGGCGACGACGATGTTAGGGTTATTTTACCTATACACGTGACAATAGCAAGGGTGGGTCATCTAGGGTTATGAGTGGCAAATGGGTTTTTGGTTAGGATGTTGATTGTAGTTGGTGTTGGAAAAAAACCGGTGGATCGGTTTTAAGAAAAAAGAAAAACCGCAAATGTGGTGCGGTTGCGGTTTTACCCTTAAAACCGCACCACATAATCCGCACCGCACCGAGTATTGATTATATAAAGCCGAAAAATGGCATATCGATTATTTAACGTGCGCTATAGGAGTTTTAGTGCATAATATGATTAATATTCTAAGTAATGTGTGTGTTTACATTAAATATATGCAATTTTATAACCAAAAATAGCTACATTGTGAACCAAAAACCACAAAAATCCGCATTAACCGAAACCGCATTAAATCGCTCGGTGTGGATTCTCACTTTTTAAAAAAACGCAATTACGGATGCGGTTTCATTTTTGTCAAAATCTGCACCGCACCGCACCGCACCGCACCCTGCTCACCCTTACTATCTGTGCTCCCACTCCTTTAGCAATAGCGAAACTACTCCTGTTAAATATATGAACATCAGCATGTGCACAGATGTCCTAAGCCATAGAGAATTATCATTATCATTATTATTATTATTATTAAAATAATATAATAAAAAATTTTATTTTTATTATTATATAATATAAATATTAAAATACAGATTATTATTATTATTATTATTATTATTATTATTATTATTTCATTATAATAATTATTTCATTATTAGAATAATAGGATTTACAGGAAGTTAATGGGAAGCCTAGAAACAATTTGGGCTCCCACTCCTTTAGCAATAGCAAAGCCTATTATTATTATTATTATTATTTTTATTTTTTTATTTTTTTTATTTTTTATTTTTTATTTTTTATTTTTATTTTTTATTTTTTATTTTTTATTTTTTATTTTATTTTTTTTCCTTTTTTTTATTATTATTTTTTTTCTTTTTTAAGTTATTATTATTATTTTTTTAATTAAATCATCACTTTATTAAAATAATAAAATTTTTATTATTATTATTATTTTTTTTTTATTTTTTTTTATTATAACCATCACTTTATTAAAATAATAGGATTTACAAAAAGTTAGTGGGAAGTCTAGAAACAATTTGGGCTCCCACTCCTCTAGCAATAGCAAACCCAATCCTATTAAACATATAACAAGCACCACGTGACCCAATATCCTGAGTCATAGAGTATCTTCGGATCCGCTTTAGTAAGTCCACCGCATCCTTCTCAAGTTCCCCGAATGAAGAGAATGAGAAGGGGAGAAAATCATATCCAATATTTGCACACTTAGCTTCATATTTGACACGTTTGCGTTGTGCAGCATCAACCACCACACGTCCTGGTGCAAAATCATTCATCCCAGTTTGTGTCAAAGGAGATGAACCTGTCAGATCCACACATACATCAAGTCCTCCATTCCAAGAATAGAGCAACATATCAGCTGGACGTAAAGGTTTGTCCCGCCCTCCACCAAGCCCAATATCAACTTCTTTACCAACTGAGATCCCGGATCGAAAACATATGTCAACAAGGGTATCACGCACAATGTTATGGCGATGCTTGATACCAACAATACCAGCACACGATACGGCATGGTCCCCATAGATATCACCTACAAAGACCCTCCAGCAAGCTGAGCATGGCCTCGGAACAGAGAATAAAGGAACACCCAGCCGATAACATAATACACACCTGTAAGTCCTACTGTTCATAGTTTGTCCCAAACCAGAAATCGGAACCACTCTAAGCCAGTCAGAAGTATGTTCCTCCAGTTGAGACTTCCATAAAGCCATTTGTCGAGTAGATAGAGAAAACTTAGATTCAGCCGTTTGAGTAACATGTGTGAAATATATGTCTGCCAATTTCTTCATGAGTTTGGGGGCAGCGATCTCACAAGGATTACTCAAAAGATCAATCTTCATTTCCGCATTAAAAGTGCTCAATGCATTATCAAACGCAGACCCATAAGTTACAATATTAGAATGTCGTAGGAGTTTAGTTTGCAAACCAGCAGACTGAAGTCTAGACGCAACAAATGCATAATTTAAAACATCACCTGCAGAGTAGACACCAAGTCCCCCGAATGCAAAGGGTAGGGTGGAGAGCCTCCATTGCCAGTCACCAAATCCAGGACCAGAAGCTGTGACAATACGCTCCAGAGCCGAACAAAGAGCCATATCAAAGGCTTAGCCCGCTCAAAGACCCGAGGAGAACATGTACGCATGGAAAAATATAATTTGGATATTCCTGCACAAGCACGTAGGAGCAACAACTCACACTGAGGGTCATTAATCTTAGCAACATCGTTCATAAGCACAATGGATTTGGCAACCCTCTTCATCACAAGCTCACTACTAAATTCAAAATATGCACTTACGGGTCCACCTAGTAGTTTAACACCATTCAAGGGTCGAGAAATATTAGGCGGGAAAACACCCACAAACCTGCTTCTTGGGTCCTCCTTTGGCCAAAAAACCTCAGTTTTATCAACATTTAGATGCAAGCCGCGACGAGGTCCATCCTCCATAATAACCTTTAAAACCTCTCCCACAACCAAAGTATCTCCAATGATGGTTCCATCATCTAGATACCAAGCTTGAAGGGAAACGTTAAAGGAGTCTTTAATCTTACATACCAGAGGATGTAACACTAGGGAAAAAAGTAGAGGTCCAAGAGGATCACCTTGTTGCACACCCTGATACGACCTTAAGGTGTGTTCCCTATAATATAATCTAGCTGGATTAGAGTAGCAAAATTCCACCCAGCGAGAAATAGCAGGGCAATGAATGCGAACTTCTTGTAGCATAACCTCACGATCCACCAAATTAAAAGCATTTTGTAAATCCACCAACAACATCGAAAGGCCCACCTCATCCCCTCGATCCTCAATCAACCTGTTTACTGCATGAAGTATAGCCTCCCCTCCTCCTGATACACCAACCCCATACTGCAGATCATTCAAATAACCATCCAAGGAGTGACCAATCATAGTAGCACTAACCTTAGAAACCAAACGTCTCCAAACGGTACCCACAGCAATAGGACGGATACCACCCCCCGGGTTTGACCAACGGTGTAAGAGGAGCACTAGCAATATATTCACCCAACATCTCAGGACATTTCCCATCAAGGAATACATTCACAACTTGGGTGATAGAAGTGACTAACTCATCTGAAATAGCCACGGCGGCACCACTTAAACAATCCATGAGGTGTTGGGCACGCAAACCATCCCGTCCACAAGACGTGCCACGAGGAAAACTCTTAATCATATCAAGAACTATAGTAGAAGATGCAATGACTTGATGATGATCAATAGGTATATTTGGTAAGGAAGGGATAATTTTTAATATTATTATTAATCTATTTTAAAAATATTTAAATAGTTATTATTTTATTCTTATTTAATTATTAATATTATTATAATAAAATTTATTTTTTATTCTTTATTATTTTTAATATTTTATCATTACTTATTCTTATATTATTTCAACTATTAATTTTTTAAGTTTTATAAAAAAAAGTTTGGATTACACGTTAGGAGTTAACCAAACAAATTGTTGGATTTAATCGATTACAATTACATTTCATTATAATTTCATCACATTCTAATTTTTTCAATTAAAAATTACAGCGGACAGACTACTATAGTGAGTCTAATGACTATGTAGAGTTAAGTTAAAAGGTATGAAATTACAATTCTTTTCAAAATTTACAATTACCTTAAAAACATTCAACGAACCAAATAACCTTTGTTGTACCAAAAGTGAAAATGTTACAAATATCAAGGGTTTCAGATAAAAAAAAAATGACACGTTTGGAAAAAATACATTGAACATCTTAGCTAAGCCCAGTATTTTGGAACTCTAAAATGAGCATCTTCTTAAACTTTTGATTTTCATAACAAAAACTCCAAACGACTCAGCCATAAATTTCATTTCAGTGATCTAATTTTCTTCAGTTTCCAAAAGAGTCTCATGGGGGAGGAAGTTTTAGACCTAGTTATACCTTATATCCACAGCCTCGAGGATCCAAACTGTGTTTCCTTAGTTTCACTTTGTGAGGTTGATGGGATTACGCGTAAGCGCCTAACTCTCCACACACTTTACTACCCAAACCCGGCCACTTTAAGTAAAAGATTCCCGTTTATAGAGTCATTAACACTTAAGGGTCTTCCATCCCGTACTATGCGTACAAATCCTAATGCAACCCGAATCACTCCTTGGATTGAACAATTAGCTCTCAAGTTTAGATGTTTGAAAGAACTTCATATCAGTGGTCTGGTCGTTCATGATGAAGATCTCGATAAAATGGCGACAACACGTGGTAAGGATTTAAGGAGTTTGAAGATTGAGAAGTGTAAAGGGTTTTCAACAGATGGTTTAATGCATGTCTCTAAGTATTGTAACCAATTGAGAACTTTGTGTTTGGAATGTGATGAAGATTATGAAGTGAAAGATGAGACTTGGCTTCATCAATTGGCATTGAATAGCACCGTTCTGGAAATGTTCCAGTTTACGACCGTTAGGTACAACGATATTTCTCATGCAGAAGGTCTTACAGTTCTTGCTAAAAACTGTTCTAACTCATTAATTTCGTTGAAGCTTGGTGATTGCTATTTAAGTAAACTAGGAGATGCTTTTAAATATGCTGTTAGATTGGAACATTTTTCTGGTTGGAATTTGGATGAGGATAGTGACCTTGTTGGTTTAAAGTTACCCCCAAATATGCGTTCATTAAGTTTAGAGTTTTTTCCAGTAACTCGATATTCAGTTATACTCCCTTTTTTGAATCAGATAAGGAAAATGAAACTTCCAGGATACTCACCGGATATTTGCCAATGTTCATTGTTTAAGATGTGTCCTAATTTGGAAGTTCTATATAATGAGGATTGTTGCAGAGACAGGGGAATGCAAGTTATTGGTAATTTACTGGAGACATGACCAACGTGACCCACGAGGGACTTATTGCTCTGGCAAAAGGGTGTACTAAATTGGAGTGTTTAAAGGTTTGGATCGGAGATATTTCAAATGAAACTATGAAGTGTCTTGGAACGCATATGAAGAATCTCCGTAAATTGCGCATGCAATTGGTTAAGAAAGATGGGACAACATATCCGCCGCTAGACAATGGGATTCGGGATATTCTAATGGGTTGCAACAAACTCGAAAGCCTAGATATGTATGGAGGATTGACAGATGTGGGTTTGGAATATATCGGGAAGTACGGTGCTAATTTGCAGTCTCTATCTCTTACTCTTACAGGAAATTCTGATGCAGGACTAGTGAAGTTATCGAAAGGGTGCCTTTAGAAAACAAGTTGTTGCCAGCTTTGTGTTTAATATGTCTTCTCTGAGATATGTTTTGTTAGACAGTAGTGATTGTGGGAGCAGTGATCGTGGGAGCAGTGATTCTGACAGCAGTGATCCTGACAGTAGTGATTGTGAGAGTAGTGATCATGAGAGTAGTTATCGTGCTACTACTTATTTGGCACTCACTAGTCCAGAGTTTCAACTTTGAAACGTTGGTATGTATATTCTTTGTTATTTTGTTCCAAATTATTTTTCTTTTCCTATTAAGTGGCATCTAAAGTTATAGTAAATACCCGAGAGGTGATAAATAGCCTATGCATAAAATGAATTAAGGAATGTCACCTTAAAATGTTAAGTTTATGATAAACTTAACAACTTACAGTAGATGGCAAAATATACAGACTTATGTATTCTTAATTTCGCTCTTTCAAAAAGGTTCGAACAGTTATAGGAAATGTGCACTACTTGAACATAGTTTTACTCTGATGGTTAATCCATACAAATTCCCCACATACGAGTACCTCTTTTTGCTTTTGAACGGAGTTTCATGGCAAGCAACTTTAAGAACTTGCTTGAATTTATTTAATGTAGTAGGAACATGGTTTAGCATTGTTTGTATACCTCTTCGTGCTGCTTCTTCTTTAAAACTAAACATCACTGGTTTCTTCAACACACCCTGCGACATTAGAACATGTAAGCATCCAACAAAGGAAACTATCATTGCTGAGTAAGAGACTGACTATCAAAAATAGCCGTCACCTACTGTGTATTTCTAAATAAGTTTTTTAAACTTTTCGGGTGTCCGTTTTGAAGTCTCCATTGTCATATACCACTCAGTACGATGCCACTTCCATTCATTCAGCAGTTCATTTAGCTCAGCCTCAATAGTCTTTCTGTTAGATGCTAATTGCTCCATAACACCGACAAAACAACGATTGTTTGTTAGAAGGCGCTTTCTAATTTTTTTATCTAAGAGAACATACTTAGGCAAGAACTGAGTGCAGAAGCCAAACGGCCCAAACTTATTATATCACACTATCCTCATAATGTCTTCTCACAGTATCCTCATAACCACATATACCAATATGAAAAGACACTAAAACATAAGTGAAAATTGACAAACTTTGAATTAGATTCGTGACGATTGTAGTGATGATATGGTGATGGAAGGCAAACACAAGTTAATGCTTGCTGAATTTACCGATGCTGAAAGTCTGAATAAACTCCTCCAAGTTGCATGTACAAAAGAATAGGGGTTCTGATTTTTTACACTTTTTTTTTATAGAAATTACACTTCGTCACATCACATATTATGAACTTGCCTTTGCATGATGGACTGAAAGCTAATGAAATTAGTGAAAATTATGTTTAACTGTATTTTTCTAATCTCTTTCGACTTGTGTAGGAAGGATCTGGTCGAAAAGGAAGTCTCCAACAAGTGAAGAAATATAAGAAGAGAAGAAGATGTCTATTGTCTAAAATGAAGGGTAACCACAAAGAAAGAAGAGAGTGAGATGATAAAAATGTTTTAATTCGTGGCATCTGGAATGACTTTTAGCTTGTTTTGCTGTAGGTTTTTATTCAGTAGGTTATGACTTGTACTACTTTAATTTGCATCGTTTATCGTTATATCTCATGCACCTCCTGTTTTGTTGGTTGTTTTCAAGATGCAATCTTTGCATTGATGTGTTTGTTGAGTGGATATGCACTTAGGTTACATATGTACTTCAGGTTAAAAAAAATTAACTCGATTCTGGAGAGGGTTCATTTTGAATGTGGATCTCGTGGCTGCATTCGAAAACATGGGAAATATGCAATTATATGTAAGCATTATATAAACTTTGAAAAGCTGAACAAAAAGTGCTTTGCCAGTCAACCCAAGTTGTTACCTGTTTTGACCCATTGTCCAATACTCTTAAGTACTGGAAAACATTGGCAAATATAAGCTACATATAATCCTAACTGACTAACTCTTGACTAACTCTGATCAGTTGAATGTGAATTATTAAGTTGTTTACGGATTTTGTGCGTGTATGGTGATCAGTTGAGCATGAATTAAGTTGTTTTGGTAAGTACATTGAGATCGCCATGGTTTCAAAAATACAAGTTTACCCTTAAGCTGATTATCTGCTTCTTCTTATAAGCATAAGCGCTATAAGAGTGCTGTCTGAATTCGCTTCTTCAAACAGCCTATCAGCTCGTTTAAGTTGTTTTCGAATGTCTATATTACATCAACACTGGCTATTATCAGAATTTGCCAAACATTCAAAAACAGCTTATGAACTTCTTCTATCGCACTGTGTTTTGATACAGCTAAATAGCACCTTTGTACAGTGTTGTAAAACTCGGATATGCCAAACTCGGTTTGAGGTACTTGAACATTCTATAAACGTGTTTTTGCATATTTCTTGGAGCAATTCTATGGAACTGGGCCGATTACTCCCTTTACAAGTACACCAATGCGCCTATGTTGTTCGTATTATATATCTTTCATCAGAAATCTAAAGATCATACAAGTTCTTCAGAGGGTTCTGTTACAGACATAGAGCGCGAACAAATGAGACCAGGAGTGCTCGACACCACATGCTTTAGTTTTTGGTTTGTTCAATACATTACAACTCACAAGTCCATATGTCATGTTTAATAAGATGGCAACAAATCTGGAACTAAGCATAAGGTTGTATGTATGTTTGTGATGGTCCTAAGATCCAGACTGATCGCGAGACCATTTGGTCCAGTGTTCAGTTCGTGGTTTTGGTTTACTTTAGCTTGTGGTCTGGTTTTGGAACCATACCTGCATATATCCCAAAAGAGTTTAATGTCGATGAACACATAATGTAGATATGTCTTCTTATAAGGTGCAACTGACGTAAGTAACACACATGAAAAGTAGTAGTAGTATTACTTAAGAAGAGAAGAGTATGAACTAGTATTACTGGCGTCTGGCTGCACTACCTAGGTGTGATGAGTTACGCTGCTCTACTAATTCCCCGGAGTGGGTGGATATAGTGATACATATTTAAGGGACGTAGTTGAAGACTTTGTAGTGATACATTTTCAAAAGCACACGTACAAAGCCTTAATAAACGTTAGCAGTGATTAATTACCGTGTTATGCAGAGCAGATGAGTTTTTTAACTGGGTTTTAGGACTGTCTGGTAACGACGCTGTCAATGTACAAAAGATCACATGATTCAAAACAGAACACACTTAACTTCTTATAACTAAGAGCAACACAACTACAATATATAAATAGATGGGAGGAATCTCAACCCCGGAGGTATTTCAGCATCCTCTTCATCTGGTTCACCAATTTTTCCGTTACCTATATCAAGAAGACATGTAGCAAATGAGTTGACCAAGCTGCGTTCATCTGCATTAATGCCTGGTCGTGCGAGCCTTACGTTTTCTGTGAGTGTAAAGACCATAAAAAAATCAGATTCAGAGATACAGGATGCTATTACTTCCATTTTTTAAGCTCGTTTCTTGACAGGAAGTGTTTGCCTAAAATATCCGCCTAGAACGACTGATTTACAACCAAAATAAGAACCCGGCATGTTTAGTATATCTCGCAGGCTTCTATCTAGTGCTTTATTACCTCGTCGATCTTTCATGGGAGGTTCATCCCATATTCTAAGATCCATGTCTGACAAAAATTTTCCTATATGAGTGTTTTTGGTAATCATCAACTGGGAGTGTGCAGTCCAGTCTGATGGGAGAAGCAAAGGAGCATCACGACTGCTAAAACAATTTTCCGGTCTAAACGTAGAGCACTGATGATCGTTTTCCACAGAAAAGTTTTACCCGTTCCGCCATGACCGTAGACATGTATTAGTTCTTGCTTTTTCGCCGCATTGGCGTTTATGATGAGTTCGTAGATTTTCTTTTGGTCATCATTCAACTTTGGAACGGAACACAGTGAAAATTCCTGTCTTCCAGAAGCAATATGTTACTTAACTGAGCTAGTGATCATTCAGGGCCGATGGTAGAGGATAACCTCTAATTCATACAATATGTACCCTTGTAAGTTGGCTTTGTTAACATGGTAGTTTGGGATAGTGATAGTTTCTAATACTTTTACGGGGATATCGTGACCCATTTCCGGCCAGTATTTTCTCCAAAATCTTGACGGATCAGCTTCGTCACAGTAGGTATGCAAGTGGGTGAAAAGGAATCTGAGTTCAGCAGAAGTTGCAGAACCACATGTTTCCTGAATGGCGACATCCCACTCCTTGTCGTCGCCATTTACAGTCTGCACTTCAAAAATATCTCTGCAGCCTTTTTGATGACACTATAGCATCCTAAAGTATAAGAGTTCTCCAGAAGTCGGGCCACTAACTTTTTTTTATCTGTGTACCATACAAACTCTGATGGAAATTCCAAATATGTCAAATGCCTTCATGTTTCATTAGCTGCATTGTAATGGGCCTTTGGAAATGTACTTGAAGAGGTATTTAATCAGCATGCTCCATCCACAGTATTCGACGTTAATGTGGGCTTGAAACACTAGGCACAGGGCACGGTTGTATGGGATGACGAGCTGTTGTCTTACTTCATTTCATACCTTAGCTTGTTGTGGAAATACTAGTGTCTTCTCCGATAATGCACATGTCCTTTGTTGTCAAAGAAGGTTGCGGACTTGCGGGTGTGTATAATTTTTTGGGAAATTCTTGGTGCACACTGAACCTTGCGTACATGGCGTGTTCAAGTTATCAGCTCCGCAGGGCCCATGGACCATCATTTCAGAAATAGTTTTGTATCCGTGAAGGTCAATCTTTGGGTCAGGTAGCTCAGAGGAAATATCTGAAAATAGAGAGAACATCTAAGTAGTGCGCATACATGTAGCATGGTCCTCCTGTGAGGGAATACGATTCTTCCTCCAACTTCAAGCCGCTGTTGTGTATTCCGCCAAAATGCCTCATTCTATTTTCAACTCCTTTGTCCGTATCATAAATATAAAGCTGTAAAAACCTCGGCGGGTCGCCTGCAACCGGGCACAACGACCCAATCCAGTGATACACCTAAAAGTCGTTGCAAACATCTGATGTACGGATGTTCTCCATAAAAGTACTTGTTTCGAAGGAGCTGCTCAATGTATTTAGGAGTATCTGGTTCTGGTTCCATGAAAATTCTTCCTCCTCCACAACACAAATGGCACTCAACTCGTCCATAGTTAGAGTTTTTTTTGAGACGTTCACCGTACCAAAAAGTGGCGCCACAATGCCGACATTGTTGGTTACAGTCTCTGAGGTCTGCATAAGTTGGTGATGTTCCTGCGTTCAACTTTTTAGCAACATATCAGTGTATTGTAGAAGAAAAATTCAGGGCAAAGATTCAAGCAGATGAATTAAATGACAAAATCGGTACAAAATATAAGAAGATACAAATAAGATGTTTACCGTCGTAGATAGAAAAAAACTATAAACAATGAACGGCAACTCTAACCAATTAGCACATAAACATAAGCCGTTAAAGTAAATGAGTAACCTGTAGGGTCAAGAAACATGGAGTATGCGGACGGATTATGAATAGAGTGTGGGACCCCAACCGTGTTGGCATTATCAGCGTTTGCAACATCAGGTGGATATCATGGTCTTAAACTTCGTGTATAATCAACATGTGGGTGTGCCGTGCATTTGCCACACCTTGAAGCGATTCACTGCATGTCTGTCCGTGTTCCTGAAATATTAAACGGCCATAGAATGAACGTTAGGTCGGACAAACTGCCGCGGAATCTGAATGAAGGAAAAGCTAATAAATTTCTCATACCTTTCAAGGATACAAGTGTTCTGCATCTGTCTGGTTTGAACAGAAGTGGGATGACAATCAGTTGAAAACACTGGCCTGATATTTTGGCGAGTGCATTCAGACTGCATCCGTGGACCGCCCTACTTAAGCTCTGACTGAGCATTTCTGTTGGCGGAATTCAAATAAGTTGCAGCTAGAGCCGATGGCGTTTCTTCTGAACATACATTCCAAAAAGTAATAACATTAAAGGAAGATCTGAATAATCACCACAAATACAAACAGTTCAAAGGTAATTTATCTTATTTTACTCAAGTTTTACTGGTTTATAATTTATTATCTCCTTCTATGTAAACTATTGAAAAACACTTGTACAGGAAATCAAAGACACCGATGTAATTCTTACTAACGAAGAGCTCATGACTCGAGAAATCTGATGTAGAAAGAGGGAGAGCGTGGAATCAATTTGAGATTGTTTTACTGAATGTATCGTACTCATTTTGATAATGTAATCAACTTGAGATTGCTTAAACAGGTTGAGTTGTCGAAGCTTAAACGTTGTTCTAAACCATTTTTACGCAAATTACTGCAAATTGAAAATGGGTTAAGTCGGGATTATTGTGTCTTTAGTACTGAGACTTTGTGTTACGTAAGTTAGCATTGAAAAGAGTGAGATTGCTGAGAATATGAATAAGGGTATCGACCGCTTTGCACATTCAAATTTTTGCTCTCGGTCGCTTTGAATTTTATTGCTCACAAAAGATCTAAAAACAAAATATACATCTAAAATAGCTCAAATAAGCTGTAAAAAGCTTTAAACAAGACTCAAATAACTTTACAAGCCTAAAAACAATAGGTATATAACAGTTTTATCAAATACAATAAACATCAACATTCAAAATCTTAACAATAATAGAGCTCAAATAAGCCATAAAAAACTTTAAACAAGACTCCAATAACTTTAAAGCCTAAAAACAATAGGTATATAACAGCCTTTTGCGACTGCCGGATCCCACTGACATATTATGAAGATAATTTAAGCCCCGTTTGTGAAGCCATAAGTCTTCAAATTACAAATTTGGGGCTTATGAAATATAAGACGAAATGGGCTTATGTCTCACAAGCCTAAACAAACACCATCTAAAAACAAAACAATTGGTTCGACATACACTCATACACGTCTCGCTATCTCCTCTTCCAAAAAAAACTAGATCTTAACACTTTCAGAAAAACGAAACTTACACCATCGCTTCTTCCCAGTTTTGCCTGTTCCAAAAAAATATATGAAGGTTATGGAAGAAATAATAAAAAGCTCAACTGTATAAGCACATAAACCCGAAAAAAATCTATCTAACAATTTAATTGACGGTACCTAGTAGCGCCGTCCACCTGCACGTTGACCACTTGATGCCTCGGTTCGACTAGCAGATCGGCGAATAGGACCTTGGCTTGTCCCTGCCTCCACAGTTATTGTTGGAGAAGAAGTGACCCATTCAGATTCACCGCTTTATAAAAGCTTACTACGAGCATTATAATAAAAAAACAGACTTTAAGCAATAATTAGAAAATAATGAATGATAATCCAAAATTTTCAAAGATGATAATCAACCTTTGGGTGGTGACGTTTTATGTCATCGCAGAAATAAACTCTTAGCTTCTTTGAGTTTGCGACTGCCGGATCCCACGGATATATTATGAAAATAAGCTAAATCAATTGTGTTGAAACGAAAAAAACGAAATGGTGGTGGCAAATTGTCGTAGTCGATTTGGTACATAACCATCTTTACGAGCCAAGTGAAATAAAACTAAGTGATTTGTTCAAAAGTGTTTTGTGGTTAAAGATGTGATTTTTAAGACACGCACACACTCATCATGATTCACACATTACCAGAAAATCAAACTAGAAACTTGCTCACGTGTTAAACGCTGTCAATGTATAAAAGATCACCAGATTCAAATCAGAACACAGTTAACTTCTTATAGCTAAGAGCAACATAACTAGAATATATAAACAGAGCAGACATGCGCAAATGTTTAACAAATGTATGAATCATTCACGATCAAAACTTGTGTTATTCGTAATTTGTAGCTCTTCACTTCTACTGTTGTTCATTTGGATATGGATATAACACATTACATTATAGGAAAGTCGTTGTTTTGGATATGCCTTAGCCAACACCAAGCTTCACTTGGCTCCGTCCTTAACAAATTCGCGATTCACTCAAAATCATCAATATATTTAAAGCGTACGTCATCATGTAAATCATGTATGGACGATAAACAAAGAATTTTGAGTATGAATGAGCTATTTGAACAGTTACATATTAAGCTTATATCTGTTAAAGAAAGTATTTGCTTAATAAACGACTTATTTCTTCGTCGCTATCTTCTTTGTACACAAAACACACCATTTTTAGCACAAAATTCAGCACCCAACCCACCCATTTCAGCACAAAAATACGCAAATTTCAGCACCCAACCACCCATTTCAGTACTCAAACACGCCCATTCTAGCACTCAATTCAGCAGTAAAACACACTCATTTCAATACACAAACAAGCATAAATAGCTCAAATAAGCACTAAAAAGCTGAAAAAAAAACACTCAAAAACCCTAAAATAGCTCAAACCAGCACCGTAAAAAGCTTTAAGCAAGACCCAAATAACTTTAAAAACAATAGGTATATAACAGTTTTATCAAATACAATAAACATCATCATTCAGAATCTTAACAAAAACAATAAAAACTGAAAACAACCTTTTGAGACTGCCAATACCTACTGATATATTATGAAGATAATCTAAACCCCTTTGTGTGAAGCCCATATGTCTTCAAATAAGCCAGGGGATTATGAAATATAAGCTTATGTCTCACAAGCCTAAACAACACCCTCTAAAAAGAAAAGCTTATGTCATACACATTTCGCTAAACTTTTGTCCTAAATGTTGATTTTAGGACTACAAATAGAAACCTCTTGAGCTGCATCAGATGATTCAAATGTCGCTTTTGCAAATCCTGTAAAGAACTCATTGATCCAAATCGATTTGACTTTCACATCTCTGTCAAATTTCTTGAGCTGGCCAACACTGTCCATTAAACCACAAGCAGAAATTTACATGTAAAAAATAATACAACGTATAAAATACAAAAACTACTAACAGCAAAATTAAAAAAAACATACAATTGCTTTATGTCGAATCCATCAGCCAAATTTTTCACTATAAGCTCTTTACCAGTGACTTTGCACTGCATTAAAAACAAAAAAAAAAAAATCATTTCTTATTACAGATTTTAATAGGCCAAATAATAAGATATTAAAAATCTGATTACCAAAAACACTTGAATTTAAATAAAGTCTGCAGATTACTAACCATCAGTTCATCAGCAGCATTAAAGACTCTGTCAACTTCGTGTTTAGTAAAATTTCTTAGCACACTGGAGCCCTATAATATAAAACTAACTTGTGTCAATAGTTACCAAATAATAATTAATAATCCAAAATGATCAAGGTTTTAGTAATCAACCTTCGGCATCCTCATATTGTTGCATTCATAAACTCTTACGTCCTTAAGTTTCTGTATAAGTCTTTCTGAAACTCCATAATGAATCACTGGATGACAAGCAAATCAAATTAGCAAATACAATTATACATAACAAATTTTGATAACATATTTGTGCGTTTATTCTTAATTTCTTATGCTAATTAAACACCTAATAGCAAATAGCAAAGCATAAGTAATTTGATCAAATACTAAACACTGAAACGTCTTAACCATTCGTGAAAAACAAGTAATTTGATCAGGCAGTTTGGCTATTTCGACTTTCAGCAGATAAGACATTAAGCACATCTAAAGAATACAGAATAACATCAAACATATAAGACACTAAGCCATAATCAGTTTCAAAAATTATTCACTATCACAAAAACAGATAAGATATTAAGCCATAACAGCATTTAATGTTTACGTCATCAGACAGACCACCGAAAACAGTATGGATAATAGCACGTAGCTAAGAGAATAACATCTCTAAATCTAACAGAATAAACTTATAAAAAGACGTGATTCATTCATAACCACTATTAAACAGAAACTATTAGGCATATTTTAGTAATGTGTACCTAGTATGGTCGAAAACGTGCATTTCCACCCCTTGCTGACTCAGATCCACTGGGACTCCCCACCTCTACTATTATTGTTTGCCCAAGGAAATCTGAGTTTAAGGATGTTGTAATAAAACATTTACTGAGTTTGCGACAGCCGGATCCGACGGATATATTATGAAAATAATCTAAACTCGTTTTGTTGAAACGAAAAAAGCAAAATGGTGGTGGCAGATTGTCGTAGTCAATCTGATACATAAACATCTTTACAAAATTGTTTGTGTTCACTTTTATGATTTAGATCTTACTTTCAAAAGTGTTTTGAGATAACTTGGAAGATGGCGGCTGAACAAGGAAGGAAGGTTGTGTGTTATGTTTTTTTAGGGTTTGAAAAGGTCAAATGAAACTACTTACAAATGTAAATGGGGCTTTGGGTAAAAAAAACATTTTGGGCTTTGATAATGGGAAAGAACAAGCCCAGCCAAGTATAAACTTTAACAACCTTGTTAGTGGTTATATCTGGGTTTTCGGTTTTGAATATTTGTGTCGATCTTGCTCGGTTCGGTTTGATTTCGGGTTAAAAACATGAAAAATATGCCTAAAATACATATTCGGTTAAAAACATGAAAAAAGTTTTATCAAGTTACAATTGTTTTATGAACCGGTCTAAAAACAGCTGAGCAAATGAACCCAAAAACCGAACCGAACCTGTAAACCGAGCCGAGCCGAACCGAACCGAGCAAATTCGGTTCGGTTTTCGGTTTTGAATATTTTTGTCAGTTTTGCTCGGTTCGGTTCGGTTTCAGGTTAAAAACATGAAAAATATGCCTAAAATACATATTCGGTTTGGTTCTACTCGGTTTGGTTCGGTTTCGGTTTTGCTCAATATAATTCAGTTCGGTTTTCGGTCGGAGATTTTTTCAAAATCGGTTTTCGATTCGATTCGAATTTATTCAGTTCGATTCGATTTTGAACCAATGCTCAGCCCTAAAACAACATGTGTCACACAAAATCACTAGGAGCTTCAGCATAATGTCCTTCAACAATGATTCCCACGATTTTCATATTACTTCATAAAATTCATAACGTAAAAGTTATACTCAATAACGAGCATCATACTTTCGGATAAGGCTACCCGCAACACGGGGATTTATCTCGGTCGGCTATAGGTCGCGATCAAGTCGTATCGTTGCGACGATTCACTCGCCTTAGACGGTCGCCCTTATTCGATCTTACCCACGACTTTTTTGTTTGTGTTTCTGTTTGTGTTTGTGTTGCATGTGTTTGTGTTGCATGTGTTTGTGTTGGAAAAAAAAATTAAACTAAATTTAACTTGTTTTAATCATGTTTTAATTATATAAACTTTATTAAAAAAATTTAAATTTTAATATATTAAGCTTTGTTTAATTTCTCACAACATATATTAATTTGATAACTTTTGAAATTAGTTTTAGGCTTTTAACTAATACATTTTACCCTATTTACTTCTAATTAAGTCTTTTTTAATTATTTTTTTAACGATATTTAAAAATAAATTATTGTAATGTTCTTATTTTGTTTAAATAATTATTTGAAAAAATATTTTTTAAAAAAATTGAACTAGGTCGTCTTGTTGGGACAAATATATCACATTAGGTCGCAAGAGAGAGAAAGATGGCGTGTTAAGATCAGGTAGCCTAAACTCGTGATAATAAGTGACACGCAAACCAAATTGAAACACAATAATGAACCTAAAGCATCTAACTCTAACATCCAAAAATCACCTAGAACATCAAATCAATCGTTCAAATCCAACAATTAGCAGCCTAAACAACATATTTAAACAAACTGATCTAAATATGTGCAACCAAGAAAATACCAATCAACACTACAAAGAAAAAGGACTAAGGGCCTGTTTGGATGGCGTTATATGCAAAAAATGTAAGGATGATGGTTAACATGTGTTGTTTGGTATATAATCGTGGGACCCAATATTAGGGTTGAGAGTAAAAATTTTGCTATCTACAAAATTCAAGTACTTCATCCGTTTAGATGTGTATTACTATAGAAGTGGGGCCTTGTTGCATATGGTCCATCATTTTTAACTTTTCTCATTTTCATTTATAATTTTAAAATAATAGTTTTAGGATTTTAAATTTTAATTCATTATTAATATAATAAAATAATATTTTTAATTTAATATAATTTTTTCTCTCTCTTAACATAAATCCAAATGTTACACAATCCTAAACCACCTACTTTATAAACCTACACCTAAATTAAAATCTGGCTTCAAACCAAACGGACCCTAAGGGGGTGTTTCTTTTTCTTTTGCAACCTCTTAGTGGGAAACAAATGTGAGCCCAAATCATTTGAGCATCTTCTTCCACACTCACACCAAAACCTTTCTCTTCCCACTAAGAGGCATATTAAGAGCCTTAAATGATACCACTAAAAAAGGTAAACAACCCCTAAGTCTTATAAAAAGAAATCAAGGATAAAATTGTTAACAAAATTGATTTTTTTTTTAAATTGAAATTGTGTTGGATACAAATGTGTTTCTTATATGTATATTTTCTATTTATACCATATTGGGCTTTTAGGATCCAAGTAAGGTAAGCCCATTATGTTTTTTTATTACTTTAATTGCCTCATTAAACTAAGCCCATTATGTAATGTTTCTTGGATAGAGAGTAATCAGAGGCTTCATATAATTAAGTTGTTATAACGTGCTTTTAAAAAAGACCAATAAGCCTTTGCTCTAAAAGTATCCAAAAATATAATTATGTCTCCAATTAGGTTGTCAGCTCAAATCTTGCTTACGACTAATGTTGTTTCGAGTAAATAAACTTTTTCTATCGAAAATGATCGAGTTTGTTCCTCGTGTTCCATATTTTCCAAACCGCCTTTACACATACGGAACAAACTCGATCGTTTTAAGAGAAGAGGTTTGGTTTACTTTAGCTTGTGGTTTGGTTTTGGAACTGTACCTGCATATCCTAAAAGAGTTTTATGTCGATGATCGAACACATAATTTAGATACGTCTTCTTATAAGGTGCAACTCACGTAAGTAACACACATGAAAAGTACTAGTAATACTTAAGAAGAGAAGAGTATGAACTCGTATTAATGGCTGCACTACCTAGGTGTGATGAGTTACGCCGCTCTGCTAACTCCCTGGAGTGGGAGGATATAGTGATACACTTTCAAGGGCCGTAGTTGAAGACCTTAGGTTGGCAAGAGAGACGAACAGATTTATAGTGATACATTTTCAAAAACACACGTACAAAGCCTTAATAAACGTTAGCAGTGATTTATCGTGTTATGCAGACCATATGAGTTTTTTTTAACTGGGTTCTAGGGCTGCCTGGTAACAACGCTGTCAATGTACAAAAAATCACATGATTCAAAACATTACACAATTAACTTCTTATAACTAAGAGCAACACAACTACAATATATAAATAGAGCAGACATGCACAAACGCTTAACGAATGTATGAATCATTCACGATTAAAACTAAAGTTATTTGTAACTCATCACTTTTACTGTTGTTCATTTGGCCTTTCGGCTGAGTTGTTTATTTATCTTTGGGTGGGCCGAAGACTACTAAATGGATTTACCACATTACATTATAGGAAAGTCATTAGTATCTATCTAGTAAATGTTTTGGACGGCCTTAGCCAACACCAAGCTTCACTTGGCTCCGTCCCTCATGCTTAACAAATTCGCGATTCATTCAACGTCGTCAATATATTTAAGGCGTACGTCATCATGTAAATCATGTGTGTACACAAAACACACCATTTTAGCAAAAAATTCAGCAGCCAACCCACCCACGCAAACTTCAGCATCCAACCCACCCATTTCAGTACTCAAACACACCCATTTCAGTACTCACGCCCATTTTAGCACTCAATTCAACAGTAAAACACACTCATTGCAATACACAAACAAACATCTATAGCTCAAATAAAAAGATAAAAAAAAACAAATAGTAATATATATCTAATAGAGCTCAAATAAGCCGTAAAAAGCTTTAAACAAGACTCCAATAACTTTAAAAGCCTAAAAACAATAGGTATATAACAGTTTTATCAGATACTTGGATCCCACTGATATATTATGAAGATAATCTAATCCCTTTTGTGAAGCCCATAAGTCTTCAAATAAGCCACAAATTTGAGGCTTATAAAATATAAGACGAAATGGTTCAACTCATACCCATTTCGCTATCTCCTTTTAAAAAAAACTAAAACTCTTCAGGAAAAACCCAAACTTGCACATCGCTTCTTCCCATTCACTTCTTCCCAGTTTGCCTGTTCAAAATTGAAAGTTATAGAAGAAATAATAACAAGATGAAAGCTAACTGTATAAGCACATAAACCCGAAAAAAATCTATTAACAGTTTCAGACTCTGATTTCCAGTAACTATAATTTAGTAATGTCACAATTTAATTGAAGGGTACCTAGTATGGTCGTCCACGTGCACGTCGACCACTTGATGCCTCAGTTCGACTAGCAGATCCGCTATCAGAGCTTGGCTTGTCCCCACCTCTACAGTTATTGTTCGAGAAGAAATGACCCATTGAGTTTCACCGCTTTATATAAGCTGGCTGCGAGCCTTATAATAAAAAACAGACTTTAGGCAATAATTACAAAATAATGAATGATAATCCAAAATTTAAAAAGATGATAATCAACCTTTGTGTCGTGACGTTTTAAGTCATCGCAGAAATAAACTCTTCGCTTCTTTGAGTTTGCGACTGCCGGCGGCTCCCACGGATATGTTATGAAAATAATCTAAACTCGTTTTGTTGAAACGAAAAAAGCGAAATGGTGGTGGCAGATTGTCGTAGTCGATCTGATACATAAACATCTTTACAAAATTATGTGTGTTTACTTTTAGGATTTGATATCTTACTGCTAACAATTGTGCTGTGTGTTGAAGATTGTGATTTTTTTTTAGCTGTGTGTGTTTGAGAGTTAGAAATGGAGGCTTTGCTTTATTCAGTGACAGGGTTTTTTTTAACCGTTGGATCTAATATGGGTGGTTGGTTGGATTGTTGTATTATTATTTGTGTGATCAGTATTTGTGTGATCAGTGTGACATGTGCTCTTGGGTTCTTTTGAACCGTTGGAGTGTTTTAGCCCTTTTGAAAATATTTTTTTTTTCATAAAAATTTTGAAAAATAATTTTATACAAAATTTTGAATTTTTTTTTCCAAAAAAATTCAAATTTTTTTTTTATAAAACTTTCAAAAATAGTCTTTTTTTTTAAAAAAAAAAAATTCAAAAAAGTATTTTTGTTTTCAAAAAGCTTTTGAAAAAGTATTTTTGTTGTCAGAAAAAATTCGAAATAGTTTTTTATAAAAAAATTTCGAAAATTATTTTTCTTTAAAAAAATCTAAAAACGATTAAAATAATATTATTTTTTTCAACTTTTAGAAAGTTTAATTTTTTAAAAGAAATTTCTTTTCAAATGAGAAGTAAATATTAAAACAAAAATTACAAACAGTTTTAACTTTAACTGAAAACTATTTACACCATGCGTCATCATCGATATATTGTGCATCGTTTTATAAACATAAGGATGTATGTTACGCGAAGTATTAACGAAGGATGTAAGTCAAACTTTTAACAAACCACAAGGATGATTTTTGCACTTAATCAAAAATTAAACTTACTTACATAGGTCGTCCTTATGAAAAAGCCAAAATTACATGTTTCGTCTTAAAAGGTTAAACATTACATCAGTCATCCTTATGAAAGTTATTTTGTATCGGTCCTTTGACTTTATTTCCATCATCCATTTCGTTATTAGCAAAGGAAATCTCTTTAATTCACATACAATAATACCCAAGGATCATTATCATCATTTCTAATTTTCTTGTTGTTAATATGTAAAATTTTGTTTTGAAACACGAAAGCCAAACCCGGTCCGAATCAGATCATAAACCATAAAAACTAACCAATAACTCTCAGTTAGAGTGTGAGTCAGGTCGGGTTAGTCGGGTTCCAGTCAATTTAAGTTTGGTCAAAATCTGGTCGAGACAAAAAGTTCCATGCCCGAACTTGACTCTATTTGAACTCGAGTTACTCGGGTTCGATTTGATTCGGGTCGGGTTAACTTAGGTTGGGTCAATTCAGATTTGAGTCAACCCGATTACGAGTAAAATGAAATTTCTTTATTTTTTAAAAATTTATATTAAAAAATAATCATTAATTCAGGTCATCGGGTTGACACAAACCCAAATTAGGCTAAAACTTCATACTCGATGCGCGACCCTAAATAGTATTCGGATTAGTCGAGTTGACCATATTAACCGGAATACTTTTTTGACCCGACTAATTCGATCTTGATAAAAATCGTATTTTTATATAGAAAATGAAAAATATTACATGCAAAGATAGTTTCTTAACTTTATTCTTCACGGGTATTAATGCCCGCGCTCCGCAGTGGGGCATCTTGGGGAGATGTTTATAGCCCGCACTTCGCCGTGGGTTTTCAAATGTTTCCTTGCAAGCAAATGGTTGCTAGTGTTCTAGCTGTTCATGTGCAGACTTGTTGCCAAGGTTTTAAAATTTGGACACGATGAAAAAATTAACAAACAGATGCAATGTGTTACCATTGCTATTACAAAATAATGCAGTGTATTACGGGTCACAAAAGGAATCGCCATTCCATGGTATTACAAAATAATGCACTGTATTACGGTTGTTCCCTTAATCAATAACATGACAACAATCGAAACATTAAACACTAACAATATGCTATTTCAATATTTAGCCAAAATTGATCTATATGATCACTATTATAGCAGAAAGAATCGATGTACTTGATCTAAACTTGTTGGCAGACCTTCATTGTCATCAGACAGTCCACCTGCATTTTCAACTACCCATATATGCTTTACCAAGACTATCTCGAGCTGGTTGTTGAGTCGTAGCCAGAGTTTGAGCTGGAGTGACGCGCTCCGCATTTGCTGGAAGGCCAAGCCTGGTTGAGTAGATAATTTATTACATTGTTGTCGCAGGAAATAGGGACCCATAAGTCCTCAATTG
The DNA here is from genome assembly GCA_025667525.1 of Glebionis coronaria. NCBI lineage: Eukaryota > Viridiplantae > Streptophyta > Magnoliopsida > Asterales > Asteraceae > Glebionis > Glebionis coronaria. Next base: position 54,617 of record JANFOE010001716.1, on the reverse strand, counting down.
CAAGATCCGGAGGAGCTCAGTCTTCAAATATGGCATGCTGTTAAGGTTTAATATGTGTATAAATTATGTGTACACAATTAAGGCTCTCTATAAAAATGAATGATCGCACAAACTTACAGAGGTTTTAGGCTTAGTCGGTTTCCGTTTGAAATGTTGAGAATCATTTTCTCAGCACTTAAATCTTCCTTCTCGTTCCGCCCCATAATTCGACAACACCTAGAATCATCAATTAGAAATGTACGAGTAATGCGTTGTTTTTGCTCAAACAACCTTTCGAATCTTGCTGTGTTTTTAAGTTGGAACCTAACTTCTATTGGTAGTTTAGCATAATGTGGTTTAGAAGATCATTGCTTTATTACATTGAAATATTGAGTGATGAGTAATGTCTTGTACTGTATTTGCTCAAATAACCTTTCATATATTTTCCATCTCTACACTTGAACTGCACTTAGATGAATGGTTTAGCATAATTTAGTAGTTGTTACATTCTTTAGGCCAAATGTAGTTTGGTTTAGATTTTGGTTCAGTTTGTATGAATTGAAAAGCATAATTAGTGTTATGTTATGTTTGAATCGAACCAATAATAATACTTGTCCGTATTTTAGTATTAGATATATCTGCATTACATGTTCTTGATCAAACAACCTATCAGACTTGAGTTTTTCTTACCGCTATTATCCACATTAGATTTGTTTCGTACATCTGGTTCAACTTGCATACATTAGGAGCTCAGTTTAGCCGTATTCAAGAGCAGGTCTAGCTTGTTGGGTTTAGTTGGATAAAACAATAAAACACAGTACAAACCTTGGTAACGCGTGTCCTCCACTGACTGTAATCCAAGAACGCCTCGGCGTTGCTGCAGCAAGTGTATTCGCTTTTATTTCCTCTTTATCTCAATGAAGATCTTATGTCATCCACAACAGAAATTATATACCGACAGCGTTTTCATAGCAGAATACAGCCCCACAATGGTGACATACTCGATTACAGTCTCTTAAGTCCACATATGCCGCTGAGCATCCACACGGAAAAGTTCATAAGAATAAGTATAAAAGGATGCGTTAACTCTTAGAATAAAAGAAGTTTATTAAGTTATATGTTATATGCAAGGAGTATATATAAGTTTAGGGATGAAAACAATGCATGTTTTTCATGCTAAAAATATTCAGTTTTAAAAGAGAGTGATTTTTACTTTTGTTTTTGCATAATTCGCAGTCTATGATACTGCCTTGTCACGCAAATGGAGACGTGCACACATTGGATTCTTCGTTTCTATCATATGCTAATAGCACGCATCCATCTGCGAAGTGAACCGAACCATTCCATCGCAACCAATTGCACCTGTAAGATTGTTTATAACATGTGGTTAGCATAACACTATAAATGCACTACGTACAATATTGTTACATATAAGAAGAAAATGATATATCATCAGTACGTGAAGATAATACTTACCTTTGGATATGCCGCCTCTTATAAGAAGGAAAATGATGTATCGCTTTGGACCTGCCTCTTATAAGCAGTATATAATGGCCTAAATAGAGTACTATTTATGAGGCTCAAATAGGTAGACAACCGAAAAAGTGGATACATCCGCCATGGCTGCAAATCTAGAAATTTGCTCCGCCAAAATGCGGACAATCTCAACTTTAATCAACCTCACCGCGACTCATCACAGCCTCCTAAATCCATTTTCCTATGTCACCGCCATTCGTACACATACACAACATTTTTAGGCAAAACAGTATTGCAAGAGGCACATAACTCAATTGATCATAAAGCTTCTGACTTAAAAAGTGGCAGCTTTATTGTACAGGAGGCTTAGATAGGCCAATCATAAATAAAGGATGCACCAGTCATGGCTGCAAACATAATTTTATGAGTTTACCAGGCCAATGAACATTAGATCAAGATCTCTTTCGATCTTCCCTTCCATTGTTGCAAAATATGAGAAACCAATCATACATTACATTTGTCATCTATTTAAATTATATAAAAAAGAAATATATATATATTAATTCTAGTAAAAGAACATTACCTCCATTACATTTTGCAGCACGACGTGTTCCATCAGAAACTCGACGACCAACAGAGATCTGATCATAATCAGTTTTGCCCAGCTTTCTCTCAACCTTCTATTAAGGTGATCCAGCTTGTAAATAAACTATGTAAGGATATAAAGGATAGGATATTGACGCCAACAGCCATATCCTTTGCAACATTTAGGTTAGAAAGTCCTGTTTTTATATCCTTTTCATCTGCCAGAATATCATAATTTTTCGCTACCCTCGAAATCATTTCCTAATCATCGACTTCATTAAAAATAATTTGATAACAATAATCTGTATCTCGCCTTCCTCCATATTAATAACGCACAAATTTTTTGAAGTACAAATTTAGAATAAAAAAATTCAAAGCAGTAAATAAGTAAATCATTTTTTATTCCCGACCTAGAGAACAACCGAACACAAAATTATCACAAAGGCGACACAATCGTGTTTCACTTATATCGAAACCTTGTTTTCTCTCGTATGCCATCAGCGAGAACCAATGGACTCCATTTCGAGGATGAACCATGGTAGGCTCAGACAAGAAACCCTTCAGGAAAATCCGGATACACACGCTATGGCTGCAACCTTGACATGTTACCCCGCCAAAATACGTGTAATCTCGGGTTTAACCCGGGTCGTTCAAGGTCATCACAGCCTGAACAATTGTACAACGTCAAACACCCATGAGTATCGTTGTACGCTTTGTACAACGACAACGAAACCGACATCGTATCAAATGAGCCTAAAATACAACACTTGTATTTATCACTTAATGAGTTTATCAGGCCAATGAACATTGCATGTTTATCACTTTATCAACTTATCAGGCTTATGAACATTAAATAAGTCGCAAAGCTGGAATCAGTTCGTAGCAGCAACACAAACAAATGGTCAACCCGTCGCAGCGGCAGTTCCAAAGACCTGTTATGCCAACAACCATATATTATTCTAAAGTTAAAAAAAGGGATCCACGAATTCCTATGAACAGTATATCATCTCACAAACCAATCTTAAAATATATCGCCCTCTCTCACAGCCCCTGAAAATCATTTAACCAAACAGGAGAACATAGACCTTTTTTCAAGTTTGATAAGCCGAAAATATCAATCAATAAAAGTAGCCTCGAGTTAAAGTAAAAACAGAAAACTCACAAACCCAGAATTCAAGTGCCAAACCTCATTAAAAATTAGGGGTTCCATCAAACCCAATAATATAGGGTTTCCATCAAACCCAAGAAATCATGGCTTTCATTCCACTTCAGTATGTCCATCAGAGCTGCTAATTAGATCTTTTTAGAGAGAGAGATGTCTATCAGATTAGATCTGCGATGAGATCTTTTTTGAGAGAGAGAGACAAAGACTGAGTGAGATTAGGGTGTGAGATAATATGTGAACCATTGAACATATCAACGAACGAACGAGAGACAATAGATCGAACGGTTACACAGAGTGTGAACCATTGAACATATCAACGAACAGGAGACAATACATCTAACGGTTACAAAGAGTGTTCATGAAACCAACTCATGCCCATGACTTTATTTTCCACACAATAGACGGTGAAGATCTGAATCTGATGAATAGATGGCTGGGAGAGAGTTAAAATGGAGGGTGAAGATGAAGGGGGAAGACAAATGGACGGAAGATAATGTTTTTGTTATTGCTTTCCTCACATCACTTATATTATTATTTATTCATGATTTATACATTCCCCTTAATGTATTAAAGGGGTAATGTATGACTTTTTGTGAACTCAATACATTTAGAATCTGATATAAATTTGTAAATTTATAAATATATTCATATTTTGTGTCACTTTACGTCATATGTTATTTTGTTTATCCTATGTATACATTTCACTCCATTTTTTAATAAATGTTTGGGGGATTTTTAGTTATAGTCTCTTTTGTTCATTCTTATGAATTTCAAATATTTATAGTTTCTATTTATTCTAATTTTTCAAATTTGTTTTATGTATAAATCACATGTGGTTTACACAAATCACATGTGATTTATATACGAATCACATGTGATTTTGATAAAATAATCTTACAAAAAATTAAAAGTTCATACTTTCAAGTAACAAACCAATAGTCTACCATTACCATTTATAGATAAAGATGACCCGCAAGTGATTCAATTTATTGCAAAAAAAAAATCGCACTTGGTTTGCATTTTATCACAACAAAAATTAAAAAAAAAACAATTCACATGTGATTTTACAAAAATCACATGTAATTCAACCAAAATCTCACGTGATTTAACCAATTTGCTGGATGAAAATACAAGCATTGCATATTCACAATACAAAACCAAAAAAATATAACTTTTGCCTTAAAAAAATTTATTTGGGTTAATATACACAAAATTACTAAAGTTTGTCAAAAAAAATTCAATTAATTACCAAAGTTTAAAACCTAACAAATATATTACAAAAATATACAGGTTTATTTTCTAGATTATTAAACGTTTTTAAAAGCTATATTACCATCCCTACTCTAAAAGGTTACCGGATAAGAGCCCGTCGACATGCCATGTTGAAAGTTAGTAAGTCCCATCACTTTAACATTGTACGGTTAGGAACTTTTTTATATAAATTACCCTTGTATTTCTCGTTTTAATTTTCAGATTATTTCACTACCCCTATAAATCGAAAATCTAAAATTAAGAATCAAGCAAAACATATGTAACCTCAAAATATTTATAACCACGTAAAAAATCTATTTTTACCGAGTAAACTTTTATCAAAAAAAAAAGATAAGTGGTTGTGAACTCGGTTAAAGATTTTCATGCTTATTGCTTTGGTCTTTACTTGAGAAACCTAATCGGGTTTTTTTATTTTTGTAATATTGTTTATATGTGAATTTTTTTTTAAGAGTGTGAAAAATTAGAAATTGTTTTTAAGAGTGTTCGTGGATTTGTTATTACTTTCTATTTGGAAATGGTAGTGATTTAATTAAGCGTGAATTGCAGTTCTTTTATCTAGGTTTTTGTTCATGTCGATGGTAATAAATAAAAATAAAAACTGATCATATAATTAAAGAATTTAACATTTCCTCTAAATAAGTGTTATTAAAAAAAGAAAAATAATGACACGTCAATACTTAACCGACAATCAAAGGTTAAAACATACCGAGTAAATTGTGTAACCAATCATCCAATCTTAAGTAACTTATCTTTTTGGTTTTAAACTTTGATTATGTAATCGAACTTTTTGGCAATTTTTTGTAATTTTTAGGTATATTAATCCAACTTCATTCACCCAGCAAATCATTTTTAAAATAAATCAATAACAGGATGTGGGAAGCGTTATTTACGGCAGAGACCCTTTCCAAGGGTCTTTGTCTACCATAGACCTCTTTAAAATAACTTTACGAAAATGACCCTGTTCTCCGCGCCACTTTTGAAGCGGACCAAAATACTAACTCGTGTCAACTTCTTGTTGAACTAAAAAAAAAGGAAAAAGTTCTTCGCTTCATTTACCAAGCGGAGCATGATTTTTTTAATAAGTGTTAGCCTTTGTCATAAATTTATTTCCATTATTAAATGTTTTCCGCTCCATATTCTAAGCGGAGAACATTTTTTTGTGGGCCCCATCTTTTTTTTGTCTGTTTCTTTTTCCTTTATTATTTCTTATCATTTTTTTGTTTTTTTTTTCTTTTCCCTTGTTTATTAGGTAGTTTATCGTCCACTTCTGGAGTGATTTTACATATTTGTAAGTTGTTTAACAATGTTGTTGTTTGATGGTTTTCGCTCTTCACGACGAGGGCTTTGAAACGCACAAAAAAAATGGACACGAATAGAGTTAGTATTTGCAAGATATGATGTGTTAAAGTGTGTCTGAGAGTTTTTGAAACATTTATATATTGGTGTAGCACCAACTTCTGAACTGTTTATGAATGTGTAAAAGTTGTTTAACGATATTGTTGTTTGATGGTTTCTGCAATTGTATCAATTATACTTTTTTGTTCAACAAATTTTTGTTATTGGTTTGCGGCTTTTAGCGTTTTTTTTTTGAGATTATACTTTTTCAATTGTATCTAAGCCAGTGTTGTAAAAAGCGGGCTAGGCGGTCATACCCCGCCTCGATTTATGGCTAGGCGGAAAACTCAAAAGACGGTCAAACATCCGCCTAGGCGGTGCTAGGTGGTCAAAAAGTTAAAGAAAGTCAACAAAAAGTTAATATTTTTTTACAAAAAATTAAGAATTTTCTTTCTAATATATAGTTTCCATATTTATTTTAACATAACATCTTAAAATTAAAGATAAACCTATGATTGTTAACATAAAGTAATAGTTTTTTGTGAGAATTGTAATCAACTGAACTGTATGTCACGTTTGAAGTTTTAAGTCTTTAAATTGTTATGTTTATTTGTCTATTTTGCAACTTCAAGCTATGTGAACTTTGAATTATTAGAAATTAGAAGTATTTTGTCATGTTATACGTATTATTTATAATTTTTTATGCATAAAATTCCAATCCGCCTAGGCGCCGCCAAGACGAATTCCACCTCGAAGGTGGCCAACTGCCTCACTAACGCCTAGCAATTTCTGCAACCTTGATATAAGCTATTATACATATTTTCTACACACCTCATTTGTTACAGTGCCAAATAGATGTCAATATTTGTTATGTGTTTAATGTGACGGATTGATCATTTCAAACGAAATGATGTTCACTTTCAAAAACTCTATTCAAAATTAGCTAGGTACGAGATTACCTAATATCTAGTGGTTAAATTTTTAAACAACAAATATAATGTCGCTTAATTGACTATATAATGGAGTTATTAAAAAAATGATAAGAAATAATAAAGGAAAAATAAAAAGACAAAAGAAGATGGGACCCACAAAAAAATGTTCTCCACTTAGAATATGGAGCGGACAACTTTTAATAATGGAAATAAATTTAAGACAAAGGCTGACAATTATTAAAAAAATTATGCTCCGCTTGGTAAATGGAGCGGAGAACTTTTTCCTTTTTTTTTGTTTCAACAAGAAGTTGACACGTGTTAGTATTTTGGTCCGCTTCAAAAGTGCCGCGGAGAACAGGGTCATTTTCGTAAAATTATTTTAAATGGGTCTCTGGTGGACAAAGACTCTTGAAAAGGGTCTCTGCCGTAAATAACGCATGTGGGAATCCAACTTGTGATTCTCATTATTCATATTATCTAATTAGTTCTCATCCATTTCAGGTGGGGTTTATTTAAGGCGAGTTTTTGTGTGATTTCGATGATGTTTAATGAGTCGATGACGAGGTGTGTTAATTTAGAATGAAGTAGGTGGTTACGGTTAAGGTTTGAGACGCGGTTTGATATTTTCTGACAGTTGTGTTGTTATGCCGACAAGTTTTATTGTGATTATGGTGTTGTGTGTCGTTGAAGGAGCGGTGGCAGTGAAGGTGTTCGACGTTGTATGATGATTTTCGATGGGAGTGGTTTTTTTTCTAGCGAGTGGTTTTGGGGGTTAGAGAGGTTGTATGTATTTTGTTGAGAAAATTTTCTAATAAATGAGGGGTATATGATGCATTTTTATTATTTTTATATGGTTGGTGGATTATATTTTATGACCCATTTAGTTATTATGTTCGAAAAAATCTTGGCTCAAAACAAATCAAAGCCATTGTTTATTATGCATAAATTTATGTCACATTATTTATATTTTATTTTTATTTCTAAGAAACTTTTTAAATTTGTTTTTTTTATGATTTTTTTAATCAAAGTTTTTTCTTTTTGAAAAGTTCTTGTTCAAAAAAAAAAGTTCTAATTTTTTTCTAACAAAATATTTCTTTTTCCAATTTTTTTTCAGTTTTTTTATTTCAATATAGTAGCGGAAAGCCTTTTTTTGAAATAAAATAAACTTTTTTCGATGTTTTTTTAAAAAAATTGTTTTATTTTTTTTAATTTCAAAATAGTAGCAGAAAGATTTTTTTTCCGTAATTATGGACTTTTTAATGATATTAAAAAAAAATTATGAAATTACGATTTTTTTATGAAATGACAGTTTTTCATAAAAAAACTAGATATTTCTTATGAAATTGCAAAATTTTAAACGAAATTACAAATTTTTTAATAAATTACGATTTTTTTTTTAAATTTACAATTTGTTTTATGAAATAAACAAAATTTTTTTCAAAATTTACAATTTTTTAAGATAATTACAGTTTTTATGAATATACGAATTTTTTAAAAATGCAGTTTTTTATGAAAGTACTTATTTTTTAGGAAATTACAATTTTTTTTAAAAGTACATTTTTTTATCAAATTACAATTTTTTTTTTAAATTACAATTTTTTTAAGAATTTACGGTTTATTTTCAAAATTACAATTTTTTTCCATGAAATTACAAAAAAAAATTTATGAATTTACAATTTTTTTATGAACCGATCTAAAAACAGCAAATGAACCCGAAAATCGAACTGAACCGAACCGATAAACCGAACCGAGCCGAACCGAACCGAGCAAATTCGGTTCGGTTTTCGGTTTTGAATATTTGTGTCGGTTTTGCTCGGTTCGGTTCGGTTTCGAGTTAAAAACATGAAAAATACGCCTAAAATACATATTCGGTTCGGTTCTACTCGGTTTGGTTCGGTTTCGGTTTTGCTCAATATAATTCGGTTCGGTTTTCGGTCGGAGGTTTTTTCAAAATCGGCTTTCGGTTCGTTTCAAATTTATTCAATTCGATTCGATTTTGAACCAATGCTCGGCCCTAAAACAACATGTGTCACACAAAATCACTAAGAGCTTCTGTATAATGTCCTTCAACAATGACTCCCACGATTTTCATATTACTTCATAAAATTCATAACGTAAAAGTTATACTCAATAACGAGCATCATACTTTCGCATAAGGCTACCCGCAACACGGGGATTTGTCTCGGTCGGCTGTAGGTCGCGATCAAGTCGTATCGTTGCAACGATTCGCTCGCCTTAGACGGTCGGCCTTATTCGATCTTACCCACGACTTTTTTGTTTGTGTTTCTGTTTGTGTTTGTGTTGGAAAAAAAAATTAAACTAAATTTAACTTGTTTTAATCATGTTTTAATTATATAAACTTTATTAAAAAATTTCAAATTTTAATATATTGAGCTTTGTTTAATTCCTCACGACATATATTAATTTGACAATTTTTGGAGTTAGTTTTAGGCTTTTAACTAATCCATTTTACCCTCTTTACTTCTAATTAATTCTTTTTTAATTATTTTTTTAACGAAATTTAAAAATAAATTATTATAATGTTTTTATTTTATTTAAATAATTATTTGAAAAAATATTTTTTTAAAAAATTGAACTAGATCGTCTTGTTAGGACAAATATATCACATTAGGTCGCAGGAGAGAGAAAGATGGCGTGTTAAGATCAGGTAGCCTAAACTCGTGATAATAAGTGACACGCAAACCAAATTGAAACACAATAATGAACCTAAAGACTAACATCCAAAAATCACCTAGAACATCAAATCAATCGTTCAAATCCAACAATTAGCAGCCTAAACAACATATTTAAACAAACTGATCTAAATATAACTTGTACACATAGTGACGTACGGAGGTAATTTTGTTTTTTTACAATAACAAGGTGAAAAAAAAAATACTAAAATCTGAATAAAAAATTAATTATTTTAACTTAAAAATATAAAATCTTTAGATTTTAGTGTATTAAATGTCGAAATTAAATGCGTGAGTGAGTGAGTGAGTATAAAATCCAAGAAAATACCAATCAACACTACAAAGAAAAAAGACTAAGGGCATGTTTGGATGGCGTTATATGCCAAAAATGTAGGGATGATGGTTAAAATGTGTTGTTTGGTATATAATCATGGGACCTGATATTAGGTTTGAGAGTAAAGTTTTTGCTATCTACAAAATTCAAGTACTTCATCCGTTTAGATGTGTATTACTGTAGAAGTGGAGCTTTGTTGCATATGGTCCATCATTTTTAACTTTTCTCATTTTCATTTATAATTTTACAATAATAGTTTTAGGATTTTAAATTTTAATTCATTATTAATATAATTAAAATAATATTTTTAATTTAATATAATTTTTTCTCTCTCTTAACGTATATCCAAATTTTACCCAATCCTAAACCACATATACTTTATAAACCTACACCCAAATTAAAATCCGGCTTCAAACCAAACGGACCCTAAGTCCTATAAAAAGAAATCAAGGATAAAATTGTTAACAAAATTGATTTTTTTTTTAAATTTTGAAATTGTGTTGGATACAAATGTGTTTATGATATGTATATTTTCTATTTATACCCTATTGGCCTATTGGGCTTTTAGGATCCAATTAAGGTAAGCCCATTATGTTTTTTTATTACTCTGATTGCTTCATTTAAAAGTATCCAAAATTATAATCATGTCTCCAGTTAAGAGGTTGTCAGCTCAAATCTTGCTTACGACTAATATTGTTTCAAGAGTAAATAAACTTTGCTATCGAATCGAGTTTGTTCCTCGTGTTCCGTATTTTCCAAACCACCTTTACACATACGGAACAAACTCGATCGTTATAAGAGAAGAGTTTTGGTTTACTTTAGCTTGTGGTTTGGTTTTGGAACTGTACCTGCATATCCTAAGAGAGTTTTATGTCGATGATCGAACACATAATGTAGATATGTCTTCTTATAAGGTGCAACTGACGTAAGTAACACACATGAAAAGTAGTAGTAGTAATACTTAAGAAGAGAAGAGTATGAACTCATATTAATAGCTGCACTACCTAGGTGTGATGAGTTACGCCGCTCTTCTAATTCCCCGGAGTGGGAGGATATAGTGATACACTTTCAAGGGCCGTACTTGAAGACCTTAGGTTGGCAAGAGAGACGAACAGGTTTATAGTGATACATTTTCAAAGGCACACGTACAAAGCCTTAATAAACGTTAGCAGTGATTTAACGTAGCAGTCTCTTCTCTGATGTGTATATTTTTTTGGGAAATTCTTGGTGCACACTGAACCTTGCGTACATGGCGACGGCATGTTCGAGTTATCTTTCAGAAACAATTTTGTATCCGTGAAGGTCAATCTTTGGGTCTGGTAGCTCAGAGGAAATATATCAGTCGACGTCCTTGGCATAAAAATGCTTGTTTCGAAGGAGCTGCTTAATGTATTTAGGAGGATCTGGTTCTGGTTCCATGAAAATTCTTCCTGCACAACACAAATGGCACTCAACTCATTCGGAGTTAGAGTTTCCCATGAGACGTTCACCGTACTAAAAAGTGGCGCCACCGCGCCACAATGCCAACACTGTTGGTTACAGTTTCCGAGGTCTGCATAAGTTGGTGATGTTCCTGCATTCAACGTTTAGCAACATATCAGTGAATTGTAGAAGAAAAATTCAGCGCAAAGATTCAAGCAAATGACTTAAATGACAGAATCAATACAAAATACAAATAAGATACAAATAAGATGGCGACACTAACCACTACCACAGAAACATAAGCCGTTAAAAAATGGGTAGCCTGCAGGGTCAAGAAACATGGAGTCTGCAGACGGATTATGAATAGAGTGTGGGACCCCAACCGTGTTGGCATTATCAGCGTTTGCAACATCAGGTGGATATCATGGTCTTAAACTTCGTGTATAATCAACATGTGGGTGTGCCGTGCATTTGCCACACCTTGAAGCGATTCACTGCATGTCTGTCCGTGGAAAGAAGAAGTGGTCGAGGAACAAAAACTGTAGGGACGACTAAGATTGGGTTTGGATAGTGGAAACACTTCACACCTCATATGATTCTGCCAAACATATGGGACGGTTTTGACCAAGTTTTAAATTTCAAAAGACAAAGGGCAATTGAGGAAAATCATAGCAGTAAGGGTTTGCATTTCTTGTTTACTAGAAGCTTCTTGTAGCCAATATATAAGGCATTAAGGCTGTTTAGGTTATGTTTGGCAAGAGCTTTTTTAAACCTTTTTCAGAGCTGTTAGCTTTTTTGTTAAAAAAATAATCTAATAGCTATGTTTGGTACAACAATTTTTAAGAGCTGATAGCTTTTTATTTTCACCAAGTAGCTAAATAAAAAGCTGTCTGATACAGCTTTTTGAATTGTCAAGAGTTGTTAAAGCTGTAGATTTCATTTTATATTTTAATTTTTACAGTTAACAGCTAATATACCAAACACTTTTATTAAAAATAGAGTTTTTTAGTAAACAGCTTACAGCTAACAGCTTACAGTTAACAGCTTACAGTTAACAACTTACAGCTTACAGCTTACAGCTAATTTTACCAAACATATTGTTCTAGATTTATGTTTAAAATTGTAATTCCTTTTCTCGCGGTTGATGTTGACTCAATGTCGAAACCAAAGAGGGTGTTTGTTTTAGGAAAACAAGCAGAAATAATGGCCAATTATTCCGGCCAAAATCAATTTGCCGTCGCTTTTATTTTCGTAAGTTTTTTTCTTTCGTATCGTATTTTTAATTCCGGTATTGTATTTTTATTTAAGTGTTTTTAATTTTTATTTGAATGAAATGAATTTAAATTTGTGTGAAAATTAAAAAAAAAAATTAAAAAAAAATATTAAGTGAGGCAAAAATGGATAGGAAAGTGAATGTGATGAAAATTAGGTGTTTTGATTAGTTGTTTTGTCGTTGATGTGGCAGTGGGGTCAAAGTGGAGAAGGTTTGTCTCTCCACCAAACGTAGCACTCTTGGTGTTTAAATAGATTTTATGAATTTTTTTTGTTCAAGATATAAAGTCTAGAATGAAGGGCATCTGTTTTTTTTTTTATTATTGTAAAAATATGAAAAGTTGTAAGTTTCACTTAACTTTATTTAAAATTTAACCACTAAAATTTTATTAACTATCTCCTCTTTTTAACTTTCATTTTTCACATATTTGACACATATATTTTTATTTTATTTTTTCCCTCGTTAAATTCTTCACCAATTTTTCACTTTTTTTTTTAATTTTTTAAACAAATATAAAAATAATTTGGTTTTTATTATTTTTAAAATTTTTAAAACATATTTAATTTTAAATAAATTAAATATTACTAAATAAAGAAATAATTAATTTTTTGTACGAATAAAATATTTACTAAGCGTTTGCTTTACTAAGTAAATGATGTTTTATTATGTGTTTCTGATGGTAACACGAATAGTTCCAGGCTATATGTACTTATTTACATGTAAAGTGTTGGACTAATTACAAGCAAATAAACAATTACTGTACTTATTTACATGTAAGCTCACACCATACAAGTTCTTATTTATACTTTTAAAGATTGAGATTACTTGCTATGATTCATGATGTTTGACATTGCTCTTCAGAGGGTTACTTCTGTAACAGACATAGAGAGCAAACAAAGAGACCACGAGTGCTCGACACCACATGCTTTGGTTTTTGGTTTGTTCAATACGTTACAATTTAGGAGGCCATATGGCATGTTTAATAAGATGGCAACAAGTCTAGAACTTAGCATAAGGTTGTATGTATGTTTGTGATGGTCCTAAGATCCAGACTGATCACGAGACCATTTCGTCCAGTGTTCAGTTCATGGTTTTGGTTTACTTTAGCTTGTGGTCTGGTTTTGGAACCGTACGTTCATGTCCTAAAAGAGTTTATGTCGATGAACACGTAATGTAGATATGTCTTCTTATAAGGTGCAAAAGTATGAACTCATATTAATGGCTGCACTACCTAGGTGTAGTGATACATTTTCAAGGGCCGTAGTTGAAGACCTTAGGTTGGCAAGAGAGACGAACAGGTTTATAGTGATACATTTTCAAAAACACACGTACAAAGCCTTAATAAACGTTAGCAGTGATTTAACATGTTAGGCAGACCAGATGAGTTATTTAACTGGGTTCTAGGGTTGCCTGGTAACAACGCTGAACAAAAGACGGGTCTTTTTGCTGATTAGCTTTTTGCTTCTTGGACGTCACGTACTTTTCGCACCGGTTCATCTGTTGTTGCAGGACTTGCTGGCGGGGTTCCTGTTGTTGAAGGGGGCTAGGTTGCAGCTAAATTGTGGCAGTGTGGCTTGGTTTATATTTAAGTTAATCGGGTGACCTTTGTTTGCTTCCTGTCTCGGTTGGGTCTGTGATGTAACCTTGAAATCATACTTGTATATTTGGCAAGCAGATAGCTTGTATGATTTTGTGAAGTCTGAGTCGTCATAAGAGCGAGATTGAGGAAATGATACCTGTAAGCAGGACCAGGTTGTCGACTGTGTTCTACACAGGGATGGTTGTCATCATTAATTATGGCTTTTTGGATGCATTCCATACAAGATATATAGTACCAATCTGATTTGTATTGATGCTGGTAATTGTTGCTTGGGTTATAAACCTTACGCCCTGCGATTGTGTGTACATGCCGGTAATTGTTGCTTGGGGGTGTCTTCTGTAGATTACCTGTTAGAACCAGATACAGCGTCTTTGATCGTTCAACTGTTTTAGGAACTTTTGATTCTAGCTGGTTATAGGAGGTTAATCGGAAGTAATGGGACGGAAAGGTGGCTGCTGGTATGCTCTCCAAGGTTGTGATTTTCCAAATCTGAGGCTCGTCTTATTGTCGAGACTCGAGAGTTTGCTAATATGGGCTGGTAGTTTGGCAGACGAAGTTTGAAATCTTGTAAGCTGATCCAAATCTGAGGCTCGTCTCATGTATGGCATTACCATGCAATGATGGATTTATTGTTACTGACAGATTAATATATGGTATGTGTATTGTATCTAAGATGAACTGACACGTACCTCTCAGTCTAGTAGGATGCGGCAAAATCCAACTAGAGTTAGAGACTTAGATCGGGTATGCTTTTGGCGGTCCATTTTCTATATATACCCTCGCTTCAAGCCTTTTGTTTCCTGATCTTTCGTTTAGCAGAGTGATAGTAGTTCGTGTTAACAGGTCCAGACTCGGGGAGATTCCAGGAACGAATTGATCAAACAAACAATCATCATATTCGGATAAATAGGGCAGAAAATAAATAGGGGATGAACAAGAGATTGAATAAGGGGTTTGAACCCAAATAAATGATATATTATAAAGAATGGGTTACTTTGTGTTTTACTGGATCCTAACTATATATACAAACTGAAGGGGCGTGACTGGTTTTGCCAAACGGTGTGTTACATTTCGTGTATAACCAACATGTGGGTGTGCAGTGCATTTGCCACACCTTGAAGTTATTCCCTGCATGTCTGTCCGTGTTCCTGAAATATTAAACAGCCACAGTATGAACGTTAGGTCAGACAAACTGCCGCAGAATCTGAACGAGCAAAGAGATCATAACTCGAGAAATCTGATGCAGATAGAGGGAGTGTAATCACAAGAGTTGGCTTTCGAATATGAGTCTTTTGATAGTGTAATCACTCTGAGTGAGAAAACATATCGCTACAAATATATGTTTTTATCACTAATTAAAAAATTTAATCATTATTTTTAATACTTTTACTAAGTATTTGATATAAATCTGCAAAATTTATATACTTTTATTATAGTTCTTATTAATTTTTACTAATTTGTCGATTTTGACCACCGTTTGACTAAAACGCAAGTTTAGCCGATATGCGAAATGGCGTGGCGTCGGCCGCCATGGCCGATGTTTATAACATTGCTCAGTAGTTCGAAGCGTCTTCACATCTCCATCGTTTCTTCCGTGAGCTGAATAAACAGAACGAGAAAAGGTCAAAATCAGATAACGTAACTAAAATAAGGAGAATATTACTAATCAAACAGGATCGGATACATAAAGAACTGATATTCAAAGGATCACTGGAATTCGTATCGGTATTTTTAAGCAATATTAACATAGAGTGAAATCGTCAAAAACAAATATAAGTATAGAAAATAAAACGGGATCAAGCATCATGCATCATGACACGCATCGCTTATTTGTGTGAACCAAACTAGTACAGTAAACTCGCTCACAATAACATGAATCTGTACTTCATGTAACAAACAGCAAAACATGTTCTGTGTGCTTATGTTTACGCTAATGAAAAACCTAAAGACGCGCACACACTCATCATGATTCACACATTACCAGAAAATCAAACTAGAAACTTGCTCACGTGTTAAACGCTGTCAATGTATAAAAGATCACCAGATTCAAATCAGAACACAGTTAACTTCTTATAATTAAGAGCAACATAACTAGAATATATAAACAGAGCAGACATGCGCAAACGTTTAACAAATGTATGAATCATCTACTGTTGTTCATTTTTCGGTAGGCCGAAGACTACTAAATGGATTTAACACATTTCATTATACTGTAGGAAGGTCATTAGTATCAATATATGTTTTGGACATGCCTTAGCCAATCCCAAGCTTCACTTGGCTCCGTCCCTCACGCTTAACAAATTTGCGATTCATTCAACATCGTCAATATATTTAGAGCGTACGTCATCATGTAAATCATGTATGGACGATAAACAAAAAATTGTAAGTATGAATGAGCTATTTGAACCGTTACATCATCAAAAAAAGAAGAAAGAAAGTGTATATAACATAGTGTAAATTTAATAGAATAAGAGTAAATTATAAGCGATTAAGCTTATATCTGTTAAAGAAAGCATCTGCTTCATTGATTTGCTTAATAAACGACTTATTTCTTCGTCGCTATCTTCTTTATACACAAAACACACCATTTTTAGCACAAAATTCAGCATCCAACCCACCCATTTCAGCACACAAATACGCAAATTTCAGCACCCAACCACCCATTTCAGTACTCAAACACGCCCATTCTAGCACTCAATTCAGCAGTAAAACAAACTCATTTCAATACACAAACAAGCATAAATAGCTCAAATAAGCACTAAAAAGCTGGGAAAAAAACACTCAAAAGCCCTAAAATAGCTCAAACCAACATAACAGTTTTATCAGATACAATAAACATCAACATTCAAAATCTAAACAATAACAAATAAAAACTGAAAACAGCCTTTTGTCCCACTGATATTATGAAAATAATCTAAACCCCTTTTGTGAAGCCGTCTTAAATAACAAATTTGTTATGTCTCACAAGCCTAAACAAACACCCTCTAAAAACAAAACAATGGTTCAACATAAGTCATACACGAAAAATCCAAACTTGCACATCGCTTCTTCCCAGTTTTCCTGTTACAATAAGATATTTGAAAGTTATAAAATAAATAATAACAAGATGAAAGCTCAACTGTATAATCACATAAACCCGAAAAAATTCTATTAACAGTTTTAGAATCTGATTTCCAGTAACTATAGTTTAGTAATGTCACAATTTACTTGAACTGTACCTAGTATGCACGTCGACCACTTGATGCCTCAGTTCGACTAGCAGATTAGCGAATAGGACCTTGGCTTGTCCCCACCTCCACAGTTATCTTTTGCTCGAGAAGAAGTGACCCATTGAGTTTCACCGCTTTTATTTATCAAAGCCTGAGATTCATATGGAATAAAAGCAGAGCTAAAAATTAGCATCACATAAAAATTATTAATATATCATAATTTAACAAAAAATAAAGACAAAATGATAAAGATACCGTTGATTTGTCTGAAAACCATTAGTAGTTATATATAAAAACTTAATATACAACTACTAATAATGTTGTAAAAAGCATGTACACACTTACTTGGTGTTCCATAACATCTTTTGGTAGCCGCTTTACAACTAAAAAGTGTAGCTCATGAATCCGACAGCCTTGATGATAAACCCACTTTTCTAGTTCAAGTGCTTGATTAAAGAACATTCTGCCATTTAGAGACAAAGCCTGCATTCACGAAAAAATTCGGAACTTTAATACAATAGACTAAACTAAACTTTTGTCCTAAATGTTGATTTTAGGACAACAAATAGAAACCTCTTGAGCTGCATCAATGTCGCTTTTGCAAATCCTGTAAAGAACTCATTGATCCAAATCAATTTGACTTTCACACCTCTGTCAAATTTCTTGAGCTGGCCAACACTGTCCATTAAACCACAAGCAGAAATTTACATGTAAAAAATAATACTATAAAATACAAAAACTACTAACAGCAAAATTAAAAAAAAAAACATACAGTTCCTTTATGTCGAATCCATCAGTCAAATTTTTCACTATAAGCTCCTTACCAGTGACTTTGCACTGCATTAATAACAAAAAAAAATCATTTCTTATTACAGATTTTAATAGGCCAAATAATAAGATATTAAAAATCTGATTACCAAAAACACTTGACTTTAAATAAAGTCTGCAGATTACTAACCATCAGTTCATCAGCAACATCAGTTCATCAGTTCTTAGCACACTGGAGCCCTATAATATAAAACTGACTTGTGTCAATAGTTACCAAATAATAATTAATAATCCAAAATGATCAAGGTTTTAGTAATCAACCTTCGGCATCCTCATATTGTTGCATTCATAAACTCCTGCGTCCTTAAGTTTCTGTATAAGTCTTTCTGAAACTCCATAATGAATCACTGGATGACAAGCAAATCAAATTAGCAAATACAATTATACATAACAAATTTTGGTAACATATCTGTGTGTTTATTCTTAATTTCTTATGCTAATTAAACACCTAATAGCAAATAGCAAAGCATAAGTAATTTGAACAAAAACTAAACACTCAAACGTCTTAACCATTCATGAAAAACAAGTAATTTGATCAGTCAGTTTGGCTATTTCGACTTTCAGCAGATCAGACATTAAGGCACAAACATCTAAATAAATACAGAATAACAGCAAACATATAAGACACTAAGCCATAACAAAATTTAATGTTCATTATGGATAATAGCACGTAGCTAAGAGAATAACATCTCTAAATCTAACAGAATAAACTTATAAAAAGACGTGATTTTCTCAGTTTCTAACTGAAAAAGTAAAGGCAAATCAGTTTCAATAATCAATCACTATAACATTTAAAACTTATCAGTCATCATCAGCATCACAAATAGCGTATAACACATAACAGAAATGCTAATCAGTTTCAAAAATTATTCACTATCACAAAAACAGATAGTTTTCGCGTATAACATATAAACAATACTAAATTACAGCAAACAGAAATAACAAAAATACTGTAGTTATGCAGATATTGGCATGTAAAACTGTTAATTCATCATCTCACATAAAAACGCGCACGCTGTCATATAAATCAGCAAAAAAACTGTAAACAGATTATTAAACACTAACAACTAGCACAAATTGTTAACGTACAACATCTAAAATTAACAAAATTATAAAAAAAAAAAACTAAATATATGCTGACGTCATCAAATTAACAAAATTATAAAAAAAATTAGCATCACATAAAAATTATTAATATATCATAATTTAACAAAAAATAAAGACAAAATGATAAAAATACCGCTGATTTGTCTGAAAACCAGTAGAGAAGGCTACTGTCCACATTCAGCAAAGTGTTCTCTAACCTAAAAAACACGAAAAATACAATCATCATCTAATATAAAACTTAATATATAAGTAATAAAGTTGTTGTCATAAAACATTTACACACATACTTGTTGCTTCGTAATATCTTTTGAGTTTGCGACAGCCGGATCCCACGGATATATTATGAAAATAATCTAAACTCGTTTTGTTGAAACGAAAAAAGCGAAATGGTGGTGGCAAATCGTCGTAGTCGATCCGGTACATAAACATCTTTACAAAATTGTTGTTTGTGTTTACTTTAATGATTTAGAAACTTAAAAAAGTGTTTTGAGATAACTTGGAAGATGGCGGCTGAACAAGGAAGGTTGTGTGTTATGTTTTTTAGGGTTTGAAAAGGTTAAATGGAACTACTTACAAATGTAAATGGGGGCTTTGGGTAAAAAAAACATTTTGGGCTTTGATAATGGGAAAGAACAAGCCCAGCCAACTATAAACTTTAGTTAGTGGTTAAGGTGAAGTTTAATTTAATATAATGTTTGATAAGGACTCATTTTGATTTAATATTATAATGTTAAGTAGGAGTGTCCATTATTTGGGTTTAACTCACAAAAACTGAAAACCGAACTGAACCGAACCCGAATTAGAACCAAACCGAAAATAGAATTCGGGTTATGGGTCATAACCGAACCGAACCGAACTACTAATTTGGTTTTCGGGTTGGGTATGGGTTTGGCAATCGGACCCGAACACCGAACCGAAAACTGAAATTGTACAAATATATATATTTTTATATATAAAATAATTATTAAAATTAAATCTTAATATAAAATACAATTTTTATTCTTGAAATAATTTATTTTTTGCTAAATATTTAAATAATTATGTATTTTTTTTAGAAAATTCAGATAATTCGGGTCAACCCGAGAACCGAACCGAATTCAAATTCGGTTCAGTTGAAATCTATTTCGGTTCGGTTCGGTTTTCGAGTTAACCCAGAAAAAATTTAACCGAATAAACCGAACAATCCGAGAATCGAACCGAAAGACACCCCTAATGTCAAGGCTAAAATAAATCAGTGTTTTAAAATTAGGATTAGACACAATGAGTTAACGGAAAGGATGAAGGTCCTTTTTTCCGGTTCTAATATTTTGAGTTTAAATACATGTTAACTAGGTTTTCATAACTCTTTGACTTGTACTTTATGGATCCAGATTTTAGTTATATGGACTCAAATTGGGCCCTTTGCACTTACTAGGAACATTTTTTTTTGTTATATCTGGGTTTTTATTCGACATTATAAACCAACTAATCTTAGGCTGACTATTTTTTTTTTATAGTCGGGATTCGTTACAGGTGAATCTCCGTGACCACTCCCAAATGTACACACCTAGTAAAGTTTGAACACTTGACCTCTTTTTTTTTAGAGTAAATGACCTTACTACTATACCATCTTTTATATAATAAAAGAATTAGATTATTAGAGATTTTTATTGAAAAGTGGAGGTTGTAGGAAAAACAATTGAACCAATCAAATGATTTGATTTTGGCACATAAGCAAAATCAAGTAATGTGATTGGTGGAAAAAAGTCAAAATTGAATTGAATTTATTCAAACATAAAAAATTTGGTTGATGAATTTGATAAAAATACACAAAGATATAAGTGTCAAATTTGTGAAAATAAAAATTTTAAAAAGAAGGAGGAGATTAATAAAACTTTAGTGGTTGAATTTTAAATAAATTAGATGAAATTAAATGTAAACTTATAATTTTTCATATTCTTTAGTAACTTTATAAAATAAAATAAAATACCCACTTAAACTTTATACCTCTAGACTTTATATTTTAAAAATACAACGTATATGTTAAATTAAAAAATCAACAAATCATATAATTATAAATATTCAAATAAAAACACAAATTATAGTCTATTTCTATTTTGACACTTAACAAAGCCAAAAATTACAATCTATGTAAATTTTTATTAACATGAATATATATATCAAAATGAATGCAAGACGTCAAACATCGGCGTGAGATGAAAATAAATATACGAGATTCTACATTACAATAATATATATTGTTTCAAGGTCGTTATGTGTTACTAAACACACAATACCTAGAAAATGATAGTTAACATTTTTGTTAACAAAGTCAAATCCTTTGTGCATTCAATATTTATACAAAATATTAATTAATATTATCACACAATTAAATATCATGTAAAACACGTGGGTCCATAAGAATCGTATCTATTTAAGTATAAGTTTAATATTGTTTTATAAAATAATATTTTACATTACAAAATCGTGAATTTATAAAGCGTGTACGTGTAAGGTTGATTTAAATGATTTAATGATTAACAATTAAGATACATTAAAAGTGAAAAAAGTATGAAATTCAAAAAATAAAAATTTAAGCGAGTTTGTATTAATTTACGCGGTGCACAATAAAACAAAAATATAATCAAACATACAAACATTAAATGCTTTTAAAAAATATAATATAATAAAATCGTAATAACGAAATTATTATTTAATTTATCATTTATATTCAAGTCCCGTGCATGCACGGGCATTAAAACTAGTTTCATTTGATGGTAGTTACTTAATACGGAGTATGAACATTACATTTATAATAATGAGATGGTTACTGAGCTTTTCAAGCCCAGTAGCACCTGTAGGACCCATTAAGCTTATTATATTTATGGCACATTGACGAAAATACTATAGGGTTTTTTTTTTTACTTTTTTAATTTTCGTGTTCGTTTTTGCCAGTTTTTATCCGTTTCTTGTGATTTTTGAGATATTTGTACATGCACACACATAAACAACAAAACACACATATGTAAAACAATAAAACATGTATTCATTCATTTTATGTTCGTTTTATAAGAGAAAAAGGTATGTGTTTCACACATAAATGTAAAATAGGGATGAGCTCGGGACTAATCCCGTCCCGACTTAGTGCTCCCGATTTTTTCCCGATCTAAAAGGTTATGTACCGATCCTGTATCGAACGGGATTCGAGTATCGGTATCGGTACTGGGAAATCGGGATTTTCCCGTTTTTTTCGAGAATTTCATGATTTGGTACCGGTCCCGTACCGAATTAGTGGTCCTGAAGTTTTTTTCACCTTATTTCGTAGTCCCGGTCCCGTACCAAACGAGATTCGGGTACCAGAAATCGATACGGTTCTGAGGTTCGATAATAGCTTGATTCAAGCTTTTATATTTCCAACTTTGACTCGTTAAACTTTTACAACTAATTTATGTGTTCAAACTTCAGACTCAGTAAAAGTCGACTTAAACGAGTCGAAGTTAAACTCAAATACTCAATAAAACACTCGCTCCTTATGTTTTAAAAACTTTATACTAAAAAGGTTCAGAGTAAGTTGAAATAAGGCGTTTTAACTCTAGTTGAAATAAGTCAAATATAGTTGAAATGGTCTATTTGCTTAAGTCTTATGATTTGTGTAACATATACTCGAAGTTATCAAAACCTCGTATGTAGAACAGGAAAAACAACATTAGTGGCACTATAGAATTGAAAACTCATAAGACGGTGTGTCTGCAGACATGGTCGACAAACAAAAAGGAACTTCGATAACCAATGTGAAAAAGCTGTTGTTTGTAGGTTCTATCACACCATTCGAAGTTATCACGACAGCTCTATTGATTTTGAAGATAGAATAAAAATTTTGTTGTACGTTTAAAGTTTTACGACAGTGCTTTTGTAAAAATATTTGGACCATTTCGCGATTTGAGCATGTCACCCTTGCGCAGGGTCCATATTGTGCACAACCTCTTCATAAACAAATACCAGGTTGCTCTTCTTGTCGATGTGGGACAATCTTGTAAGACATTATTTAGTACTGTATTAATTATTTTACACCTTTAATTACTTTGAACTTGAATGCTCAACACAAAAGAAAAACAGTTCGAACACCACAAAAATATATTTTATGTATTATGATTATTAATCTTAAAATTTGAACGTCTAATAAATAAAAATAAAATTTAGTTTGAATAAAATCTTAAATTGAATTTTTAAATAGTAATAAAGTGACATCGTAAAAGAATAAACATTATGTGAACATTTTATTTACAACTTATTTACCCTTAAGCTGATTATCTGCTTCTTCTTATAAGCATAAACGCTATAAGAGTACTGTCTGAATTCGCTTCTTCAAACAGCCTATCAGCTCGTTGAAGTTGTTTTCGAATGTCTATATTACATCAACGCCGGCTATTATCAGAATTTGCCAAACATTCAAAAACAGCTTATGAGCTTCTTCTATCGCACTGTGTTTTGATACAGCTAAATAGCACCTTTGTACAGTGTTGTAAAACTCGGATATGCCAAACTCGGTTTGAGGTACTTGAACATTCTATAAACGTGTTTTAGCATATTTCTTGGAGCAATTCTATGGAACTGGGCCGATTACTCCCTTTACAAGTACACCAATGCGCCTATGTTGTTCGTATTATATCTCTTTCATCAGAAATCTAAAGATCATACAAGTTCTTCAGAGGGTTCTGTTACAGACATAGAGCGCGAACAAATGAGACCACGAGTGCTCGACACCACATGCTTTAGTTTTTGGTTTGTTCAATACATTACAACTCACAAGTCCATATGTCATGTTTAATAAGATGGCAACAAATCTAGAACTTAGCATAAGGTTGTATGTATGTTTGTGCTGGTCCAAAGATCCAGACTGATCACGAGACCATTTGGTCCAGTGTTCAGTTCGTGGTTTTGGTTTACTTTAGCTTGTGGTCTGGTTTTGGAACCGTACGTTCATGTCCTAAAAAGAGTTTATGTCGATGAACACGTAATGTGGATATGTCTTCTTATAAGGTGCAACTCACGTAAGTAACACACATGAAAATTAGTACTAGTAAAACTTAAGAAGAGAAGAGTGAACTCATATTAATAGCTGCACTACCTAGGTGTGATGAGTTACGCCGCTCTGCTAATTCCCTGGAGTGGGAGGATATAGTGATACACTTTCAAGGGCCGTAGTTGAAGACCTTAGGTTGGCAAGAGAGACGAGGTTTACAGTGATACATTTTCAAAAGCACACGTACAAAGCCTTAATAAACGTTAGCAGTGATTTAATGTTTTATGCAGACCAAGTTTTTTAACTGGGTTTCAGGGCTATCTGGTAACAGTCAGTGTACAAAAGATCACAAGGTTCAAAGTAGAACACGCTTAACTTCTTATAACTAAGAGGAACACAACTACAATATATAAATAGAGCAGACATACGCAAACGCTTAACGAAAGTATGAATCATTCACTATTAAAACTTAAGTTATTTATCTTTGGGCGGGCCGAAGACTATCAAATGGATTTAACACATTACATTATAGGAAAGTCATTAGTATCTAGTAAACGTTTTGGACGTATGGCCTTTGCCAACCCCAAGCTTCACTTGGCTCAGTCCCTCGCGTTTAACAAATTCGCGATTCATTCAACATCGTCAATATTCAAAGCATACGTCATCATGTAAATCATATATGTACACAAAACACACCATTTTAGCACAAAATTCAGCAGCCAACCCACCCATTTCACCACCCAAGGCCAAATACGCAAACTTCAGTACCCAACCCACCCATTTCAGTACTCAAACACCCATTTTAGCACTCAATTCAGCTGTAAAACACACTCATTTCAATACACAAACAAGCACGAAAAAAAAACACTCAAAAACCCTATTAGAAAAAACCCTAAAATAGCTCAAACCGGCAACTAAAAAGATCTAAAAAACAAATAATATACATCTGAAATAGCTCAATAAGCCGTAAAAAGCTTTAAACAAGACTCAAATAACTTTAAAAGCCAAAAAAAACAATAGGCATATAACAGTCTCACCAAATACAATTGTGCAAAGTGTTTAAAAGTGTTGTGGGTTGAAGTCGAGGCTTTTGTTTATTGAGAGTTAGGGTTGTTTTAAACCGTTAGATCTAAGTCATATGAGTGGTTGGGGTTGTTTTGAACCGTTAGATCTAAGTCATATTGTTTTGACAAATATTACTTTTTGTTTATAAAATGTGATTTGCACGAGTATTTTGCAATGTTTTAAAAACCGGGTTCACCCGGCCGGTTGAACCGTGAACCAGCTCAAGATTCGGGCTGGATGTGACCGTGTTTTTATTTGTTTGAGAACCGGATTAAACCGTCGGTTTTTCGTTGACTCGGTTTGAAAAACCCAGCCGGGTCACGAATTTTTATAAAAAAATATTTCAAAAACTTTTTTTTCATAAATATTTTTAAGTTTTAATTATAAATTAAAGTGATAGTAATTAATATTAGTTAAAATAAAGTCAAAGTTAACTTAAAATATTAACTAATATTGTTTTATTATGATCTATTATAAATTCTAACCATTAATTAAGTATTTTTGTATTCTTGTATTATAATGTCATAAATATAAAACTAAAAACTATGAGTAAAATTGTGCCATTTAGAGTCATAGTATGCATTAAACTGAACAACAATTAAAATTGAAAACAACCTTTTGCGGATCCCACGGATATATTATGAATGTAAGCTAAATCAATTTTGTTAAGACGAAAAAAGCGAAATGATGGTGGCAAATTGTCGTACTCGATCCGGTACATAACCATCTTTACGAGCCAAGTGAAATACAATTGTGCAAAGTGTTTAAAAGTGTTGTGGGTTGAAGTAGAGGCTTTTGTTTATTGAGAGTTAGGGTTGTTTTGAACCATTTAGATCTAAGTCATATTGGTGTGACAAATATTACTTTTTGTTTATAAAATGTGATTTGCACGAGTATTTTGCAATGTTTTAAAAACCGGGTTGACCCGGCCGGTAGGTTCAGGCTGGATGTGACCGGGTTTTTAATTGTTTGAGAACCGGATTGAACCGTCGATTTTTCGTTGACTCGGTTTGAAAAACCCGGCCGGGTCACGAATTTTTATAAAAAAATATTTCAAAACCTTTTTTTTCATAAATATTTTTAAGTTTTAATTATAAATTAAAGTGATAGTAATTAATATTAGTTAAAATAAAGTCAAAATTAACTTAAAATATTAACTAATATTGTTTTATTATGATCTATTATAAATTGTAACCATAAATTAAGTATTTTTGCATTCTCGTGTATTATAATGTCATAAATATAAAACTAAAAACTATGAGTAAAGAATACATATTTTTCATCAATTTAGTTGAACGGAAGAAAAGTTATAAGATAATTTAATACATATTAAATATAAAAAATATACATATATATAGAACCAGGTTCACCCGACGATTCAACCGGTTGACCCGTAAACCGGTCACTAGACCGGGTTAACTAAAAAACCGGGTTTTAAAACATTAGCACACACTCAAAATGTTTTGTTAATTCATAGTATATATTTTTAATATTTGTATCGGAAAAGAATTTGAGTGAAGGAATTAATTAATAAAATGTACAAATTATTTCTTTTTAATTGATAGGTTACGGGATTTTTTTTTGAATTTTTTTCTATTATGTATTACTTATTATTAGACGATCAATCGCAAGTAACTAGGAAAATTATTAACATGGTATGATATATGGTGTTGTGATGAGTATTT
Source organism: Glebionis coronaria (assembly GCA_025667525.1). Taxonomy (NCBI): domain Eukaryota; kingdom Viridiplantae; phylum Streptophyta; class Magnoliopsida; order Asterales; family Asteraceae; genus Glebionis; species Glebionis coronaria. The sequence continues at coordinate 27,655 of JANFOE010001716.1, read as the reverse complement.
CGTATGATATGTGGTCTCGTGATGAGTATTTCGTGTAACATTTAAAAAAGTGTATCGTTATAAATGAATAATAATAAAATTTTGGAGATTTAAAGATTAAAAAATATGTTTTGAAACTCGGTTTGACCCGGGCGGTTCAACAAGTTGAACCGGTTCTGTTTGAAAAACTGGTTCAAATTAAACCGAGATTTATATTTTTGAAACCCGGTTATATCCGTGGGGTAGGTTGATCTAGTGGACAAAGTTGAACCGATAAGCCGGTGACGGTGATCAATTAAAGACGAAAAAACTCTCATGAAATATTGTGCAACATTAAACCTTCGGTCTAGCTAACAGAGTTGGGCCATAGGGCGCGCTTGTGGGCAGCCAGGAGATAAATTAAAAGTGGCCCGGTGCCGATATCCCAGAATTATAAAAGGCACATGTAAACGTGTTCGTGTGCCCGAAGGGGCAACCCGGAGATAAATTAAAAGTGGCATGGTGCCGATATCTCCCTACATGAGTCAGGTCAGCTCATAACACGAAAGCAATATGCATGTGTGTGACGCCCCAAAGGATAGTCCGAAGACAAATCAAAAGCGGCATGGTGCCGATGTCTTCCAATGGTAACACAAATGCAATAAACACAAGTGTGAAACGCGCCCGAAGAGTAGTTTCAAATGCAGATTAAAAGCGGCTTGGTGCCATTGTCTTCCTATTCAGAACACAAGTCCAATATGCACAAGCTTGGGACGTGCCCATGGTAGTTTCGGAGTTTCAAATGCAATAAACAGGTTATACCTCCGGATAACATCGAAGAGGGCCATACAAATAAGAACCCGGCATGTTTAGTATATCTCGCAGGCTTCTATCTAGAGCTTTATTACCTCGTTGATCTTTCATGGGAGGTTCATCCGATATTCTAAGATCCATGTCTGACAAAAAATTTCCTATACGAGTGTTTTTGGTAAATCATGCACAGGACTCATCAACCGGGATTGTGCAGTCCGGTCTGATGGGAGAAGCAAAGGAGCATTTCCTGATGACGCGACTGCTAAAACAATTTTCCGGTCTGAACGTAGAGCACTGATGATCGTTTTCCTCAGGAAAGTTTTACCCGTTCCGCCATGACCGTAGACATGTATTAGTTCTTGCTTTTTCAATGTATTGGCGTTTATGATGAGTACGTAGATTTTCTTTTGGTCAGCATTCAACTTTGGAACGGATAACCTCTAATTCATACAATATGTACCCTTGTAAGTCGGCTTTGTTAACATGGTAGTTTGGGATATTGATAGTTTCTGATACTTTTACGGGCATATCGTGACCCATTTCCGGCCAGTATTTTCTCCAAAATCTTGACGGATCAGCTTCGTCACAGTAGGTATGCAAGTGGGTGAAAAGGAATCTGAGTTCAGCAGAAGTTGGAGAACCACATGCTTCCTGAATGGCAACATCCCACTCCTTGTCGTCGCCAAGGAGTCCCAAAGCTTCACACGCAGTTCAGTTTGTAGTGTAGGATATCCCATTTACAGTCGGCACTTCAGAAAAATCTATGCAGCCTTTTGATGACACAATAGCATCCTAAAGTGGAAGAGTTCTCCAGAAGTCGGGTGCATGTACGGCAGACGTCCCCATCTATTAGTCTGCCGGGGCCACCAACTTTATCGGTCTGCGTACCATACAAACTCTGATGGAAATTCCAAATATGTCAAATGCCTTCATGTTTCATTAGCTGCATTGTTATGGGCCTTTGGAAATGTACTTGAAGAGGTTTATAATCAGCATGCTCCATCCACAGTATTCGACGTTAATGTGGGCTTGAAACACTAGGCACAGGGCACGGTTGTATGGGATGACGAGCTGTTGTCTTACTTCATTTCATACCTTAGCTTGTTGTGGAAATACTAGTGTCTTCTCCGATAATGCACATGTCCTTTGTTGTCAAAGAAGGTTGCGGACTTGCGGGTGTGTATAATTTTTTGGGAAATTCTTGGTGCACACTGAACCTTGCGTACATGGCGTGTTCAAGTTATCAGCTCCGCAGGGCCCATGGACCATCATTTCAGAAATAGTTTTGTATCCGTGAAGGTCAATCTTTGGGTCAGGTAGCTCAGAGGAAATATCTGAAAATAGAGAGAACATCTAAGTAGTGCGCATACATGTAGCATGGTCCTCCTGTGAGGGAATACGATTCTTCCTCCAACTTCAAGCCGCTGTTGTGTATTCCGCCAAAATGCCTCATTCTATTTTCAACTCCTTTGTCCGTATCATAAATATAAAGCTGTAAAAACCTCGGCGGGTCGCCTGCAACCGGGCACAACGACCCAATCCAGTGATACACCTAAAAGTCGTTGCAAACATCTGATGTACGGATGTTCTCCATAAAAGTACTTGTTTCGAAGGAGCTGCTCAATGTATTTAGGAGTATCTGGTTCTGGTTCCATGAAAATTCTTCCTCCTCCACAACACAAATGGCACTCAACTCGTCCATAGTTAGAGTTTTTTTTGAGACGTTCACCGTACCAAAAAGTGGCGCCACAATGCCGACATTGTTGGTTACAGTCTCTGAGGTCTGCATAAGTTGGTGATGTTCCTGCGTTCAACTTTTTAGCAACATATCAGTGTATTGTAGAAGAAAAATTCAGGGCAAAGATTCAAGCAGATGAATTAAATGACAAAATCGGTACAAAATATAAGAAGATACAAATAAGATGTTTACCGTCGTAGATAGAAAAAAACTATAAACAATGAACGGCAACTCTAACCAATTAGCACATAAACATAAGCCGTTAAAGTAAATGAGTAACCTGTAGGGTCAAGAAACATGGAGTATGCGGACGGATTATGAATAGAGTGTGGGACCCCAACCGTGTTGGCATTATCAGCGTTTGCAACATCAGGTGGATATCATGGTCTTAAACTTCGTGTATAATCAACATGTGGGTGTGCCGTGCATTTGCCACACCTTGAAGCGATTCACTGCATGTCTGTCCGTGTTCCTGAAATATTAAACGGCCATAGAATGAACGTTAGGTCGGACAAACTGCCGCGGAATCTGAATGAAGGAAAAGCTAATAAATTTCTCATACCTTTCAAGGATACAAGTGTTCTGCATCTGTCTGGTTTGAACAGAAGTGGGATGACAATCAGTTGAAAACACTGGCCTGATATTTTGGCGAGTGCATTCAGACTGCATCCGTGGACCGCCCTACTTAAGCTCTGACTGAGCATTTCTGTTGGCGGAATTCAAATAAGTTGCAGCCAGAGCCGATGGCGTTTCTTCTGAACATACATTCCAAAAAGTAATAACATTAAAGGAAGATCTGAATAATCACCACAAATACAAACAGTTCAAAGGTAATTTATCTTATTTTACTCAAGTTTTACCCGGTTTATAATTTATTATCTCCTTCTATGTAAACTACTGAAAAACACTTGTACAGGAAATCAAACACACTGATGAAATTCTTATTAACGAAGAGGTCATGACTCGAGAAATCTGATGTAGAAAGATGAAGAGCGTGGAATCAATTTGAGATTGTTTTACCGGGTTGATTGTATATGCTTTGAAAACTGTATGTATCGTACTCATTTTGATACTGTAATCAACTTGAGATTGCTTTACCAGGTTGAGTTGTCGAAGCTTAAAGGTTGTTCTAAACCATTTTTACGCAAATTACTGCAATCATTTTTTTTCAAGAGTTGGAAACAGCAAATTGAAAATGGGTTAAGTCGGTATTATTGTGTCTTTAGTACCGAGACTTGTGTTACGTAAGTTAGTATTGAAAAGAGTGAGATTGCTGAGAATATGAATAAGGGCATCGACCGCTTTGCACACTAAAAGTTTTGCTCTCGGTCGCTTTGAATTTCATTGCTCAACAAAAGATCTAAAAACAAAATATACATCTAAAATAGCTCAAATAAGCTGTAAAAAGCTTTAAACAAGACTCAAATAACTTTACAAGCCTAAAAACAATAGGTATATAACAGTTTTATCAAATACAATAAACATCAACATTCAAAATCTTAACAATAATAGAGCTCAAATAAGCCATAAAAAACTTTAAACAAGACTCCAATAACTTTAAAGCCTAAAAACAATAGGTATATAACAGCCTTTTGCGACTGCCGGATACCACTGACATATTATGAAGATAATCTAAGCCCCGTTTGTGAAGCCATAAGTCTTCAAATTACAAATTTGGGGCTTATGAAATATAAGACGAAATGGGCTTATGTCTCACAAGCCTAAACAAACACCTTTCGCTATCTCCTCTTAAAAAAACTAAAACTTTTCAGAAAAACCCAAACTTGCGCATCGCTTCTTCCCAGTTTTCCTGTTACAAAAAGATATTTGAAAGTTATAAAAGAAATAATAACAAGATGAAAGCTCAACTGTATAATCACATAAACCCGAAAAAAATTCTATTAACAGTTTTAGACTCTGATTTCCATTTCCAGTAACTATAGTTTAGTAATGTCACAATTTACTTGAACTGTACCTAGTATGCACGTCGACCACTTGATGCCTCGGTTAGACTAGCAGATTGGCGAATAGGACCTTGGCTTGTCCCCCGTCCACAATTATCTTTTGCTCGAGAAGAAGTGACTCATTGAGTTTCACCGCTTTTATTTATCAAAGGCTGAGATTCATATGGAATAAAAGCAGAGCTAAAAATTAGCATCACATAAAAATTATTAATTTAACATAATTTAACAAAAAATAAAGACAAAATGATAAAGATACCGTTGATTTGTCTGAAAACCATTAGTAGTTATATATAAAAACTTAATATACAACTACTAATAATGTTGTAAAAAGCATTTACACACTTACTTGGTGTTCCGTAACATCTTTTGGTAGCCGCTTTACAACTACAAAGTGTAGCTCAGGAATCCGACATCCTTTATGATAAACCCTCTTTTCTAGTTCAAGTACTTTTAAAGAACAGCCATTTAGAGACAAAGCCTGCATTCACGAAAAAATTCGGAACTTTAATACAATAGACTAAACTAAACTTTTGTCCTAAATGTTGATTTTAGGACAACAAATAGAAACCTCTTCAAATGTCGCTTTTGCAAATCCTGTAAAGAACTCATTGATCCAAATCGATTTGACTTTCACACCTCTGTCAAATTTCTTGAGCTGGCCAACACTGTCCATTAAACCACAAGCTGAAATTTACATTTAAAAAATAATACTATAAAATACAAAAACTACTAACAGCAAAATTAAAAAAAAAAACATACAGTTGCTTTATGTCGAATCCATCAGCCAAAATTAAAGACTCTGTCAACTTCGTGTTTAGTAACAAAAACAAAAACAAAAACATACAGTGACTTTGCACTGCATTAAAAACAAAAACAAAATCATTTCTTATTACAGATTTTAATAGGCCAAATAATAAGATATTAAAAAACTGATTACCAAAAACACTTGAATTTAAATAAAGTCTGCAGATTACTAACCATCAGTTCATCAGCAGCATTAAAGACTCTGTCAACTTCGTGTTTAGTAAAATTTCTTAGCACACTGGAGCCCTATAATATAAAACTGACTTGTGTCAATAGTTACCAAATAATAATTAATAATCCAAAATGATCAAGGTTTTAGTAATCAACCTTCGGCATCCTCATATTGTTGCATTCATAAACTCCTGCGTCCTTAAGTTTCTGTATAAGTCTTTCTTAAACTCCATAATGAATTACTGGATGACAAGCAAATCAAATTAGCAAATACAATTATACATAACAAATTTTGGTAACATATATGTGTGTTTATTCTTAATTTCTTATGCTAAATAGCAAAGCTTAAGTAATTTGATCAAATACTAAACACTCAAACGTCTTAACCATTCATGAAAAACAAGTAATTTGATCAGGCAGTTTGGCTATTTCGAGTTTGAGCAGATCAGACATTAAGGCACAAACATCTAAAGAATACAAAATAACAGCAAACAGATAAGACATTAAGCCATAACATCATTTAATGTTTACGTCATCATACAGACCACCGAAAACAGTATGGATAATAGCACGTAGCTAAGAGAATAACATCTCTAAATCTAACAGAATAAACTTATAAAAAGACGTGATTTTCTCAGTTTCTAACTGAAAAAGTAAAGGCAAATCAGTTTCAATAATCAATCACTATAACATATAAAACTTATCAGTCATCATCACCATCACAAATAGCATATAACACATAACAGAAATGCTAATCAGTTTCAAAAATTATTCACTATCACAAAAACAGATAGTTTTCGCGTATAACATATAAACAATACTGAATTACAGCAAACAGAAATAACACAAATATTGTAGTAGTTATGCAGATATTGCCATGTGATCATCTCACATAAAAACGCGCACGCTGTCAAATAAATCAGCAAAAAAAACTGTAAACAGATAATTAAACACTAACAACTAGCACAAATTGTTAGCGTACAACATCTAAAATTAACAAAATTATAAAAAAATAACCTAAATATATGCTAACGTCATCAAAATTGTTTACTTTTATGATTTGATATCTTACTGCTAACAAATGTCGCTTCTGCAGATCCACTGGGACTTCCCACTTCTACTGTTATTGTTTGCCCAAGGAAATCTGACCCATTGAGCCGTATCGCTTCATTTAAGGATGTTGTAATAAAACATTTACACTGACTTTGCGACAGCCGGATCCGACGGATATATTATGAAAATAATCTAAACTCGTTTTGTTGAAACGAAAAAAGCGAAATGGTGGTGGTAAATTGTCGTAGTCGATCCGATACATAAACATCTTTACAAAATTGTTTGTCTTTACTTTTATGATTTAGATCTTACTTTCAAAAGTGTTTTGAGATAACTTGGAAGATGGCGGCTGAACAAGGAAGGAAGGTTGTGTGTTATGTTTTTTAGGGTTTGAAAAGGTCAAATGGAAATACTTACAAATATAAATGGGGCTTTGGGTAAAAAAAAAAACATTTTGGGCTTTGATAATGGGAAAGAACAAGCCCAGCCAACTATAAACTTTAACAACCTGGTTAGTGGTTAAGGTGAAGTTTAATTTAATATAATGTTTGATAAGGACTCATTTTGATTTAATATTATAATGTTAAGTAAGAGTGTCCATTATTTGGGTTTGACCCACAAAAACCGAAAACCGAACTGAACCGAATCCGAATTAGAACCAAACCGAAAATAGAATTCGGGTTATGGGTCATAACCGAACCGAACCGAACTACTAATTTGGTTTTCGGGTTGGGTATGGGTTTGGCAATCGGACCCGAAAACCGAACCGAAAACTGAAATTGTAGAAATATATATGTTTTTATATATATTTTTATATATAAAATAATTATTAAAATTAAATCTTAATATAAAATACAATTTTTATTCTTGAAATAATTTATTTTTTGCTAAATATTTAAATAATTATGTATTTTTTTTTAGAAAATTCAGATAATTCGGGTCAACCCGAGAACCGAACCGAATTCAAATTCGGTTCAGTTGAAATCTATTTCGGTTCGGTTCGGTTTTCGGGTTAACCCAGAAAAAAAATTAACCAATAAACCGAACAACCCGAGAACCGAACCGAAAGACACCCCTAGTGTCAAGGCTAAAAAAAATCAGTGTTTTAAAATTAGGATTAGACACAATGAGTTAACGGAAAGAATGAAGGTCCTTTTTTCCGGTTCTAATATTTTGAGTTTAAATACATGTTAACTAGGTTTTCATAACTCTTTGACTTGTACTTTATGGATCCAGATTCTAGCTATATGGACTCAAATTTGGCCCTTTGCACTTACTAGAAACATTTTTTTGTTATATCCGGGTTTTTATTCGACATTATAAACCAACTAATCTTAGGCCGACTATTCTTTTTTATAGTCGGGATTCGTTGCAGGTGAATCTCCGTGACCAGTGGCGGACGCAGGAATATAGAAAGTGGGGGGCAAAAAAAAATTTTTGGACAATGACATCAAAATACGGAAAAAAAATTATTATCGAAATGATAAATCGAGTATTTTTACTTAGAAATGAGAGATTTATAAGGTGTTGGCGTAGTGAATATTGAGTTTTAATAAGTAAGTGGGGGGCAATTTAGTTTATGATTGGGGGGCACGTTCAAAAAATACTCAAAATCGAAAAAATTTAACACTAAAATCTCATTTTATCGGGCTAGTCATGGGGGGCGCCCCCCCCCCCCCCCCCCCCCCCCCCCCCCCGAACTCTCTATGTATGTCCGCCCCTGTCCGTGACCACTCCCAAATATACACACCTAGTAAAGTTTGAACACTTGACCTCTTTTTTTAGAGTCAATGACCTTACTACTACACCATCTTTTATATAATAAAAGAATTAGATTATTAGATTTTTATTGAAAAGTAGAGGTTTTAAAAAAACAATTGAACCAATCAAATGATTTGATTTTGACACATAAGCAAAATCAAGTAATGTGATTGGTGGAAAAAAGTCATAATTAAATTGAATTTAGTCAAACATAAAAATTATGGTGGAGGAATTTGATAAAAATGCACAAAGATATAAGTGTCAAATTTGTGAAAATAAAACTTTTAAAAAGGAGGAGATTAATAAAACTTTGGTGGTTGAATTTCAAATAAATTAGATGAAATTAAATGTAAACTTATAATTTTCCATATTTTTTAGTAACTTTATAAAATAAAATAAAATACCCACTTAAACTTTATACCTCTAGACTTTATATTTTAAAAATACAACGTATATGTTAAATTAAAAAATCAACAAATCATATAATTATAAATATTCAAATAAAAACACAAATTATAGTCTATTTCTATTTTGACACTTAACAAAGCCAAAAATTACAATCTCTGTAAATTTTTATTAACATGAATATATATATATCAAAATGAATGCAAGACGTCAAACATCGGCGTGAGATGAAAATAAATATACGAGATTCTACATTACAATAACATATATTGTTTCAAGGTCGTTATGTATTACTTAACACACAATGCCTAGAAAAGGATAGCTAACATTTCTATTAACAAAGTCAAATCCTTTGTGCATTCAATATTTATACAAAATATTAATTAATATTATCACACAATAAAATATCATGTAAAACACGTGGGTCCATAAGCATCGTATCTATTTAAGTATAAATTTAATATTGTTTTATAAAATAATATTTTACATTACAAAATCGTGAATTTATAAAGCGTGTACGTGTAAGGTTGATGTAAATGATTTAATGATTAATAATTAAGATACATTAAAAGTGAAAGAAGTATTAGATTCAAAAAATAAAAATTTAAGCGAGTTTGAATTAATTTACGTTGTGCACAATAAAACAAAAATATAATCAAACATACAAACATTAAATACTTTTAAAAAATATAATATACTAAAATCGTAATAACGAAATTATTATTTAATTTATCATTTATATTCAAGTCCCGTGTGTGCACGGACATTAAAACTAGTTTCATTTGATGGTAGTTAGTTAATACGGAGTATGAACATTATAATATATATTAAATATCGACGCTAACGACATCGTTTCAAAATTTGATATTGTCGTTTCATTAATTCATATATGTCGTTTTCATTGGCAACAAGTAAAATGTTTTCCTCTTTTCACAAATCACCCTCATACTATGCGACAATGTATAAAAATAACCTTCAAATTTTAACTATCTACACATTTTGTATAACAAAGTTTATTAATCAAATATGGATCATATATCTACTGATTATTTTGAAAAGAAAAATATCGGTAAAAAGATCGTCAAATTGCGAACCAAACAAGCCCAATATTGCACTGCTTCTGACACAGGTATTATTTTATAAGAAATGTTTAAATTTAATACACACTTTATATATTCTGTTATTAATATAATCCTTGAAATTATTCGCTTTTTGCATGACCAATAATTAACGTGAACAATCCTTTACATTATCGATCTACTGCCGATATTATAAAAATAACCCTGAACTTTTAATAATCTACACTTTTTTATTTATAAAATATAAAGCGTATATGTATGGAGTCTTTTAAAAAAAAAAACCTCTGAATAGATCGTCAAATTGCGAACCATATGAGCCTAATATTTTAATATTTCTAATATACGTACAATTTAAAAGAATGTTTAAACTTTAATACACATTTTAAATATTCTTTTATCGAAATAGTATTTAAGGTTATTCGCTCCTTCTAACCTCAGTCAATAATACGCACATTTTTTTGTTTTATCAGTCTACTGTCAAATCGTTAGTCTTGCACCTTTCGCCGCGAAGCGCGGGTTATATACCTCGTATATATTAAATTACTTAGGAAACGACGTCGTATTAAACTTAACAAAGCCGTTTTGTTCATTTACCAATGTCGTATTAAACTAAAGGCGTATTTGCCACTACTTGAATGATAAAACAATTTTACAAATCAACCCCTTACAAATGCAATGTATTACAAATACAACTTTGAACTTTTAACCATTTACACCTTTTTAGTATAACAAAGTATATTTATCAAATATGTAACGTCTATCTATCGATTCTTTTGAAGAAAAAAATATCACTGAAAAGCCAATCTAATTGCCAACAAAACAAGACAAATATTGCAATATTTCTGATATACGTAAAACTTTATAAAAAATATTGAAACTTAATACAAATTTAAATATTTTTTATTAAAATAATCTTTAGGGTTATTCGTTCCCTGTAAAATCAGTTATTGACCGAACAATTCTTGGTATCATCGGTCTAGACTGCAACCGTTGGTTGTGCACCTTTCGTCGCGAAGCGCGAGATAAACATCTCGTTACATTTATAATGAGATGGTTACTGAGCTTTTCAAGCCCAATAGCACCTGTAGGGCCCATTAAGCTTATTATATTTATGGCACATTGATGAAAATACAATAGGTTTTTTGTTTTACTTTTTTAATTTTCGTGTTCGTTTTTGTCGGTTTTTATCCGTCTCTTGTGATTTTTGAGATATTTGTACATGCACACACATAAACAACAAAACACACATATGTAAAACAATAAAACATGTATTCGTTCATTTTATGTTCGTTTTATAAGAGAAAAAGGTATGTGTTTACACACATATCACACATAAATGTAAAATAGGATGAGCTCGGGACTAATCCCGTCCCGACTTAGTGCTCCCGATTTTTTCCCGATCTAAAAAGTTATGTACCGATCCCGTATCGAACGGGATTCGAGTATCGGTATCGGTACCGGGGAAATCGGGATTTTCCCTTTTTTTTCGAGAATTTCCCGATTTGGTACCGGTCCCGTACCGAATTAGTGGTCCCGAAGTTTTTTTCACCTTATTTCGTAGTCCCGGTCCCGTACCAAACGAGATTCGGGTACCAAGAATCGATACGGTTCGATGTCGAATTCGAGATTCGGGTCAAAATTCTCATCCTAATGTAAAAAAACATATAACACGTTAAAGCTCAGAAAAGTCAATAATAGCTTGATTCAAGCTTTTATATTCCCAACTTTGACTCGTTAAACTTTTACAACTAATTTATGTGTTCAAAAAGGAACTTCGATAACCAATGTGAAAAAGCTGTTGTTTGTAGGTTCTATCACCATTCGAAGTTATCACAACAGCTCTGTTGATTTTGAAGATAGAATAAAAATTTCGTTGTACGTTCAAAGTTTTATGACAGTGCTTTTTTAAAAATATCTAGACCATTTCGCGATTTGAGCATGTCACCCTTGCGCATGGTCCATATTGTGCACAACCTCTTCATAAACTAATACCAGGTTGCTCTTCTTGTCGATGTAGGACAATCTTGTAAGACATTATTTAGTATTGTATTAATTATTTTACACCTTTAATTACTTTAAACTTGAATGCTCCAACAGAAAAGAAAAACAGTTCGAACACCAACAAATATATTTTATGTATTATGATTATTAATCTTAAAATTTGAACGTCTAATGAATAAAAATAAAATTTAGTTTGAATAAAATCTTAAATTAAATTTTTAAATAGTAATAAAGTGACATCGTAAAAGAATACATTATGTGAACATTTTGTTTACAACTTGAAAGAAATTAAAGGAAAAAGACAAAAAGAAGTTAATAAACCAATGAAAACATCGTAAAAAAAAAGTAAAACATGACAAAACTTGATAAGGCAAAAATCGCCTAGTTGTCTACTAAATCTGCCTAATTAGCCTGTTTTAAATTCACTTTCGCTCATATCCGCCCATAAAGAAAAAAGGACGGGGCAAAAAACGCCTATCATTTTTGAAAGCCTGTAAAAAAGGATTCAAAAGTTGCTAAATGGGCAAGATTTGCCACCCATAACTCCAATGTTTGTGAAATATCTAATTAATACTAATTTAGAAATTGTCTTTTATTATTAATTTCAATTATTATATATAAAGCAAATAGTATGGATGTGTTCGGGCGGTTCGGTTCAATTAGTTAGGCGATGTTAATAATCCATCACGAATCGGATAGTTAATTTTACTACTCGAAACCGAACCGTACAAAGCAATTAACCAGATACGTGATTATCCGAAATGAACAGGACTAAAATAATATATTAAGTTACAACATATTTGCTATTATCATGCTACAACTAAATATATAAAAATCAGCAAGCTATTGGAGCAAAACCATTCAATTCTCATAAAAATATGTAGTATAAATTTATATAACGCCAATCATAAGAAAAAGTTCAATTCTAATAAATAATACTAAAATGTTACATGGTCGGGAATATTTTTCACATAATTGCACCTACTCGATGAGTGAAACATTCTAACAGTAAAACTATTTATTTTGCAAACCTACACCTAAGGTTGGTGGTTTGGTTATGTTACCTTTAGTCACCTTTTTGTTTCTTCGGGTCTGCAGGCAGGTCTTGAAAGAGGGGTCTTTTCGCTGATTAGCTTTTTGCTTCTTGGACGTCACGTACTTTTCGCACCGGTTCATCTGTTGTTGCAGGACTTGCTGGCGGGGTTCCTGTTGTTGAAGGGGGTTAGGCTGCAGCTAAATTGTGGCATGGTTTATATTTAAGTTAATCGGCTGACCTTTGTTTGCTTCCTGTCTCGGTTGGGTCTGTGATGTAACCTCTGGAATCATACTTGTATATTTGGTAAGCAGATAGCTGGTATGATTTTGTGAAGTCTGAGTCGTCAGCGGGATTGAGGAGATAATACCTGAAAGCAGGACCAGGTTGTGGACCGTGCTCAACACAGCAATGGTTGTCATCATTAATTATGGCTTTTTTATGCATTTGTACAAGATATATAGTACCAATCCTGATTCGTATTAATGCCGGTAATTGTTGCTTGGGTAGTAAACCTTACACGCCCTGCGATTGTGTGTACATGCCGGTAATTGTTGCTTGGAATTGGAAGGAGGGGGGGTGTTGTTTACTGCGTCTTTGATCTTTCATCTGTTTTAGGAACTTTTGATTCTAGCTGGTTATAGGAGGTGAATCGGATGTAGTGGCACGGAAAGGCGGGTGCTGTTATGCTCTCAAAGGTTGTGAATTTCCCAAATTTGAGGCTCGTCTTATTGTCGAGAGTTTGCTGATATGGGCTGGTAGGTTCGCAGATGAAGTTTGAAACCTTTTAAGCTGATCCGAGTTGTAGTTTTTGATTGAAGTAATCGGTGTCTTTGAGTCTCATGTATGGCATTACCATGCAATGATGGATTTATTGTTACTGACAGATTAATATATGGTATCTAAGATGAACTGACACGTACCTCCCAGTCTAGTAGGATGCGGCAAAATCCAACTGGAGTTAGATCGGGTATGCTTTTGGCGGTCCATTTTCTGGAGTTAGATCGGGTATGCTTTTGTACGCTTAACACTTTTGGCGATCCATTTTCTATATACCCTCGCTTCAAGCACTTTGTTGCCTGATCTTTCGTTTAGCTGAGTGATAGTGGTTCGCTCCATTGTAGTGGTAACCCTGAAGAAACAGAAACCTAGTTGTAACAAATTACAAAAAAGACCGCATGTCTGAATTCACAGTTATTGTTCATATACTGTGTTAGTGAAAAAAAGAAAAGGTTAAAAAAAATTATACAGAAGGTGGCGCATGATGTGTTTTTTTTTTAAATCTTTGGTGGCTGATCTTCGTGGGGATCGATCAGTATTTTTAGACCGTGGGGGGAAGTGGCCCTAGATAACGCAGCATATAACTTGTCGTGTCCAAAGATTGGTTCTGACAGATACACTCCAAACTTTGCTTAAGGACTGTCCTTGACTTTTGTTGATCGTCAAAACGTGGTAAAGCTTTATGGAACTGTTTCCATTTGAAGATGAAGGGAAGGTTGGGATCTTTACGGATGAGAGGAATTCAGTGGATAAAAACTTTTCCCAGAGTCTTGTTCCTGTGATAAAATGTACTTCAATAAGCTTCGTCATCAGCTGTTTGACTATCATCCTTGTGCCATTGCATAACTCGCCTGCGAGGTTCACGTTCCTTAGAAGCATGACTGGTGCTCCAACTTTAAGTTCGAGCCGGTGTGGAGGAAATCCTGGGAGTTTATTTGTGTTCAAGTGCTCCATAGCCCATAGGATACAACATTTCTGTCTCTCCGCTGTCGTTTCCTACCGGGGTCGCTTGGTCAGGGCTTACATAGGTTGTACTCTCACCCTGAATCATTGAAAAAACTTTTGAGTATATCATGCCTGCGGTTTCATTTCTTTGACACATTATTTCTTTATGAAGAAGAATTACTGCGGAAGGTGTTAGTAGTGTGTTCTGATCATTATTGAAGTCAATGAGGTTGGGCAGACCTTGTTCAACCCGGGAGATCAAGAAGTCATGAAGCAAATAAGTTGACCAAGCTGCGGTCATCTACATTAATGTCTGGTCGTGCGAGCCTCATGTTTTCTGTGAGTGTATAAACCATAAAATGTGACTAGAGATTGGATTCAGAGATACAGGATGCTATTACTTCCATTTTTGAGGCTAGTTTCTTGACAGGAAGTTTTTGCCAAAAATATCCGCCTAGAACGACTGATTTACCCCCAAAGAAAGAACCCGGCATGTTTAGTATATCTTGCAGGCTTCTATCTAGTGCTTTATTACCTCGTCGATCTTTCATGGGAGGTTCATCCCATATTCTAAGATCCATGTCTGCCAAAAAATTCCCTATATGAGTGTTTTTGGTAATCATGCACAGGATTCATCAACCGGGAGTGTGCAGTCCGGTCTGATGGGAGAAGCAAAGAAGCAATTCCTGATGACCGCTAAAACTTTTCCGGAGTGAACGTAGAGCACTGATGATCGTTTTCCACAGGAAAATTTTATCCGTTCCGTCATGAACTGCCGTCATATAGTCCCGACTTATAATCGCTTCTGATGTCACTCTGGTGTTTTCTTCTAAAGTCTAGGCGGTTTTGTTCTATTGAACAGTAAACACCAACGATATACTGTTGGAAAGGCCTTCCTCCCCTAAAAAGCAGATGGTATTGGTTCACTCGAGGGTGCATCTGATATGCGTAGCATGCATTTCATTGTTACTCGCTTTGCTTTCCCACTTCTGTCGGCTGATTTTAGTTTGTGTTTCGTGTGAAACCCCGAGTGCCCATAGATAAACAGCAGAGCGAACTGCAGTGACATGTATGATGCATGCAACTTGTTAATTCTCTTAGGCGTTCCATCTTTTGATTGGATAATCACATCAAAATCTGAGAGACTTGTAGGCCTGTTCTCAAAAACTATGGCCCCAAGAGTGTTGGACGTAGGGGAGCTCATAACCTCTGGCTCCTTCAGCATTGTAAAGCCGTATTTTGAGTTTAGGAAGAATATCTATCTATCTGAATTTATCCCTTGTGGTTCTAAAAAGCTGTACCAATTCGTTGTGAGCATCTAAAAAATGAACGAGTCCTTGCACAACTTCTGAAATCCAAGCCGTTGTTGTGTATTCCGCCAAAATGCTTCATTCTATTTTCAACTCCTTTGTCCGTATCATAAATATAAAGCTGTAAAACCCTCGGTGGGTCGCCTGCAACTGGGCACAACGACCAAATCCAGTGATACACCTGACCAGAGACTTTGAAGACGTAAGGACCTCTTCCGGTGTTGATTGACTCATCAATCTTAGCCCCGAACAAAGTCATTGCAAACATCTGATGTACGGATGTTCTCCATAAAAGTACTTGTTTCGAAGGAGCTGCTCAATGTATTTAGGAGGATCTGGTTCTGGCTGGTTCCATAAAAATTCTTCCTCCTGCACAACACAAATGACACTCAACTCGTCCGTAGTTAGAGTTTCCTTTGAGACGTTCACCGTACCAAAAAGTGGCGCCACAATGCCAACATTGTTGGTTACAGTCTCTGAGGTCTGCATAAGTTGGTGATGTTCCTGCATTCAACGTTTTAGCAACATATCAGTGTATTGTAGAAGAAAAATTCAGGGCAAAGATTCAAGCAGATGAATTAAATGACAAAATCGGTACAAAATATAAGAAGATACAAATAAGATGTTTACCGTCGCAGACAGAAAAAAAACTATAAACAATGAACGGCAACTCTAACCAATTAGCACATAAACATAAGCCGTTAAAGTAAATGAGTAACCTGCAGGGTCAAGAAACATGGTGTTACATTTCTTATTAATTTTTACTAATTTGTCGATTTTGACCGCCGTTTGACTAAAACGGCAAGTTTAGCCGATATGCGAAATGGCGTGGCGTCGGCCGCCATGGCCGATGTTTATAACATTGCTCAGTAGTTGGAAGCTTCTTCACATCTCCATCGTTTCTTCCATGAGCTGAATAAACAGAACGAGAAAAGGTCAAAATCAGATAACGTAACTAAAATAAGGAGAATATTACTAATCAAACAGGATCGGATACATAAAGAACTGATATTCAAAGGATCACTGGAATTCGTATCGGTATTTTTAAGCAATATTAACATAGAGTGAAATCGTCAAAAACAAATATAAGTATAGAAAATAAAACGGGATCAAGCATCATGCATCATGACACGCATCGCTTATTTGTGTGAACCAAACTAGTACAGTAACTCGCTCACAATAACATGAATCTGTACTTCATGTAACAAACAGCAAAACATGTTCTGTGTGCTTATGTTTACGCTAATGAAAAACCTAAAGACGGGCACACACTCATCACGATTCACACATTACCAGAAAATCAAACTAGAAACTTGCTCACGTGTTAAACGCTGTCAATGTATAAAAGATCACCAGACATGCGCAAACGTTTAACAAATGTATGAATCATCTACTGTTGTTCATTTATCGTTCGGTAGGCCGAAGACTACTAAATGGATTAAACACATTTCATTATACTATAGGAAAGTCATTGGTATCATTATATGTTTTGGACATGCCTTAGCCAATCCCAAGCTTCACTTGGCTCCGTCCCTCACGCTTAACAAATTTGCGATTCATTCAACATCGTCAATATATTTAGAGCGTACGTCATCATGTAAATCATGTATGGACGATAAACAAAAAATTGTAAGTATGAATGAGCTATTTGAACCGTTACATCATCAAAAAAAGAAGAAAGAAGTGTATATAACATAGTGTAAATTTAATAGAATAAGAGTAAATTATAAGCGATTAAGCTTATATCTGTTAAAGAAAGCATCTGCTTCATTGATTTGCTTAATAAACGACTTATTTCTTCATCGCTATCTTCATTGTACACAAAACACACCATTTTTAGCACAAAATTCAGCATCCAACCCACCCATTTCAGCACACAAATACGCAAATTTCAGCACCCAACCACCCATTTCAGTACTCAAACACGCCCATTCTAGCACTCAATTCAGCAGCAAAACAAACTCATTTCAATACACAAACAAGCATAAATAGCTCAAATAAGCACTAAAAAGCTGGGGAAAAAAACACTCAAAAACCCTAAAATAGCTCAAACCAACATAACAGTTTTATCATATACAATAAACATCAACATTCAAAATCTAAACAATAACAAATAAAACTGAAAACAGCCTTTTGTCCCACTGATATTATGAATATAATCTAAACCCCTTTTGTGAAGCCGTCTTAAATAACAAATTTGTTAGACTAAACTAAACTTTTGTCCTAAATGTTGATTTTAGGACAACAAATAGAAACCTCTTGAGCTGCATCAGATGATTCAAATGTCGCTTTTGCAAATCCTGTAAAGAACTCATTGATCCAAATCGATTTGACTTTCACACCTCTGTCGAATTTCTTGAGCTGGCGAACACTGTCCATTAAACCACAAGCTGAAATTCACATTTAAAAAATAATACTATAAAATACAAAAACTACTAACAGCAAAATAAAAAAAAACATACAGTTGCTTTATGTCGAATCCATCAGCCAAAATTTTCACTGTAAGCTCCTTACCAGTGACTTTGCACTGCATTAAAAACAAAAAAAAATCATTTCTTATTACAGATTTTAATAGGCCAAATAATAAGATATTAAAAATCTGATTACCAAAAACACTTGAATTTAAATAAAGTATGCAGATTACTAACCATCAGTTCATCAGCAGCATTAAAGACTCTGTCAACTTCGTGTTTAGTAAAATTTCTTAGCACACTGGAGCCCTATAATATAAAACTGACTTGTGTCAATAGTTACCAAATAATAATTAATAATCCAAAATGATCAAGGTTTTAGTAATCAACCTTCGGCATCCTCATATTGTTGCATTCATAAACTCCTGCGTCCTTAAGTTTCTGTATAAGTCTTTCTGAAACTCCATAATGAATCACTGGATGACAAGCAAATCAAATTAGCAAATACAATTATACATAACAAATTTTGGTAACATATTTGTGCGTTTATTCTTAATTTCTTATGCTAATTAAACACCTAATAGCAAATAGCAAAACATAAGTAATTTGATCAAAAGCTATTTCGACTTTCAGCAGATCAGACATTAAGGCACAAACATATAAAGAATACAGAATAACAGCAAACAGATAAGATATTAAGCCATAACATCATTTAATGTTTACGTCATCAGACAGACCACCGAAAACAGTATGGATAATAGCACGTAGCTAAGAGAATAACATCTCTAAATCTAACAGAACAAACAGAGAAGAGCATGATTTTCTCAGTTTCTAACTAAAAAAGTAAAGGCAAATCAGTTTCAATAATCAATCACTATAACATATAAAACTTATCAGTCATCATCACCATCACAAATAGCGTATAACACATAACAGAAATGCTAATCAGTTTCAAAACTTATTCACTATCACAAAAACAGATAGTTTTCGCGTATAACATATAAACAATACTGAATTATAGCAAACAGAAATAACAAAAATACTGTAGTTATGCAGATATTGGCATGTAAAACTGTTAGTTGATCATCTCACATAAAAACGCGCACGCTGTCAAATAAATCAACAAAAAAAAAATGTAAACAGATAATTAAACACTAACAACTAGCCCAAATTGTTAGCGTACAACATCTAAAATTAACAAAATTATATAAAAAAAAACCTAAATATATGCTAACGTCATCAAAATTGTTTACTTTTATGATTTGATATCTTACTGCTGACGAATGTCGCTTGTGCAGATCGTGTCGGATCCCACGGATATATTATGAAAATAATCTAAGCTCGTTTTGTTGAAACGAAAAAAGCGAAATGGTGGTGGCAAATCGTCGTAGTCGATCTGATACATAAACATCTTTACAAAATTGTTTGTGTTTACTTTTATGATTTAGAAACTTAAAAAAGTGTTTTGAGATAACTTGGAAGATGGCGGCTGAACAAGGAAGGTTGTGTGTTATGTTTTTTAGGGTTTGAAAAGGTCAAATGGAACTGAGGGATCTGACAGCCTGGATTATAAACACTTTTTACAAGTTAAGTTCTTGATGAAAGAACATTGTTCCATTAAGAGACAACGCCTACATTCACAAAAAAATTCATAACTTAAATACAATCAGGGAGACTAAAAAGATTAATGAACACGACCTTTTGAGCTGCTGTTGCTATTGCAGATCCTGTAAAGAATTCATTGATCCAAATCGGTTTCACTTTCACATCACTGTCAACTGTCTTGAGTAGCCCAACACTGTCCATTAAACAAACAGCATAAATTTATATGTAAAAAATAATATAAAATAAAAAAACTACTAACAACAAAATTAAAAGAACACCTACAGCTGATTTTTGTCGAATCCATTAGCCAAATTATTCACTGTAAGCTCCTTTCCAATGACTTTGCCCTGCATTGAAAACAAAAAAAAAATCAATTCTTAGTACATAAGTTTATAGGCCAAATAATAAGACATTAAAATCTGATTGAGTGCATATGCATAGGTTTCAAATAAGAATTGAACTTGAACATTTAACGCCTAATCAGACTTATATAAGCAACCAAAAACACTTGAATTTAGAGTACAAACCATTAGTTCATCAGTGGCTTTAAAGACTTTGTCAACTTCATGTTTAGTAAAATTTCTTAGCACACTAGAGCCCTATAATATAAAACTGACTTGTGTCAATAGTTACCAAATAATAATTAATAATCCAAAATGATCAAGGTTTTAGTAATCTAACCTTCGGCATCCTCATATTGTTGCATTCATAAACTCCTGCGTCCTTAAGTTTCTGTATAAGTCTTTCTGAAACTCCATAATGAATCACTGGATGACAAGCAAATCAAATTAGCAAATACAATTATACATAACAAATTTTGATAACATATTTGTGCGTTTATTCTTAATTTCTTATGCTAATTAAACACCTAATAGCAAATAGCAAAGCATAAGTAACTTGATCAAAAACTAAACACTCAAACGTCTTAACCATTCATGAAAAACAAGTAATTTGATCAGGCAGTTTGGCTATTTCGACTTTCAGCAGATAAGACATTAAGGCACAAACATGTAAAGAATACAGAATAACAGCAAACAGATAAGACATTAAGCCATAACAGCATTTAATGTTTACGTCATCAGAGAGACCACCGAAAACAGTAAGGATAATAGCACGTAGCTAAGAGAATAACATCTCTAAATCTAACAGAATAAACTTATAAAAAGACGTGATTTTCTCAGTTTCTAACTGAAAAAGTAAAGGCAAATCAGTTTCAATAATCAATCACTATAACATATAAAACTTATCAGTCATCATCACCATCACAAATAGCGTATAACACATAACAGAAATGCTAATCAGTTTCAAAAATTATTCACTATCACAAAAACAGATAGTTTTCGCGTATAACATATAAACAATACTGAATTACAGCAAACAGAAATAACAAAAATACTGTAGTTATGCAGATATTGGCATGTAAAACTGTTAGTTGATCATCTCACATAAAAACGCTTACCCTGTCAAATAAATCAGCAAAAAAAAATGTAAACAGATAATTAAACACTAACAACTAGCCCAAATTGTTAGCGTACAACATCTAAAATTAACAAAATTATATAAAAAAAAAAACCTAAATATATGCTAACGTCATCAAAATTGTTTACTTTTATGATTTGATATCTTACTGCTAACAAATGTCGCTTGTGCAGATCGTGCCGGATCCTACGGATACATTATGAAAATAATCTAAACTCGTTTTGTTGAAACGAAAAAAGCGAAATGGTGGTGGCAAATTGTCGTAGTCGATCTGATACATAAACATCTTTACAAAATTGTTTGTGTTTACTTTTATGATTTAGATCTTACTTTCAAAAGTGTTGTGTGTTTAAAGATGTGGTTTTTTCAGTTGTGTGTTTGAGGGTTGAAATGGGGGCCTTTGTTTATTGAGAGCTGGGTTGTTTATAACCGTTGGATCTAGGTTGTATGGGTAGTTGGGGTTCTTGTGTGATTTGTGTGAACTTTAAGGCTGGTGGGAACCACTCACCGTCCACATCAGTTTTTTAACAAACTCATCGAAACTCCCCACACATGAGGTAATGACACTCACCTAAACTCACTACAACTCACTTATCATACCTATTTTTTTATTATTTAAACACACTTCACTCATAAAAAACACCCAATAATAAACTTAACTCAAAAAATAAAAACACTTGCCCACAAAAGTTAAATTCACCTAGGGTAAGTTTGCCCCTGTTTTTTTCTTTGGGGCACTAACTCGCGCGCGACTTTGTGGGGAGAATGGTACCCACTCGCGAGTTTGGGCAAGTCACTTGTGGGATACCTTCCACTCCCACCAGCCTAACAGGATTTGTCATTTGTGTGATTAGTGTGACAAATAATTGCTACTCTTTTTATTGTTAAACACAATGTTTTAAAATTAAGTTTCATTAAGTTGATTTAATAAGTTGAATTGATTTCGGTTGAAAAAACAATTTAAATTAAATCAGGTTTTATATATTTGAGATGTGGTTAGAGGAGTTGACTCGATAGATAAACGGTCGAATCAATTGAACTGATTATTCAATTATCGAAACTAAGAATATTGAAATTGTTGAAGAAGTTATGATTAATTAATTATTTAACTTATCAAATCTAAGTTTTCATATTTCACTTTTTGCATTTAAGAATTGGTGATATAGATCGGCACTTTCAAGAGGCAATATTAAGCGAATAAAAAAGTCGTGTTTCTCAATTGTTTATTAAACGAGTTCAATTCTGAGTTTTACGTATAATTCTTGTTTGAACTCACGAGAGCCTAATGTTTTATATACGAGCTTATAAACGAGCTTAATAACAAGCTTATTAACAAGCCTAATTAGACATATTACAAATCGAGCTCAAGCCGAGTATAGTGACTAGCTACTATTCTTCGCTTGAGCCTTACGAATGCTACTTCAGCGCCACCTCATTTTCACACAACACGCAAGAATATTTCTCCATTCATGACATTTCTCAACTTCTTTATTTGGGCCCCAAAAAGATACTCTCTCCGCTCACATACTCAAATTTAAAAAAAAATGTTTTTGTCATTTTCTTCGTCGTTTAAACGTAGGGATGAGCATCGACCCAAAATCGAACCGAACCAAAAACCGATTTTCAAAAAAAAAACGAAAACCAAACCAAAGTAAAGCCAACAAAACCGAAACTGAGCCGAAACCAAACCGAATCGAGGAAAACCGAACCGAATATATGGTTTAAACGTATTTTTGTCGGTTTTAACCCGAAACTGAACCGAACCAAACTGAGTCGAGCAAAACTGATTTTGCCTGTAATCGCAATAATGCTTCCACTCGTAATGGTATATCACGTTTAAGCTTATTTGCATGTTACAACTCAAATCAGCTTAAAGTTTAAGAATGTACTAAACTTAGAGTTACGAGCATAGGAACTTAGGAAGAGCTAGTTGTCACAGTTTGTATCGCAATAATGCTTCCACTGCGTCTTTGATCTTTCATCTGTTTTAGGAACTTCTGATTCTAGCTGGTTATAGGAGGTGAATCGGAAGTAGTGGCACGGAAAGGCGACTGCTGGTATGCTCTCAAAGGTTGTAAATTTTCCAAATCTGAGGCTCGTATTATTGTCGAGAGTTTGCTGATATGGGCTGGTAGGTTGGCAGACGAAGTTTGAAATCTTGTAAGCTGATCCGAGTTGCAGTTTTGGATTGAAGTAATCGGTGTCTTTGAGGCTCCTGTTGACATGTATGGCATTACCATGCAATGATGGATTTATGTGTATTGTATCTAAGATGAACTGACGCGTACCTCTCGGTCTAGTAGGATGCAGCAAAATCCAACTGGAGTTAGAACAGGTATGCTTATGGCGGTCCATTATCTATATACCCTCGCTTCAAGCAATTTGTTGCCTGATCTTTCGTTTAGCTGCGCGATAGTGGTTCGTTCCATTGTACTCTCACCCTGAATCCTTGAAACAACTTTTGAGTTTATCATATCTGCGGTTTCATTCTTTGGACACACGATTGCTTTGTGTTGAAGGGTTACTGCGGAAAGTGTTAGTAGTGTGTTCTGATCATTATTGAAGTCAATGAGGTTGGGCACACCTTGTTCATCAGGTGTGATGCAATAGGTGGGAGGAATCCCAACCCGGGAGGTATTTTCAGCGTCCTCTTCATCTGGTTCACCAATTTTCCCGTCACCTATATCAAGAAGCCATGTAGCAAATGAGTTGACCGAGCTGCGTTCATCTGCATTAATGCCTGGTCGTGCAAGCCTTATGTTTTCTGTGAGTGTAAAAACCATAAAAAGATCAGATTCAGAGATACAGGATGCTATTACTTCCATTTTTTAAGCTCGTTTCTTGACAGGAAGTGTTTGCCTAAAATATCCGCCTAGAACGACTGATTTACCCCCAAAGAAAGAACCCGGCATGTTTAGTATATCTCACAGGCTTCTATCTAGTGCTTTAAAACATCGTCCATCATTCATGGGAGGTTCATCCGATATTCTACGATCCGTGCCCACCAAAAGGTTTCCTATATGAGTGTTTCTGGTAATCATGCACAGGGATTCATCAACCGGGAGTGTGCAGTCCGGCCTGATGGGAGAAGCAAAGAAGCAATTCCTGATGACCGCTAAAACTTTTCCGGTGTGAACGTAGATCACTGATGATCGTTTTCCACAGGAAAATTTTACCCGTTCCGTCATGAACTTCCGTCATATAGTCCCGACTTATAATCGCTTCTGATGTCACTCTGGTGTTTTCTTATAAAGTCTAGGCGGTTTTGTTCTATTTAACAGTAAACACCAACCACATACTGTTGGAAAGGCCTTCCTCCCCTAAAAAGCAGATGGTATTGGTTCACTCGAGAGTGCATCTGATATGTGTAGTATGCATTCATCGTTACTCGCTTTGCTTTCCCACTTCCATCGGCTGATTTTAGTTTATATTTCGTGTGAAACCCCGAGTGTCCATAGATAAACAGCAGAGCGAACTGCAGTGACATGTATGATGCATGCAACTTGTTAATTCTCTGAGGCGTTCCATCTTTTGATTGGATAATCACATCAAAATCGGTGCGACTTGTAGGCCCGTTCTCAAAAACTGTGGCGCCAAGAGTGTTGGACGTAGGGGAGCTCATAACCTCTGGCTCCTTCAGCATTGTAAAGCCGTATTTTGAGTTTAGGAAGAATATCTAACAATCTGAATTTATCCTTTGTGACGTTCACCGTACCAAAAAGTGGCGCCACAATGCCGACATTGTTGGTTACAGTCTCCGAGGTCTGCATAAGTTGGTGATGTTCCTGCATTCAACGTTTTAGCAACATATCAGTGTATTGTAGAAGAAAAATTCAGGGCAAAGATTCAAGCAAATGAATTAAATGACAAAATCGGTACAAAATATAAGAAGATATACAAATAAGATGTTTACCGTCGTAGATAGAAAAAAACTATAAACAATGAACGGCAACTCTAACCAATTAGCACATAAACATAAGCCGTTAAAGTAAATGAGTAACCTGTAGGGTCAAGAAACATGGAGTATGCGGACGGATTATGAATAGAGTGTGGGACCCCAACGGTGTTGCCATTATCAGCGTTTGCAACATCAGGTGGATATCATGGTCTTAAACTTCGTGTATAATCAACATGTGGGTGTGCCGTGCATTTGCCACACCTTGAAGTGATTCACTGCATGTCTGTCCGTGTTCCTGAAATATTAAACGGCCATAGAATGAACGTTAGGTCGGACAAACTGCCGCGGAATCTGAATGAAGGAAAAGCTAATAAATTTCTCATACCTTTCAAGGATACAAGTGTTCTGCATCTGTCTGGTTTGAACAGAAGTGGGATGACAATCAGTTGAAAACACTGGCCTGATATTTTGGCGAGTGCATTCAGACTGCATCCGTGGACCGCCCTACTTAAGCTCTGACTGAGCATTTCTGTTGGCGGAATTCAAATAAGTTGCAGCTAGAGCCGATGGCGTTTCTTCTGAACATACATTCCAAAAAGTAATAACATTAAAGGAAGATCTGAATAATCACCACAAATACAAACAGTTCAAAGGTAATTTATCTTATTTTACTCAAGTTTTACCCGGTTTATAATTTATTATCTCCTTCTATGTAAACTACTGAAAAACACTTGTACAGGAAATCAAAGACACTGATGAAATTCTTATTAACGAAGAGGTCATGACTCGAGAAATCTGATGTAGAAAGATGAAGAGCGTGGAATCAATTTGAGATTGTTTTACCGGGTTGATTGTATATGCTTTGAAAACTGTATGTATCGTACTCATTTTGATACTGTAATCAACTTGAGATTGCTTTACCAGGTTGAGTTGTCGAAGCTTAAAGGTTGTTCTAAACCATTTTTACGCAAATTACTGCAATCATTTTTTTTCAAGAGTTAAGAGTTGCCTTTAGGTGCTAATTTTAGTCAGCAAGAATTGGAAACAGCAAATTGAAAATGGGTTAAGTCGGTATTATTGTGTCTTTAGTACCGAGACTTGTGTTACGTAAGTTAGTATTGAAAAGAGTGAGATTGCTGAGAATATGAATAAGGGCATCGACCGCTTTGCACACTAAAAGTTTTGCTCTCGGTCGCTTTGAATTTCATTGCTCAACAAAAGATCTAAAAACAAAATATACATCTAAAATAGCTCAAATAAGCTGTAAAAAGCTTTAAACAAGACTCAAATAACTTTACAAGCCTAAAAACAATAGGTATATAACAGTTTTATCAAATACAATAAACATCAACATTCAAAATCTTAACAATAATAGAGCTCAAATAAGCCATAAAAAACTTTAAACAAGACTCCAATAACTTTAAAGCCTAAAAACAATAGGTATATAACAGCCTTTTGCGACTGCCGGATCCCACTGACATATTATGAAGATAATCTAAGCCCGCTTGTGAAGCCATAAGTCTTCAAATTACAAATTTGGGACGAAATGGGCTTATGTCACACTCATACACGTTTCGCTATCTCCTCTTCCAAAAAAAACTAGATCTTAACACTTTCAGAAAAACGAAACTTACACCATCGCTTCTTCCCGAGTTGACCCGGCTCGAGTAAACATTTCTACTGTTGTTCATTTGGCCTAGTTGTTTACTTATCTTAGGGTACTACTAAATGGATTTAACACATTACATTATAGGAAAGTCATTAGTATCTAGTAAATGTTTGAGACAGGCCTTAGCCAACCCCAAGCTTCACTTGGCTCTATCCCTCAAGCTTAACAAATTCGCGATTCATTCAAAATCAACATATATTTAAAGCGTACGTCATCATGTAAATCATGTATGGACGATAAACAAAGAATCTTGAGTATGAATGAGCTATTTGAACAGTTACATATTAAGCATATATCTGCTAAAGAAAGCATTTGCTTCATTGATTTGCTTAATAAACGACTTATTTCTTCGTCGCTATCTTCTTTGTACACAAAACACAAATACGCAAATTTCAGCACCCAACCCACCCATTTCAGTACTCAAACACACCCATTTCTAGCACTCAATTCAGCAGTAAAACAAACTCATTTCAATACACAAACAAGCATAAATAGCTCAAATAAGCACTAAAAAGCTGGGGAAAAAACACTCAAAAACCCTAAAATAGCTCAAACCAACATAACAGTTTTATTAGATACAATAAACATCAACATTCAAAATCTAAACAATAACAAATAAAACTGAAAACAGCCTTTTGTCCCACTTATATTATGAAAATAATCTAAACCCCTTTTGTGAAGCCGTCTTAAATAACAAATTTGTTAGACTAAACTAAACTTTTGTCCTAAATGTTGATTTTAGGACAACAAATAGAAACCTCTTGAGCTGCATCAGATG